>OY728150.1:963028524-963431024 GCA_963277665.1 Viscum album
AAGGGGTTCCTCATCATATTTACATGTAATTCACAGTAAGGCGGTCATATATATACATGTCCCAACAATCGAAATGGAATTTAGATTCATGATACAAAAGTATTGCTTGAATGTAAAAGAGGAGAGAGAAGTTCCTTTCGGAATTTCGGCATAATAACGGGTGTACATGGGAGGCATTTAATGAGAGAGAAAGGGTTCTCCCATCATTCAAACAATAAGAGGGCAGTATGGGGGAGGTGTGAAACCATACCCCAACATTCATAATTGAAATTAAAAGGGCAATACAACTTAAAGAAAATTGACAAAAATGAGAAAGGAAGAAAAAAACCCTTACTTGGAAGTGTGCTTCCAAAGGATAGAGAGAGGATTGTGAGAGGCTTCTTGGGAGCTTGGGGAACTTTGGGAGGATTATAGAGAGAGTAGGGTAGAGGTTGGACGAAATTCAAGGGATTTGAGTGAGGAGGAAGTGGGAGCTTGGGTGGGTTTATATAGGAAAGGTGAGGAAATTCTTTATTATTTAGGTTTGGGACCCCTTATATTAAAATAATTCAAACCACAAACCATCCCATGGTATTTGCCCATGGTTTATGGAAAAGGAAATAGGAAAAAAATATTTTAAAAGGACAAGGTCCGAACTTATTAAAAAAATTAGGGTTGCTTATGTGGAGGTGAGTCACACTCCCATGGAAATTAATTTAAAAAGGCAAAGTGTTGAATAAGTCTTGAGGGCTCCATTAATGCTTTGGAAAGTAAGTAAAACAAACCCAAAAACTCATTATTTTAATGATAAAACACATATTGTCCGAAAATAAGGATTATGGTATTTTATTACATCACCATTGGGTCATTATGGTGTCATAAAACACATTATATATTTAAATGGTATTAAATTTTTACCCAAAAATTTGACTGTCTCAGAAAATTATGAAAAATTCACCGTTGGATAATTTCGACGTCCTGATTCCAAAAATAATATTTATTTTATCTAAGTAATTTTCTAAATATGTGAATTTTCACTTTTAAAATAAAAACCGACATTTATAAAAAAAATCACGGGTTTTGACAGAAATGGCTATCAAACCGTAATAAAAATTTTAATTGCATTCATAAAATTATAAGATCATTTATATTTAATAAAAATTAATGTAATATTCATAATAATATTTTATTAAAATATTATTTCATTCAAAAAATCCTTTAATTTAATAAAATATAATTCTTAATTAAATAATAACTAAAAACACCATTTGTACTTTAAAAACTAATTACAATGTATCAAAAATGACTAGAAATTATATTCATTATTATATACAAAAATAATGCACATGAACATGGTGCTACTTATTTGTTAAATAACCCCTTAAAATAGACGCATAAGACCTAAGGGTAAGGTGTGCGATGGTGACAGACTCTTGGTGCGGCTCGGATAACATCGCCCGAGTGGTAATTTCAATCAACTTCCACTTTTCCCGTAGACGATCACGTTAGAGCTTGACTTGATGAAGCTCATCTTGGGATTGGTCAAGGGAAAATCCCAAAGACACCACCTCTTTTCCGAGATCCGACAAATGGGCTTCATAAGGGGCAATTCTACTAGATGAGGCCATCGCTTCCATTGTCTGAGTAGAAAATTGGTTCGTTAAAGGCTTATATTTAAACTACCCAGATGATAAGTGTTCAACGGCTATAAAAGTAACAGTCACAAATCTTAACGTAAAACTAAAGAAGTTGACATCTTATAAAAACATTTTTTATAAAGAAACATTTAACTGGATCAAGAGGGATTTTCCATTAATGAAACTTTGGGTCGTTACACTAATGGCATGGGGTAATTTATTACACAATGGGTTTGTTTTGAGGTTGGAAGCCATAATTGGTGTCTTTTCTGTGGAATTATGTTTGAAAATATTAGGGGCATTTGTATCATCTTTGAAAGGGAAACCACTCCCACAAAAAATTTAATTGTGTAAGGGAGGGTAAATTGATCATTAGTTTAATTAGAAATTCTTTTAAATTTGGGATTTTCAAATGGGAAATATATGTAAGTTGTAATCTAGTGGGTTTCCAAATCTAGGGAGTGATATGGGACATAAATGTCATGCAGGCATACAAAAATTGGACTGGACTCTCATAAGGATGAATTTTCCTTTGGTTGATGGTTGTTTTGTAGTTCACATACGTAGAGCCACTAGGGCTTGATGTGCATAGTAAAAAAAAGATGTCTTTAGGACATTTTCCTTCCATCTATGATGGACCTGAATGATTATGAAGATTAGGACCTTTCTAGACAAGACGTATGGATTATGAAAGGGGGTTCACCTAAACATGAAAGGGGACATTTATTTGGATGAAAATTATTGGGAAAACCAAGAATATGTGGTAGCATTTTATTATTATTATTTTGTGCACTGATCAACTTCATGCATAAGTATGGTGCATATTTATTTTGAAGAAACTCAAGAGATACCACAAGTGAATCGGTCTTGGGTGTTATGATATATCTAGGATGTGAGTTGGAAAGAGAATGTAAACCATAACTCTGGGGGTTATTGAATTAGGAGGGATTTCATGAGTCATGGAAGTCTTCAGGTGTATTGAGGTAGAATAGGACCCTACATATTGTCAATTTTCATTTGTTTGACCGCCATTTTGTAGGATAAATATATAGAGCCACTGAGAAATGGCGTGCATGATCAAACAAAGGTGTCCATATGAAACTGGATTTCCATATACGATGGCCATGGATGATTATAGAGATTCAATATTACTCAAATAATTGAGTATGAGGTATGAAAGGAGTGTATCCATATACAGTAGAAACTTTTGGGAAGTGATTAACTCATCAGATCAGGTAATCTATTACCTAGACATGACTCATACACTCGGTGAGGCATTAGTCCCATCTTTGGAGTACCCTGTAGTCTAAAGTCATACATCCAAGACCCTGGGTTACATATTGTTAAGGGTACCATAACATGCCTTTTCGGGTCATGCTGTTAGGACCAAACTCCTGAAATAATTGTCTATGATGTGATGGTGGATATCTCACTGAGGTCCCTAAGCTCACATGATCTATGCTTGGTGTGAGATACAAGGGATTATGTGGATTCAGAATCACCACATAAGCATAGCATAATGAATGGTAGGGATCATATTATTCTTAAACCAATGTTATTCATTTTATCTTCATGCATCAAGGAAGAAACTGAGACCCTTCTTGCCTTGCAGTTTAGCATCGTGGAGTGAGGATGTCCTATCAAAAAGACTATAAATAGATTTGAGTTAATCATGGTCATAATATTATGTAATTACATAGACATGAGAGATGATAGAAGGTGTAAACCATAGTCCAACGGGGCCCTTGGATCAGGAGAAATGACATAGGCTTAGAAGCTTTTGGGTGTATTAAGGTATGAGAGGACTCTACTAAGGATGGATTTTCCTTTGGTTGATTGCTATTTTTTAGGCGACATATGCAGAGCCACTGGGGCATGGAGTTCATAGTCAAACAAAGGTTTCTATAAGACAATGGTTGTCCATCTCTGATGGCCATGAATGCTTTTGTTTACCCAAGATTTTCACAGAGTACAGAGTTTTACAAAAAAAGGAAAGATGTGTTTGGGAATGTAAGAAATATCTAGACTACGATTAGCCACATAATACTGAATATTCTACATATATCTGACCCATATGTAGGTGTAATCATGATCCCATGACTCCTCAGGAGTGTTATAATTAAAAAGTGGAATTTTTATCATCCATTTAATTTTTTTTTGAAGAAACTAGGGGAATGTGTCGGATCTTGTAACATTGAGAATCGAGCTACACATGACTCTTGAGGAACATTGCAGTTTACCATCGTACAGTTATAACCATTCATGGATTCCTCGATACAAGTCTAACCTATGCATGGAGAAAGGTTCATTGTTGGGTTTTTTTTGGCTACTAGACTGGGATAAAAGATCTATGCATCACTACTTATCCCAATGATGACCGGTAATCAAGTCATATATAGTTCTGAATGTTTCTTATAAAGGTATGGACCACATGTAGGGACATGATAGGGAATTTTTTTTAAATGGTGGTTGGGCCCAGATGTTAAATGAAGGTGTCGTTATGTATCATGTAAGGGCAGTAATCGAGCCATATGTAGTTATAAAGTAGGGGAATTTTGGTTTCATCTACAATGAGTGTCAATTCTGTTATATTCCTCTATAATTTATTATGTACGATAATCCTTACAACTGATACTATGCTCACGTGAGTTATACTCTATGTGAAAAACAAGGATTGGCAATGATTTCCCTCATAATATAGAGAGATGGAGGATACAATACAGTCATTTTTTCATGTTGGGGTTGGGCCAAGATCGAGGGTTGAGGCAATGCTACATATCCCATTTATGAATGGGAATCAATCCCTACGTAGTTATTTGGGGATTGTGCAATTTATTATCATATTATTAGGACAATTTATTCTATGGGGTATAATTTCTTGCAACAATGAAGCTATGTTGTATAGTTTATAGTCATGCAACAAGGACATTTGAATCACAGTTTATTGTCGTTTTGTAGGGACTAATACCATACAATTTAATGATATGTGGTCAGGATGATTACTCATAGTATAAGGTCATATATTTTGGACCATATACATCGTCGTTACACGATGTACATTTTTAGGGACCTTTCATTGGTGGCAGACGTTTTGAGTTTCCCATCCATTTATATCAAGCCATATGCCCCATTGGAATAGACCCTATTTATAACATATGGTCCCTCCCACCTTGGCTGAAGATTTATTGGTTTATTTCTGAGTATCATTGGATTTATAAGGACCAACACCACCTCTCCTTAATGGAAACAGCTAAGGAGAACTTTTTTGTTGAAGGTTCGTGCGATCCGATTTTGGTAGACTTTTACATGGTGCAAAGTGTGAAACCCTTTCTCATCCAGCTCCTCTAACTCATAAAAAAATTTATGGGAATTCTCATCTAGGTAAAATTAATAAAAAAATGGCCACTTGTAATGATGGAACAAAAAATTCAATGGGAAAATGCCTCTTCCGCGTATACTAGCGAGTACGGGGTTGCCTAGGTGGTAGTGTGGGTCATGTTCTGGTATGCCTATAAATAATGAAAGAGTTTTTCTGGCAATGATTTCATATCTTTATCTACCTCATCTAGAGTATGTTAGTGTGATTCTTGTTTAATGACACTATCTGCTTGTTGACCACTGCATGGTAGTGGGATGAACATTTAGATTTGATTCCATACTCCTTGTATAACATGTCCAACACATCATATCAGAAGATTGTGCCATTGTTCAACAATATTGTATAAGGTACACATAATTTGGTAATGATAATGGCCTTTACAAAGATAAAAATTATTTTTTCCCTAACCTATTTAAGGGGTGTGGATTCATCCCTTTTAGAGAATAACCCATTTTTAGTGAGAATGAACTTGATTTTTCTAGATGTTGTGAAAGGATATAGTCCCACAACATTAATCCCCCATATGGAAAATGGATAGGAGTACTTAGCTATTTATAGTATCTCTGGGGGTTGGTGGATGAAATTGGCATAAATTGGTAGGAATGGAACTTCTTGGTGAATTTAGCACAATCATGTATCAAAGTGGTCTAATATTATCCAAGAATTATATTTTTTTGTGAGATATTGGATTCTGGTTGGTGTGCTCCACAAGCTCCGATGTGCACTTCTTTCATGGAGGTAGAAGTATCTTTTTCATTGATTCACTATAGAAGGACTTCATCAGGGCCTCATTTTTAGAGAAACTTTTATTAGATTGCGCTGTTGTATAATACAATGTTCACTGTCTACCTCTAGATCTGTTATCTTTCCACTCGATCTAGTGGGAGGTCCCCCCTTCGGAGGTAATTTGTAATGAGGGTCATACAGCCGATGGTGGGAACATAAGGCTTAGAAATGTGGCCAGTCTCATCAATTTCCTCCGTATTATTCCGAATAAATGGAAATATCCTCCAATGGTGGGCAATTCTAATGATTGTTTCATCTTGTTTTGTATCATCCAAGGTCAAAGATATATTTTTTAATGTATCAACATGAGCATTGTGTTATCAGGGGACATAGGTTAGCATCGGTTCTAATGGTAATTATACTACTAGTTCTTGAAAATGGTTCATCAAAGGTACAAAAACTTATTTCTTAATGGAATAGTCACCATTGAACTACTTGATGACAGGATCTAAATCACCTTTTATCATTACGTGTTCTGTTCATTCATAAAGTGCCAGCTCTATGCCTGCAATGAGGGGCTGGTATTCTATTCCATTATTTTTTTCATCCCTAATAAAGTAGGAAGGAGTAAGGAAAGATAGAATTCTCATGGGATATGTGTAAAACTCCCATCCCTAATTATTTGAGCTTGGAATCCTCCATCCATTTCCCTATTGGGTTTCTAGAAGCACCATTGAAGTACATTTCTTATGCTTGGTGGCCATATTGGATGGAGAAGACCTTGTCGTCTTGATGTTTAACATCCAATAGGGTTGTTTCTTATGAGGGGTTCTCCACCTAGAAGACTTTTAATTCCTGGCCTTTTATGGATTTTTGAGGTATGTACCATATGTCAAACCATTTTAGTATGACTATCCAGCATGATAGGCATCCAGTTAGCATGGGAAAGTTGAGGATATACTTGTGCATGTTTCGGTGAGATACTAGATGGACCTTGTGGTGCTGTATATAATGCCTTTATTTATGAACCATGATGATTTGGGCTAGACAGTTCTTTTCTATTATTAAATATCAAGTCTCAACATCGATCATTGTTTGACTGAGGTAATAGAGGTTTCTATCATTCTCGACATCATTCTTCTGCATGAGGAAAGTGCCTAATGACCATTCCAAGGAGGTTACATACAAAATGAGTTGTCTCCCATTGACTGGAATTATCAGCACCGATGGGCATAGGAGAAATCTTTTGATATTTTTGAATACTTCTTGATAATCATTATCCCAGTCATATGAAATTCCTAACATCATTAACATAGTGAAATGTACAAATTTACCCATAAGGTTGGATATGAGGCTCCAGATGTAGGTCAGGTTCCCCTAGAGACCCCTCAACTTAGTGTGGTTGAGAGGTGGAGAGATTCCAAGGATGTATTTTGTCTTCTCAGGTTCGAATTTTATGTCGCGATGGTGTATGATGAATCCTAGTAATTTCCCAGAGGTAACACCGAAAAAACACTTCAGGGGATTAATCTTTAAACTACGATGTCACAATTTGTTGAAGACAGTTTCAATATTTGTTCGGTGGTTTGAGCCTTGTCGGGATTTAACAATCAGATCGTTGAAGTAGCACTTGACAAATTTTACCATGAAGGGATTTAAAATACAATGCATGGTGCAGTGATATGTGGCCCCAACATTTTTCAGACCTATGGGAATCGCATTATAATAGGTAACATTGGGGGGCCCTGAAAGTAGTAGCATATTTATCTACTTGGGCCATTTTGGATTTGAATGTATCTAGAATAACCATCCATGAATGAAAGGTCCTCATATATTGTGGTCACATAGATCATCAATTCTGTGATCAGGACCGAGAAGTACATTTTTTGCACAATTGATTGAGGTGCCTAAATTTGATACAAAATCTATTATATCCATTATTATTTTTGACGTGGACTATTTTATACATACATATCAGATATTGGACTTCCCAGATAATGTTAGCTTTGATTATCTTATCGACTTCAGCCTCTATTTCGGCAGCATGTTTAGGGTGGGTCCTTCTGGCAGTCTTCTTATAATAATGATGGTCCTCCAGCATCCCTAGATGATGAGTGGAAACCTCAAGATAAAGGCCTGGAATTTATTTGTAGTTACATGCAAGCACATCTTTATTCTTCTTTAAGATGGAGGTATACAGAACTTGATCCTCAAAAGGCATAGCCACATTAACCAGAGTGGTCAGTAGGTCGTCTTTAGTGCCCATGTTTATCTCCCTGTATTCATTTATTATGGTGGAGATAACTTCTTTGAATGTGGGAGGGGAATATTTGAGGTCTTCTTATTCATCATCATCATCCTCTTCATCATCTTCTTCCTCTTCTTATGGAGAGAGGATTCTCGAGATTAAATCTCCAGTGTTGGGAGAGAAATCATATTCTACCTTAGTGAGAAAGGAGGGAACTATCTAGGTTCCCAAGGATGGTATGGGATAATATTTATTTGTGATTTAACTCACATCATAGGAGATGGAACACTTTCTATAAATATTATATAAAATTTGTGAGAGACCCCCTTTATATCATCAAACTATTTTATAAATTTTTATGTGACGTCGTTAAGTTGCTAATTTTTCATGAGGGATTTATCAATCTTTCTTTTATCTTGAGTTCCATTATTTTCTTTTATTTCTTCATCTACCATCAGTCAAATGATATGTTAATTCTAGTACTATAAATGAAATGGTGTTTTATTACTCTAATGTAATACTTCATCATCATCCCTCTTTCCCGCTCCTCTTATTTTAAAAAGATAAAACACCATCTGAGATGTGCTAATTTATCACACTGAAGGATGACAAGTTCTCAATTTGTATTACCATATTCAATTCTGGTCATGAAACAATTTTTTTGGTTGAACCATATCATAATATATGTATTTCTTCTTATTTAATGTTATAGAATCCTTAAACACTCATAATATAAAATAATAATACAAAACAAGTTCATTATCCACAAAAAATCCACGCAAACCAAGCGTTTATCATTTTCTTTGATCAAACTAGTCATCCTCATGTTATGTAACAATAATAATTATAAGATCATTTATATCTCTTTAAATTCAACTAATAATATATATTAACAATTCTGTATTCTGAACCACATTACAAATCAACTTCCATTCATCAATACGAGTAAAAAGATCATGACAACCAAGGATGAAAATGTTCCCAAAACAATAAAATTGAACCTATTAAACCCATCAAAAAAGGAATCAACAAACATAATAAGGTTATACTAAGTCAATTAAATATATTTTAGGTTCTATAATTATTAATTAATGAAGTTAAATTTTATTAATTAGGTCATTAAGATCAATCGATAACACATTTCTGCATGAGGTAAGGGGTTTCTTATCTCACTTTTATTTTGGTGAGATTTCCATTGTTCGACACTTATTTCTTGCATCTGCTGTATTTTTTTACTTCCATTTGATATATATTATCATCATTATCTTTATATTCATGGTATTATGTGATTCATTTTGTGTTTTTTAATTTTTGTTCATATGACTCGATTGATTATAATGTGGTACGAGACTTTGTCTCAATTTCTACTTGATTGAGAGTTACATGGTATTATGAACCTAGTATTTCTTATGTTGGGTTTCTAATACCCATTTGTTGTCATTATTAATATCAAATAATAAACTTATTATATATACATATTCTGTTCTCATGTGTATGAGTATTTTTTAAGACGTATACCCTTTTACATACGGTGTTTATTTGGAATGTTTTTTTAACTATAGAAATATTGATGAATCGTTACCCTTTACTATTTAAGGATATTGAAAAATAAAATTGTACTTTTATTAAATCTATGTATTAAAAATTATTTGGACTTTCAGTGACGGGTTGGGAAAGCTATATCCCTTAGATTCCTCGACAGGACGTATGAGCTAAATCAGATGGCGACAACCCCTTCGAGTTTGTTTCCAAAAATCAAATGGGTTTCTACCCATAGACATAAACTATATCGACAGTATAATGGTATCATGTGATAGATACATGAATTTATATTAGTAATCATTTTATTAATTCATTTTTAGTTAATACTATCCATGAGGTTTTCACTATGAAAAAATCTACGGACGGAGGTTCATTATTAGTTTATTAATGGTGTGTTTTTTTCATTTATTCAACATGATATATTTGATTTATATTATGTTATTGTTGATTCATGCTTCAACTACTTGTAACCATTACTGAGAATTTTATATCACCCCTTTAATTTTTTTACCTTCAATATGTTATGAATAGAAGACCATTTATCGAGTTTCCGTTGATGTCGTTTTTGGTTTGGGTTTTGTATTGTATTTTGTTACCTTTCCCAATGTAATTTGAGTTACATATATATATCCAGATTTTTTAGACTACTAAGCTGATATTTCCTTACAGATTTCCTTCCTTTTAATCATTCCAAATTATTTAGTAACGCACTAGCTCCTGGATTTTGGGGTCGGGGTGTTTCAGTTGGTATCAAATGAAGTTTAGTAGAAAACATGAAAACTAGATTGGAAAATATAGATTGAGGAACAAATATATAATGTAGTATTTGAGGAAAAACATAAAATAACATCCTGTTATATTGGTAAGGAATAGATTTTGTGGATATTTCTAGAAAATACATCCCGTTCTTGATTCAAAAAAGTAGAGGTGGCTCTAGAACATATGTACCTATGAGTGAAAGCTCCGACATGGAGTTTTGGGATTGAACTGAGGTATCCTGGTGCACAACAACAGTCTTATCCATACTATCAGTATAAAACTCCCATGGGATATTCTTAGTATAGTTCAAATTTTCTTTACAAGCCATTATGAAGGATTTTAGTGTCAAGTTTTGCTTAAAGAAACATTTTTTATGAGATTATCTATGCATGGAATTTCAATTTATATTAATTACTTTTCTAATGGAGATTATAAATTATGATTAATAACCTAATATAGTGTATGCCATTATTTATAATGGAACCTAACAGAAAAAGGGAAATCAGTACTCGTGGAAAATGTTGGTATTTTCCCAACAATCAAGTCAACACAGTCAATGTTAGAGTATATCAGATAATGACCATATTTGGAAAACGTACTCTGGTTGTGAAGAATAACCATGCTACACCCATGTTATATTGTTTCATGAAACAAAATCCCCCATCTTTTAGTAGGACTACTAACCTAGTGGTAGTTGAGTAGTGGATCAAGTACCTTGAAAATATATTCATGGCATTAAGATGCAAGCAAAATTAAAAGGTAGTGCTAGAATTATATTGTCACAAGAGAGATGTTGATCAATGGTGGTACTTGATCTAGAATTCCACAAAGGAAGAAGAAATATAACATATTAAATGGGGTACTTTTATGGAAATATTATTTGAAAAATATTTCCCTCATAAGAAAACAATTGAAATGAAGAGGAAATTACTTAGATTAATGAAAAGGGAAGAAGACAGTGTTGTAGAGTACAAGGATACCTTTACAATACTAGACAGGTATCCCATAGATTATGTACGTGACTCAGAAGACAATATTTATCAATTCTTTAAAGGTCTAAAGCCAAGTCTTTTCAGGTAAATGAATTCTCAAACATTTTCATCATATGATTAAATTGTATTAAGTGCCAAAATAATAGATAGGGAGTTTTCTAGATCAAATTTGTAAAAGAGAGACCATGATAAGAAGTAGTACCTTGAAAACCATGCAAAAGGTGAAGTTCCAAAGATAAACAAGGGAATGGAAAATTCTTTTTATATGAGAACTATGGAAAGATTCATCCTAGGAAATGCTTGAAAGGAATGGGAGTCTGCTATAAGTGTGGAGAAAAGGGTAATCGATTTAATGAATGCAAGGGGAAGAAACTAGTCAATGATGTTCAATGTAACAATTTTAGAGTAATGGGACACTATGAAAATGAGTGTCCAAATCCCCAAGAAAACATTACTCATAAACAACCACAGGAGAAATGGAAAGAGTATGTGATTACAAACATGGATGTTAAAGTTCCTAATGATGTGGTGGAAGGTACTTTAATTATTTCTTCAAACTTATCCAACATTTTATATGATTCTAGATAATCAAATTCATTTATATCTACCCAGTTTTCCAAGAAAATTAGACATTACCAATTCAATTTAATAAATGAGTTCTTAGTAAAACCTTTTAGGGTATGTATCATTGCAACAAAGGCATGTAGATTAGTCCCCCTCATGGCACATAAATGTGTTTTAGTTTCTAACCATACCATCATATTGATGAATGAATTTGATGTAATTCTCGAAATGAATAAGATGTCAAATTATGATGTGAAGATCTATTATAATAAAAAGGATGTTACAATCCATGAAAATGATATAGAATACTTTATATTTAGAGTAGAAACCATTCCATATGATTCTTATATATATCCACCCCCAGTACCTCTATTGAATGGAATTCTCGGAGAGGAAGAGAACCTAATATCCATCGATGGGGAAATAAATCATCAAATTGAAGATGTACACATAGTAGAAGAATACATTGACGTATTTATAGAGGATTTACCTGGACATCCTCCAGAGCAGGAAGTTCAGTTCTCTATTGATTTAATTCTTCATGAAATACCTATATCAAATAATCCATATAGAACGGTCACTAATGAATTAGTGGATCGAACAAAAAAAATAGAGGAATTTACTGATAAAGTATTTATTTGACATATTGTTTCTCTATAGGGATCTCAAAACCTCTTTGTTAAGGAATAGATGGATCCTTGACGCTATGCATTGATTACAGGGAAATCAATGCTATTAATATAAAGAATAAGTATCATTTTCCACGAATTAATGATTTATTTGATCAACTACAAGGAGAAAAATAATTTTCAAAGATTGACCTTCAATCTGGATATCATCATCTATGTGTAAGGAAGGAAGATATTCTATAGCGTGAATTTCAAACTAGGTATGGGCATTATGAGTTTACAGGGATTCCTTTTGGACTGAAAAATGAACCCTCTATTTTCTTGTATTTAATGAATTGGGTTTTCAAGGAATATCTTGATAACTTTGTCATGGTATTTATCGATTATATCCTGGTATACTCCAAATGCTATGATGACCATGAGACTCACTTGTGGATTATTCTAAAAACTCTTAGAAGAAATGAATTACATGTGAAGTTTAGAAAGTGTTAATTTTGGATTTAATAAGTTTCTTTTAAAGGTAATATTGTCTCTATGTATAGAATCTTAGTTGATCCTATGAAGAAAAATGAAATCCATGAATGTCCTACGCCAAAAAACATAACTGAGGTACGTAGTTTTATTAGCTTATTAGGTTACTATCAGTGCTTCATTTAGAATTTCACCCGACTAGATAACCTACTAACCAAGATCACATGTAAAGGGATTAAGATTGTATGGATGAAAGAATGTAATGAATTCATTGAATAATTAAAATGAATATTGTCCAATACTTCAATTTTTACACTTCCATCTAGAAATGATGGATTTGTGTTATATAGTGATGCATCAAATAATGGGATGAGTTGCATCATTATGAAAAATTATAAAGTTATTTCTTATTCATTAAGGTAGTTGAAGACTCATGAGAAAAATTACCCAATGCATAATCTTGAGTTTGCAGGTGAAATATTTTCTCTGAAAATATAGAGACATTATCTCTACTGTGAAATATGTGAGATATATATAGATCACAAGAGTTTGAAATACATTTTTACACAGAACGAACTAAGCATGAGGAAAATTATATGGCTCGAGTTACTCAAATATTATAATTTTTCAATACACTCTCTCCTAGGAAAGGTAAATAAGGTGGCATATTAATTAAGTAGGAAAGATCATGGACTTCTGACCCAAATGAGGAATGAGAGAGATCCTATATACATGTATATAATGAATATGTATATGGAAATTGTAAAGGAAGGTGAAGCATCACTCATCTTTCAAATGATTTATAAACCATATTTACTATAGAAGATAAAAATATCTAAATCTGATTATGAGAATATACAAAAGAAAATTAATGCTGTTAATGATGGGAAATTGGAAGACGTTGTGTATGAGGAAGGAGTTCTGAAATTTAAAAAGTGGTTATGTGTTCCATCAATACCTATGCTAAAATGGGAACTATTATATGATGCTCGAATCTCAAATATTTCTATACACCCTGGTAGAAAAAATATGTATAGAGATCTAAATGAACATTTTTTGTGGGATAATATGAAGTAAGAAATTGATAACTATGTTCAATGTGTCTAGTTTTTCAACATGTGAAGGTTTAGAGACAACATCATATAGGGGTGATGAAACCTCTTCTTATTCCTATGTGGAAGTGGGATGACATTATGATTGATTTTGTCATAGGACTACTGAGGAAACCTATAAGGAATGATGAAATATGGGTAATTGTTGATCATATCACAAAATCATCATATTTCCCCGCTATAAGAGAGAATTTTTTACTTTATATTCTTAGAAGATTTTATATTAATAAAGTTGTAAGACATCATGGTGCACCTCTATTGATTGTGTTCGATTGTGATCCCTATTTTACATTTAAATTATAGAAAAGTCTGTAGAAGGCTTTGGATAATGAACTACATATGAGTATTGCTTTTCACCGCCAAACTGATAGAGAGTCTGAAAGGATTATTCATCCACTGGAAGATATGTTGAGATCATGCTCTCTAGACTTTCAGTGTCTGTGGAATCAATAATTACCTTCGGTGGAAGTTTCTTACAAAAATAGTTTTCATTATATCATTCAAATGGCACCATATGAATCATTATATGGTAAGAGGTATCGAACTCCAACTTGTTGGGATGAAGTGGGCGAGATGAAACTTTTATACCAAGAACTTATCGAAGAGACAACTTCAAAGGTAACGAATATTAAGACCCATATTAAATCATACCAAAGTAGGAAAAAGAGTTATACTAACAATAGGAAAAAAGATTTGGAATTTCCGGAAAGATATTGTGTCTTTATAGAAGTGTATTTGTGGAAGGGTGTCTTAAGGTTTGGAAAGAAAGGAATATTGAGCCCCAGGTACATCGGACCATTTGAAATTCTGGAATGGTTTGGATCTGTAGCTTATGGTTTATCAATTCCACCAAGTCTCTATAAATTTCATAATGTGATCCATGTGTAATTTTTATAGAAATGAATGGTAGAACCAACACATGTACTCGCCTGTGAAGAAATAGAGCTGGAATCTGAATTGTCAAATTGTGAAGAGCCTATCGAGATTCTTGACACAAGGGAGCAGGTACTAAGAAATTGCAGAACTCATATAGTAAAGGTTCCTTAGAGAAACCAAAAAATTGGGGAATTGACGTGGGAACCTGAGGATGTTATTAAGATGAACCACCCACATATTCTTGATGGGATTCATAAGAGAAAAAAATTTAAGGATGAAATTTTTGAAGGTGGTAATAATATAACACTACAAACATTTTTTTGTATGTTTCTCTTAAATACTTTCAATACATTACATATCCTATATTGAAAGAATCACTGAGTCTCTGAGAAACAACACTTGGTTATTTATAGAAGAAATTATTATCCTAGTAATTAAACTTAAATTTTCCACATATATGTTTTTAATTTCAAAAAACTGGCATCTATGGTTGTGATCAATAAGTTATTTGGAGTCTGATAGTACCAATTTTTTTTTTGATTAATAGTAACATAACCTTATGAATAGAAATATGAATAGTAATATGAAACTTATAAATAGTAAATAATATTTTTATTTTATTTTCTTGAGGTTTTAAGATAATGATATGTTGATTAAATTTTCAAGGTATTTAAAAATGGGTTATTGATTTAAAATTTGTATTTTTGAATAAAATATGATTTTATTTATAAATTAAATGAATAATATTTAAAAAATTAGTTTCAAAAAGTTTATTTTAATTTTTAATTATACACATTGAAAAATGGTTAGGGTGAGTTTTTGTGATTTTTCTAAAATACTTGAATTTTTCGTGAATAATAAAAATTTAGTTTTGCATTTTTTGATAGTTTAATGACACAATAATGATGTAATAATTGATATAAAAGTATGGTTGACATGTGTATAGTAAAGTAAGATATGAGGTGTACCAAGTGGCTAATACCATGGGAAATGTCTATTGGAAGTCCCATGGTTTTGCAAAAACTACAAATGAGGTTTCCCTTTTAATTAATAAAAAACTCCCTCTCATTTACTATAAATAACTACTCAATCCATCATTTTATTTAATTAAAAACTATTTATCCTCTAAGATATTGTATTTTTACCTCCCTATGAGTCCTTCTAATGTGTCCTCAATCCCCCAAGGTCCCAACCTTCATGTTTTGGGATTTACTCTACATGGTAAGGGAATCTACTGCCCTTCTCTTTTCATAAAGATTTCATTTTATGTTTTCTTTTTTATTTTCAATTGGATTATGTTGGGATATGTTATTCCATTTTTTCCATTATATCTATATTATTTATGAGTTGTGAGATACCCCCATTATCTCCTTAAACTATTTTATGAATTTGTAAGTGATGTCGTTAGGCTGCCGATTTTTCTTGAGGCATTTCTCAATTTTTCATTCATTTCAAGTTCCTTTATTTTCTTTTCATTACTCATCTAACTTAATAAGAATGATATGTTTACTCTATTCCCTTAAATGAACTATAATTTTATTATTCTAGTAGAATATTTCATCAGCATATCTCTTTCCCTTCCTCTTATACTAAAAATGAAAACACCGCCCGAGATGTGTTAATTTATCAGGTTCAACGATGACATGTTCTCAATTTTTATTACCATATTCAATTCTGAACATGAAACAATTTTTATGGTTGAACTAGATCATAATATATTTATTACATCTTATTTAATGTTATTTAATCCTAACACACACAATATATAAAATAATAATACAAAAAAAGTTCATTATGCCCAAAACTGCCAAGTAAACCAATTGTTTATCATTATCTTTTATCAAACTGGTCATCCTTATGTTTTGTATACAAAATTATTATAAGATCATTTATATATCATTAAATGTTACTAATAATATATATTAACAATTTTGGATGCTTAATCCCATTACTAACGAACATCCATTCCTAAATATGAGTAAACCGATCAAGAAAACCGAGGATGAAAATGTTCCCAAAACAATAAAATTAAATATCTTAAACCCATAAAAAAGGGAATGAATGCACCTAATAAGGTTATACTAAATCAATTTAATTTTGATGATAATATTTAATTATTATTTAATGAAGATAAATTATATTATTAAGGTCTTAAGATCAATCGAGAACACATTTGCAAATAATGTAAGGCGTTTCTTATCTCAATTTTAATTCCATGAGATTTCCATTGTTCATCAAAGAATTATTTCATGTTGTGTATTTTGTACTACCATTTGATATATATTTTAATTATTATATTTATATTCATGGTATTCTATGATTCATTTGGTGGTTATTAATTCTTGTTCATACGAATCGATTGATTACAACGTAGTATGGGACTTTGTCTCAATGTTCATTTCATTGAGACTTACTTGATATTGTGAACCTAGTATTTCTTATGTAGTGTTTAAACAACACATTTGATATAGTATTTCTTTTAAAATTATAATCATATTATATATCCATATTATTTTTTCAGGGATATGAGAATTTTCTTTAGTCATACACCCTTTTACATACAATGTTTATTTAGAATGTTCTTTTAACTATGGAAATATTGATGAATCGTTACACTATACTCTATATGTATATTGAGAATGTATATTGTACATGTATTAAATATATTTATAAAGAATTATATGGACATTCAATGATGGGCGGGGCCCGTTATAGCCCCTCGATTCATCGATAGGTCTCATGAGACAAAGAAGTTGGGGAAAACCCTTCGAGTTTGTTTCCAAATATCAAATGGTTTCATCCCATGGAATTAAACCATTTCGACATTATAGTGGTATAATGTGACAAATACATGATGTCAAACTTATAAGAATTCTATTTATTCATTTTCAGTTAATATTATCCATGATATTTTTACTACAATAAATCTATGGATGCAGGTCCATTCTCAGTTTATTAATGGAGTGTGTTTTTCATTTATTAACCATGCCATAATTTTTTATTATTTAGTTATTATTGACTCATGCTTCTAGTACATGTAACCCTTACTTAGAATTTTAGATCACCCAATTCATTTTTTTTACCTTCAACAAGTTATTAAGAGGATACCATTTATTGATTTTTCATCGATACAATATTTAGTTTTTGTTATGTATTATATTTTGTTACCTTTAATAATTTAATTTGAGTGACATATGTGTATCTAGTTTCTTAAGCACTAGTAAAATGATCATTCCTTCGGGATTTCATGCATTTTAATCATTCTAATGTATTAATTAATGCACTGGCTTCAGGATTATTGGGTCGTGGTGTTATAGGTGACCACTCTAGTTATCGTCCTTCCTAGATTGGAGAATACAGATGTCTGATGTGAAAAAACTAGAGGTAATAATACCCCCAGCCTTGTAGGCTCCGGTTACTTAGGTTCTTCCCCTGATGAACTATGGACTAGATTTGTGGGTCTTATGGAGGAATTTTGAGTTTAAATTCCTCCAACCCTATGGGTTGGGGCTGTTACGGTATTGTAGTGGTAGTTGCCTCTATTTTCAAATGTGCACTGCAACGCACAAATGCGCGCCGCAAAGAAAATCTTTCTCCACAACTAGAGGTAATTCCCTCGAGTTTCTCGTAATCGCGGAGCCGATAGTCACCAAGGTTTGCGGTTCTCGCGTAGGATCTGATCAAGTTCCCTGTCAAATTGAAGCTTTCTAAGGGCATCACTTTGTGGTGCACTGGGGATCTACGGAATGGGAGATTAGCCACCCAACAGGCAGCATGACCATCCTTACGAAGTGGGGTGATCCAGGTATTTATAGGCGATGGAGGTTGGCAGAGCGCGCCACGGAGCACAAATGTGTGGTGCAAAGCACAAATGCTCACCATGAAACAAATAAAGCTTAGAAACTAGATGCAATTCCCTCACGTTTCTCATAATCCTAGAACTGACCTTCATCGAGCTTCGCGACACTCATAGAGGCTCTGGTCAAGTTCCCTCATGTTCTTCCTTACCGGGGATCTTATAGTCATTTGAGCTTCCCGGTGCCCGCAGAGGCTCTGGTCAAGTTCCATCAAGTTCATCGTAACTGTGGAGCCGACCGTCATTGAGCTTCGTGGTGCTTACAAAGGCTTTGGTCAATTTCCTATGCTTGGAAATCCTCAAGAGAGCTTCACGAATTGGCTTTGCAAACCAGTTTTCTAGCCAAACTTCAAATGTCCATAACTCCTAATTCGTAACTCCGTTCGGGCCCTATGACCTGTCAAATCGAAGATTGTGAAACGAGATACGACCTTGGATAATGTACGGAAGCATGAAAATGTCATCCCTTTATAGTGACCTGGAGCTCCGCGAAATGGTAGATCGGCCACCCAAGGGGTGGCGTGACCATCCTTATGAAGGGGGTGAGCCGGGTATTTATAGTCGATGGAGGTCGTCGGAGCGTGCCGTGAAGCACAAATGCATGCTACGAAGAAGAATTGCGTACAATAAAGAAAAAAAACTCCAAAACTGGAGGTAATTCTCTCTGGTTTCTCATAATCATGGAGCCGACCATCATCGAGCTTCATGGCGCTCGCAGAGGATCTTGTCAAGTTCCCAGTTAAATCGAAGCTTGAGAAGGGAATCACTTCGTGGTGCCCTGGAGTTCAAAGAAATGGGAGACAGGCCACCCAATGGGCGGTATGACCATCCTTATGAAGGGGGTGAGCCAATTATTTATTAGCGATGGAGATCGATAGAGCATGTCTTGAAGCAAAAATGCGTCCCGCGAAGCACAAATACGCACAGCAAAGCAAACCGCACTCCGCAACTGGAGGTAATTCCCTCAAGTTTCTCATAATTGCGGACCCTACATTCATTGATCTTCACAGTGCTTATTGAGGCTCCATGTATGTTCTCTCATGTTCTTCATAACTGCAGATCTGACCATCATTAGAGCTTTGTGATGCTCACAGAGGATTTGATCAACTTCCCTCAAGTTCATCATAACCTCAATGTCAACTATCATTCGAGCTTCGTGGTCCTCATGGATGCTCCAGTCAAGTTATTAAACTTCGTGATTGGGTAGGGAGCTCCACGAATGGGCTCCGCGAACCAGTTTTCCATCCAAGCATCAAATGTCCATAACTCCTAATCTGTAACTCCGTTCAGGCCCTACAACCTTTCAAATCAAATCTTGAGAAATGAGATATGTCCTTGGATAATGTATGGAATATTGCAAAGGGAATCACATCACAGTGCCCAGGAGCTCTGTGAAATGGGAGATCAGCCGCCCATGGGGTGGCATGACCGCCCTTATAAAGGGGGGGGGGGTGATCTGGGTATTTATAGGTGATGGAGGTCGGTGGAGAATGCCGCGAAGCACAAATGTATGCTGTGAAGCACAAATGCCCGCCGCGAAGAAAATATCACTTCACAACTGGAGGGAAATTCAACATGTTTCTCATAATCTCTATGCCGACCAGCATAGAGCTTCACAGTGCTTGTGGAGGCTTCGGTCAAGTGGCCTTTAAAATCAAATCTTGCGAAGGGCATCACTTCATGGTGCCCTGGAGCACCGCGAAAGATAGATTGGCTGCCCAGGTGGTTTCATGACCATATTTAAGAAGGGGGGTGAGGTGGGTATTTATATGCAATGGAGGTCAGCAGAGTGCACTGTGAAGCACAAATGTGCGCCGTGAAGTACAAATGCACATCGTGAAGAAAATAGTGCATCAAAACTATAGGGAATTCCCTCATGTTTCTCGTAATCATGAATCTTACCGTCATTGAGATTTTCTTCACTCGCAGAGGCTCTAGCCAATTCCCTCAAGTTCATCGTAACCGTGGATCCGACTGTCATTTGAGCTTCACGGTGCTCAAGGAAGCTCCTATCAAGTTCCCTCAAGTTCGTCGTTACCATGGAGCCAACCATCATCGAGCTTCACGACACTTGTAGAGGCTCTAGTCAAGTTCCTTTGCTTCACGATCATGGAGGGAGCTTTGAGAATGGGCTTCACGAACTAGTTTCCTAGCACAAATTTAAATTTCCATAACTCCTAATTCGTAACTCCGTTGGGGCCCTACAACCTGTCAAATCGAATATTGAGAAACAGGCTATGACCTTGGATAATGTATGGAAGCATTTCGAAAATTTTGTGTATGAATTTTCAAGTGACAACAAATTCCCCCTAAGAATGGGGTCCAACAAGGACAAGGGGGGAGAGGAGGTCCACATTATGAGGAAACAATTCAGGAAAGCACATGCCTAGGGGTCCATTTTATCTAGATCACATTGAGTAAATATCTGACTAGATATCTAATATCGTGTGAGCCATGCTCAGGGCGGGTAACAAGAAATAATAGGAGGTCATTGACCTATACGAGAGTGATAATCAATGGAATGTGTGAGGGGATCAGAATGATACATAGATCAGCATTGGTAGAATTCTAAAAGAGGTATTGTTGTGGGAGAATGGGGATCTCTAAATATCCGATCAGGATTTCTAGGAAGGAAGAGGGAGGCCTGACTGGAGAATGAATCTCTTAGAAGAGTCGAATTACCGTTTTCCCAGTGTGCTCTAGTGCGCGAGTGGTGTAAAGTGAGGGGTGTTAGAATTAATCTGAACATAGGGGAGTTGAAGTTGTGAATAATGATACCCAAAATTCGGAACACTGTAGGGATGGCGTGACAAATAGAAATAATTGTTTACCGTGTTTGAAACACAATATCCTTATTGTGTATGCCTGAAATGAGGATAAAAAATGAGGACCGGCCATCGGCCATATTCGAAACATGGGTCCTGGATCAATATGATACCCACTAGTCTTCTAGAACGTTGGCCCAGGATAGTATGGGATCCATATTCTGAGCATCCATATAGTTAGGGGGTTCTTTTAGATGTGAAAGGGGACGAGGGTCCGAATAAAGGGCAAACAAAGCATGGAGTGTGGAGTGATTGGTTGTTCGAATGGATTCCAACACTCTTGAAATAATTCCACTATAGTGGAAACACATTAGTTGGGCATATCTTTCTGATTAGGGATCAAACATACATCAAAGAAGGACCTCTTTAGAAAGGACCCGGATTTCTCTCTAGTTTTACATCATATGGATGCAGACGATGAATTAAATAGTTTAATGACATATGACCAGGACGTTGAAAATATTTTTAAAGGTTATACTGCATAGACCAAGGTTAATAGTTTAATGTCATGTTACATGGACTGTAGGCTCCTATTTTATGGTCAAATAGTGGACCGTGATTAGGCTCGAGGGGCCAGAAGGGTTAATAGCCCTGGGGTTGGGCCGAAGGTGAAATGCCTAGGTGTCTCTACATATCCCATAAGGATGCGAATCATGAAAAATGTTGTTCTTAAAGCACGACGTGGTTAGAGAACAACGCTGGTAGGGAGAATCCTCTTTGGAAATAAAACCGACGCATCCCATGATTATCAAAGGGAATCCTTAACTTGTTTAGGGTAGAACCGCAGTTTACTATCATGCATTGACAACATATGGACTCATGTAGTTTAATGTCCTACAATAGGACAAGGAGTGAAAGGGGAGATCCCAAGAAGGGATTATGTGATGTGGTAGCTGTAAAATCGATGTGAATGAGGACATAAGGAGTCTGCACCACACCACATATCCCCAGAAGAAGTTTTTTAGGTTAGGAGACTGAAAGTGAGAGTTTGGTTGAGCCCTTTGAAAAGTGGTTGAGCATTCTTATGTACCGCATGAGTATGGGAATCAAGCCACACATAGTTCAAAGAGTGCAGTATACCGTCATGAAAGATGATGAAAGGCATGTCTGGAATGGTTGCGTCAGTACACATCCTACCAGAACTACTAAGCCCACATGAGTTGTGCTCAATGTGGGAAACAAAAAAAGTAGCGATGGGACTTTCCTAGCATAGGAAGGCACGTGTTATGGGTGATGGGATGATAGGTGAATGATGTCCCAATAATTTTGGCCCACCTAATTGACACACCTAGATGCGCGAAGGGGTAAAGCTGAGTTTGTGGTAATTACACTTGAAAATATGGTATTGGAAATATGTGAATCATGATGCTCAAGATCTGGACCACAATGATGGTGTCATAAAGATTGGGGATAACTGTTGACCATGTTTGAAACACTATATTCATTTTTCATTAGCCTGGAATGGGGATAAACAAATGAGGGTCAACCGCTGGCCATGTTTGAAACATGGGGCCTATCACAAATGTCGTCTGATGTCCTCAGGGACGTTGGCCCAAGATGGTATGTAAGACAATGTGGCATGAGACCAGGATGTAAAGGGGGTCTCTTCAAACATGTAAGAGGATGTGGATCCAAATAATGGGTTCATGAAAAGTGGACATGGAATGAGGGAATGTCCCAGTGAAAATTCCACACTTTGGGATCTCTGTTGCAATGAATCTGAGTAAAAAGATAAGACATATCAGATAGAGGGAGTCGAGTACCTTTCTACGGAAAAGGGTCCTGGGGTCGCACGCTCCTAGCTTAAGGTCATAGAGTAGACCAATAAGGTGGGACTGGGTTCAGTGGAATGTGCACAAGGCAGCGATGTAACCAAACCCGACGTGAATGAGAACCCAAGAGGTTCTTTCCACAACACATCTTTCCAAAAGAGTTTGGCCCAAGGGAACAAATAGGGGGGGCAGTATTTTAGATTCCTGGGGCTAGACCTAAAGAAAAGATTACTAGGAATTCCTACGTATCCCTTGACGATGTGAATCAATCCATACATTGTACTCGAATATGTAGTGTTGTTTAACATCTTGTGGAAAGGACGCGAAGTGGTCTTAGTTTATGGTCATAGAGCTCAGACCATAGGTGGCGAGACTCTTCTAAATGAGCGCAATCCTCAACTGAATCCCTAAGCTCATGTGAGCTACAATCGATGTGGTAAACCAGGGTGGAGAATTTAATTTCCACACCTAGAATACATGTAGAGGGGAAATCGGTGTGGGGCCCCGAATGATGCCTCATAGTGGCTTGTCTTCCTAACGTGCAAATACGCACAGAAAGATAGTACGAAGAGTATCAAAATTCTACTTGGACATAATGGAGTGGAAAATTATGTGAATCACGCAACCAATATTTAAGGCATGATTGGTTTGGTGTAACGAAAGAGGATAACTGGTGACCGTGTTCAAAACACAGCATCCATATAGTGTGACCTAAAATGGGAACAACAAATGAGTGCCGACCACGGACCATATTTGCAGTGCGGGATGTGTATCAATTTTTTGGTCAATATCCACAAGGAAATTGGCCCAAAATGATAGGAGAGCCCTTAGAAAGAGTATTTGTACCATTCAGGGGACCTTTTGGATGTGAAAGATGATGGAAAGACAAATAAAGGGGAGCATGAAGCTTGTGGATGTGGGGTAAACATGTCAATGAAGGATTTAACAATATAGGTACTAAACTAGAGGGCTTATGGTAACATTGGGGAACTTCCAAAGAGGGGGGTATGTGGCATGGCTGTTACAATCCCGACCGGAATGAGGAAATAAGCCCATACCACATAACATGCCCTCCATCCAAGAGGACTCAAGCCAAGGGGTCAGAGAGGTGTGGTTTTCTAAGAAGCAGGGATAGACCCAATGATGAATTGCCCATAAATTCATATGTACTTAATGAGGATAGGAGTCAAGACATTCGTAGTTCTGGGGGTTCTGTACAGTATAATATCATGCGGTAAGGATGAAGATAGGGGAAAGGTATCTCAACGAGGGATATATACTGCACGATGAGTAACCCGGTGTGAATAAGAACATAATTCTACACCACACCATACAATCCTAAATGAGGACTTGGGATAGGGGCTAGAAAAGGCCGTGGGGCATGAGGTTGGGCCACATAAGGAATGTCACATCTAGTTTGTAGTTTAATGTCATGTGGGACAAGTGCTGAGTGGGTTTATGTCATTCAGTTTGGATATATCACACTATTTAATGTTGTGTGATGAGACGATGGAGTTCTTAATTTAAGGTCATAGATCCCAGACCATTTTGTAGTTCATTTCCATGTAGGACGATAATGAGTAGTTTAACGTCATGATAGGCGATAATGCGGTTTAACATCATGTAGGATGATGATGAGCAGTTTAAATCCATGCAGGATGATAATGAGAATTTTAACGTCCTAGCAGATGATATTGCAATTTAACGTCATGCGGGAAGAAGATGAGCGATTTAGCATCATACAAAATGATAATGTAGTTTAATTTCATGCGGGAAGAAGAAGAGTGGTTTGACATCATGATGAATGATAATGCAGTTTAACGTCATGCGGGTTGAAGATGAGTGGTTTAACATCATGAAAGAAGATAATGCAGTTTAACGTCATGCGGGATGAAGATGAGCAGTTTAATGTCATGATTAATGATAATGCAGTTTAAAATCATGTGGGATGAAGATGGGAAGTTTAATGTCATGACGGCTAATAATACAATTTAACAGAATGTGGTATGAAGATGAGAAGTTGAACATCATGATGGATGATAATACATTTTAACGTCATGCGGGATAAAGATGAGAATTTTAACGTCATGATGGTCGACAATGCAGTTTGACGTCATGTGGGATGAAGATGAGTAGTTTGAAGTCATGTAGGACGATAATGAAAAGCATAACGTCATGACAACCGATAATATAGTTTAACGTCATGCGGGGTAAAGATGAGAAATTTAATGTCATGTAGGACGATAATGAGTGGTTTAACATCATGATGGACGATAATGTAGTTTAACGTCATACTGGACGAAGATGAGTAGTTTAATGTCATGCAGGACGATAATGAGAAGTTTAACGTCATGACAAACGATAATGTAGTTTAACGTCATGTGGGATGAAGATGAGTAGTTTAAAGTCATGCAAGATGAAAATGAGTACTTTAATGTCATGATGGACTATAATGTAGTTTAAGATCATGCGGGATGAATATGAATAGTTTAACATCATGCAAGATGATGATGCAGTTTAACGTCATGTGGGATAAAGATGAATATTTTAACGTCATGTAGGATGATAATCCAGTTTAATGCCATGCATGACAATGGGGCATGTGTCACTCAACCGTATCATTAAACATCCTACTAAAACTACTAAGCCCGCATGAGTTATGCTTGGTGCAAGAAACATGAAGTAATGATGGGATTTTTCTGACACATGGAAGCACACAATAGGGGAATGGAGATTTCATGCTGGAAATATCCCAGAAACACTAGCCCACTTATTCGACATGAAAAGTTTCATGGAAGGGTAACACCAAGGGTGTTGGAGTTCCGCCTAAACATAGAAAGTTGAAAAGGGGGTGAATCATGGAATTTAATATCTGGATCCCAATGATGGTGGTGTAATGATGGTGTATATCCATTGACTGTGTTCAAAACACATTATCCATATCATTTTACCTGGGACGTGGATAGAAAAATGATGTTCGACCGCAGACCATGTTCGAAACAAGGGACCTATGGAAAAATACCATCCAATGTTTTATGGGGTGTTGGCCTAGGATAGTAGGCAAGACATATGCCAATCATCTGTACTATTAGGGGGTCACTTCAAACAAGTTATAAGGCATGTATCCAAATAAATGGATTCTATGAAACATGGAGATGGATTGGGATTATGATAATTTAGAGTCCAACAATCTGGGTTCTACACCATAGCGCATCAGATTAGGTCAGTGGGAAGATGTAGCTGGACTTAGAGTAACAGACCCTGGTGTTGAAAATAGTTTAAGGTCTTATTGCATTGACTAAAGTCTCTTAGTTTAAGTTCATTGAGTTCGGACTTACTGCATAGTTTAACGTCGTGTAGCTAGGACGAGTGATGGTTGTCGTTTATGGTCACATAGATTTGACCATGATTATTGTAGTTTTCGGTCGTGTAGTTTTGACCAAAATGTTTTACAGTTTCAAGTCATGTGACCAGGATGGTGTCCAGAAATTTAACGTCTTGTGACAAAGACGATGGTTGTTATGCAGTTTAACATCATGAAACTAAGACGTGAAACCACCAGAATTGTGTCGGTATAGGGACATTCATCTATACCCTATTATGGTGGATTGGGATGAGGGGTTCATCTATATGATGGGATTTCCCAAAATTTTCCCAAGTGTAAGCATGAGTGTTCTTCATGCGTGAGATGAGCTACCTCACAGTGGACATTACACAAGATGGTGTCAAGGCCATAGGGATTACCTCTATGGTTGATGCAATGTGGTAGTTGGGTGACACATAATGTCACAAGGGTTGTAGGGATGACTACATTAGCTCATTCCGGAGGGGCGATGAAGCCAGGATCATTGGTATGATAGGGTGATGGAGCCCAAAAGGCATGGAATACTGGAAAGTCAGTACGATGAGGAGATAGAGCCTGGAAGGTGTGGAAGCCTAGATGTCGATACGATGGGGGTGATGGAGCCTAGAAGGCATGGAAGCCCGGACGTTGGTACAATGGTGGGAGATGGAGCCCAGAAGGCGTGGAATCCTGCAACGGCGTTCTGATGGGGGTGATAAATCCTAGAAGGCGTTGAACCCTGGACATCGGTACAATGAGGGTGATGGACCCCGAAAGGCATGGAAGACTGGATGTCAGTAGGATGGGGGTGATGGATCCTAGAAGGCATGGATTCCTGGACGTCAGTACGATGGGGTCGATAGAGCCCGAAGGGCGTGGACACCTGGACTTCGGTACGATGAGGGCGATGGAGCCTTGAAGGCCTGGAAGCCTGGACGTCAGTATAACAAGGGCAATGGAGCCCCAAAGGCATGGAGGCCTGGAGCATCAGTATAATGGGGGTGATGGATCCCATAAGCAGTGGAAGCCTGGACGTCCATACGATGGGGATGATGGGCCACAGAAGGTGTGGAAGCTTGGACATCTGTACGATGCAGGCAATGGAGCCCGGAAGGTGTGGAAGCCTGGACATCGGTACGACAGGAGAGAGGGAGCTCGAAAGGTGTAGAATCCTTGACTTTAGAACAACGACGACAATGGAGCGCTGAAGTCAAGGAAGCCTTGAATGTCGGTATGATGGGAGCGATGGAGCCCAGAAGGCATGGAATCCTAGACATCAGTACGACAATGGTGATGGAGCCCATAAGGTGTGGAAGCCTGGATGTCGGTATGAAGGGAGCGATGGAGCTCGAAAGGCGTGGAAGCACGGATGTCAGTATGATGGGGGTGATGGATCCCAGAATGTGTCGAATACTAGATCATCGGTATGATGAAGGATATAGAGTCGGGGGGTGTATTCCCCCTGCACGGCCTCTTGAGGTGGCAAGGTCGGTGAGGAGCCAAAGAAGTTGGGATAGGATGCCCCCTTTGTGGCCTCTTAAGGTGGTGGGGTCAGTGAGGTGTCGATGGAGACAGGGCTAGATGCCCCCTACACGGCCTCTTGAGGCAGCAGGATCGGCGAGGAGCCGATAGAGTCGGGGGTAGATGCCCCCTGCGTGGCCTCTTGAGGTGGCGAGGTCGGCGAGGAGCCTATGGAGTCGAGGGTGGATTCCCCCTATTTGGCCTCTTGAGGTGGCTGGGTCAGCGAGGATTTGATGGAATCAGGGGATGGATTCCCCCCTGCGTGGCCTCTTCAAGTGGTGGGGCCGGCGACGAGCCGATGGATTTGGGGGTGGATGGCCCATGTGCGGCCTCTTATGGTGACGTGGTGGGTGAGGAGCTGATGGATTTTGGGGGTGGATACCCCCTGAGCGGCCTCTTGAGGAGGTAGGGTCGTGCTGAAGCCGATGGAGTCAGAGGGTGAAGCCCCCCCAACATGTCCTTTTATGGCCGCAGTGTTGGTGAGGAGCCAAGGGAATAGGTAGGCAGATTCCCCGTGCGCGGCATCTCAAGGCAGCGGGGTCGATGAGAACTGATGGAGTCTGGGGTGGATGCCCCCTGCGTGGCCTCTTAAGGAGGAGGGGTCTGTGAGGATCCGATGGAGTTGGGGCAGATGCCCCATGCGGAACCTCTTAAGGTGGTGGCCTTGGAGAGTAGCCAATGGATTTGGGGGTAGATGCACCCTATGCGACCACTTAAGGTGGCAGAAATGGTGAGGAGATGATGAAGTCATGGGTACATGCCCTTTGCGTAGCCTCTTAAGGCGGCAGGGTCCGCTAGGAGCTGATGGAGTCGGGGGGATGCCCCATGTGCGGCCTCATAAGGCGACGGGGTCAGTGAGGAGCTGATGGAGTCTAGTGGCAGATGCCACCTGTGTGGCCTCTTAAGGTAGTGGGGTCGGTGAGGAGCCGATGGAGTCAGGGGAGGATGCCCCATGTGCAGCCTCTTAAGGGGGAGACATCGGTGAGGAGTCGATGGAGTCAGGGGAGGAATCCCCTTGCACGACCTCTTAAGGCGGCAGAGTCGGTGAGAAGCTGCTGAAGTTGGGTGGCGGATGCCACCAGTGCAGCCTCTTAAGGCGGCGGAGTCGGCAAAGATCTGATGGGGTCAGGGGCAGATGCCCCCCTACATAGCCTCTTAAAGAGGCGGAGTCGGCGAGTAGCTGCTGGAGTTGGGTGGCAGATTCCACCTTTTCGGATTCTTAAGGCGGCGAGTTCAGCAAGGAGTCGATGGAGTCGGGGGAGGATGCCCCCTATGCAGCCTCTTATGGCAGTGGGGTCGGTGAGGATCTGATTGAGTCGGGTGGCGTATTCCCCCTGCGTGTCCTCTTAAGGAAGCAAGGAAGTCGATGAGCTGATGGAGTTGGGGGAGGCTGCCCCCTGGGTGGCCTCTTAAGGCAGTGGGGTCGGTGAGGAGACGATGGATTACGGGGCGGATTCCCCCTGCGTGGCCACTTAAGGCGGCGGGGTCAGCGAGGAGTCGATGGAGTCAGTAGAGGATGCCCCCTGTGCAGCCTCTTAAGACGGTGGCAGCAGTAAAGAGCCAATGGAATCGAAGGTGAATTCCCCTAGTACAGCCTGTTAAGATGGCCTGGTTGGTGAGGAGTTGATGGGGGTAGGGGGCAGATGCCCCCTACAGGGCCTATTTAGGCTGTGGCGTCGGCGAGGAGTCGATGGAGTCAGGGGCGGATACCCCCTGTGTGGCCTCTTAAGGCGGCTGAGTTGGTGAGGTGCCAATGGAGTTAGGGGGGATGCCCCCTATGCAGCCTCTTAAAGAGGCGGGTTCGATGTGTACCCGATGGAGTCGGGTGGTGGATGGCATCAGCATGGCCACTTTAAGGCAGCAAGGTCGGGGAGGAGGCAAAGGGGTCAGGGGAAGATGCCCCCTGCACGGCCTCTTGTGGTGGTAGAGTTGGTGAGGAGTTGATGGAGTCATGGGAGGATGCCCCATGTGCAGCCTCTTAAGGCGGTCGAGTCTGCGAGGAGCCGTAGGAGTCGAGTGGTAGATGCAAACTATGTGACCTATTAAGGTGGCGGAGTCGGCATGGAGCCAATGGAGTCATGGGCCGGATTCCCCCTATGCATCCTCTTAAGGAGGAAGAGTCAGTAAGGATCCACTGGAGTCAGGTGGAGGATGCCACCTGCGCGGCCTCTTATGGTGACAGGGTCGACGTGGAGCTAATGGATTCGAGGGTAGATACCCCCTCTCTGACCTCTTAAGGCGGCGAAGTCGGCGAGGAGCCACTAGAGTTGGGTGGAAGATTCTACCTTCATGGTCTCTTATGGTGGCAGAGTCAACGAGGTGTCGATGGGGTCTGTGGCGGATGCCCCCTTCCCAGCTTTTTAAGGTGGAATAGTTGCTGAGGTGTCGCTGGAGTCTGGTAGAAGATGCCACCTACACGTCCGCTTAATGCGGCGGAGTCGGTGATGAGCTGATCGAGTTGGATGAAGATTCCCTCTTCACAGCCTCTAAAGGTAGCGGAGTTGGCAAGGATCCACTGGAGTCGGGTAGCAGATGCCACCTACGTGGCCTCTTTTGGCAGCGGGGTCGGCGAGCCACCAATTGAGTCGGGGGCGGATGCCCCCAGTGTAGCCACTTAAGGTGGTGGCGTTGGAGAGGAGCCGCTGGTGTTGGGTGACGGATGTCACCTGTGCGGCCTCTTAAGGCGGACGAGTCGGTGAGGAGCCTATGGAGTCGGGGGCGGATGCCCCCTCGGTAACCTCTTTGGGCGGCAGAGTTGGCGAGGAGCTGATAGAGTCGGGGGAAGATTCCCCTTGCGCGAGCTCTTAAGGATGTGAGTTTTGCAAGGATCTGATGGAGTCGGGGCAGATTCTCCCTACACGGCCTCTTAAGGGATCAGAGACGGTGATGAGCCACTGAAGTTGGGTGGCGGATGCCACCTGTATGGCCTCTGAATGCGGCGGGGTCGGTGAGGAACTGATGGAGTCGGGGTCAAATGCCCCCTGCGCGGCCTATTAAGGCAGCTGGGTCAGTGAGGGGTCGTTGGATTCGTGTAGAGGATGCCACATGTGCTGCCTCTTAAGGTGGCGGGGTCGGTGAGGAGCTGATGGAGTCGTGGGAGGACGCCTCTTAAGGCGGCGGAGTCGGCGAGGAGCAGATGGAGTCAAAGTGAATTCCCCATATGCAGCCGCATAAGGCGTCAGGGTCAGTGACGAGCCTATGGAGTTGGGGGTGGGGGGGGTTCCCCTTGCATGTCTTCTTAAGGTGGAGGGGTCGGCGAGGGGTCGATGGAGTCAGTGGGGAAGCCTCCGGCACGACCTCTTAAAGTGGTGGCATCATCGATCATCCACTGGAGTCGGGAGGAGGATGACACATGTTTGGCCTCTTAAGGCAGAAAAGTCTGTGAGGATCCACTAGAGTCAGGTTGTAACACCCCAAGCTTCTACGGTACATTTCTCTTTGAATAATGCAATAGCGTGTGTCGTATGCAACATCGAGTTCTAACACACACCACAACCGATCAAACTAGCCGTTATGAATAGTAATACCTACTTTTTAAAATTTTAGAAATTTTATCTCCCAAAATGGACTTCATTTTTGGATTCGAAGTATCGAATTTAGCCTAAGGTGAAATTTTGGTACTTTTCGAATAACTTTAATATTTTGATGAATAGTGAAAATTACTAAATTTTAATTAAAAACTACTTTTTTAATCAAAATAATTAAAAGGGATAAATTATGAATTTGAGTGTTTTTAAAGTATATTTATAATATATTGTTACCATTTAATACAATTTTGGTCATTGGACATAATTTCACAATTAAACCGGAATAAACAAGTACCAATCTTATGATAGTTATTATATCTTAAAAACAAGCTTTTTGTTTTGACAGCGGAAATTAATTTTAAATTAATTTATGACACTTCTGTGTTTTTAATTTGGAAAAATGTATTCCATATTTGGAATTATGATGTCCAAATTGTGTAAATAAGTAACATTTATTTTTAGACATTTTCAATAATTACTTCGGTAAATATTATATTTACCACGGTTAAATGGTAAATTCGGTAAATAAGGGTTAAAAAATTAATATTATAATAATACTAAATTACCCTAAAACGTGTCCTAACATTATTGGTGGATACATTTCGTACCATGGGCATCTTTGGGTCGATTTTGGTACCCCATGGAGCCACTTGTAGGTGATAGGGATAGATTATTTTAATTAAGTTAAAATAAATACAAAAATGACAAAAGCATATAACTTTTAGACAAACAATTTTTAAAAAGGGATATATATGTTGGATTTTTGACTATAAATATTAATTAGAAATATACAAATATTTACTACATAATGATATTTTATTTATAATTTTTAGACATTAAATAATTTAATTTATTTATGACACAATGATGATGCAGTAAGTACCATAATAATGAAAAATTAAAATAATTGATATTATAAATACCCAAATAAATATAATTTGAGACTTTTAATGAATTAAACTAATTTTATAGGATAATATGACATGTTAGGATTGATTTAATTGACTTTTTTAGAAGTATCCATTCTGTTATGATTATCACAAAAATCAAATTCCCAAATAGTTTCAAAATTGACATAAAAGAGTTTTTAAAACAAATATTATATTATTAAATGATATTCAATTTCTAAAAATCTAAGGTTCAGCCAAGAGACTTATATCATTATATATGTATCATTAGTGGACCACTTGGGGGGCTCTTGGATGTATATAGTAAGTTTATTAACCATATAATATAAAAATACAAAGAGACATTGTAAAAGTGAAACTAATTAACTAAGAGTTAATACTTAAAGATAAGGTTAATATAGTAACCCAAACCTATCTAAATACAATTGGTTGAGTGGTTTTAGACCTATCCACACCTTAAAATTTAAATAATCCACTTTGGAGACACTAGAAACCGAATTTTAATTTATTATAAAATAATATTTCTAGCTTTTCCAAAGGTGCCCCTCACCCCTCTTATAAAAGGGCACTCCTCCTTCTCATTAATTCACAGCTTCAAAGACTATTGGTTCGGCCAACCCCTGCCCAAATAATCTCTCAAATTCCCTCACTTCATACTAGAGTCCTTCCTTTAGTTATAAAGCCATCCTATGGAGCCCTTTTGATCAAATCAAAAGGAAGAACTCGACGAAGAGGTAATGATTTCACCACCCTTTTTCAAGTTCCTTTCTTCTTCCACTTCTTCTTTCTTTGTTATTCCCATTCTAAAATAATTAATCCAGTATCTAATATATACTGTAATATTATTATAAATATGTCACATCCATATTCATTATTATATCCTTCCTTTGAATGGCATGTCACCATACGTGCGTACGTACAGCTTACCGTCTCCACGTCGTGGTGTAATTGTTATTCATTATTATTTGGATGGGTGTAATAATGATTTTTAATTCATTTAAATAATAAATATAACATTATAATGATTCTTTATATATGATATACCATCCAATTACATATTATTTTAATATCAAAAGAATGATATTGTCGCTCGTGCGTACGTACGGACTACTGTCTCCACGAACGCGATGAGATTCATTCTCCATCGTATCAATTCAAGTATAATTATCATTTTATGATTTAAAAAAAATGTTTAAGGACTTGATATAATTCTGTATATAAATAAGATACATCCTATCCATGAAAAAAATGTCTTACATAACAAAACATATCAAAGAAAACGAGTAAGTTAACACCCGAAACGACGATAATACTAAGATATTATTAACAAAGCAATGATAAAAGATCATATATGATATCATATTAATATATATGATTCTTGTATAATTTAATAAAAATTATTTCACCATTATACAGGAGGATAACCTACCCTCAACCAAGTAAAAGTACAAGGTAAGGGTTTATTTCACAATCTCTTCATTATCGGAGGTTGTTTATACGTAATAATCTACTGGAATTTCTTTATCAGCCACATCCATGTTACTTAAAAATTGTATTTAAAATCATTTTTACTAATTACTAGAATATGGGTTATAGTTATTTATACCCTTGTTGACTTTTATAAGTGGTTTATAGAGGAATCTTTCTGTCATTTTCCAAACAAGGTCCTTTTTAACCTTTTCGACAGAATTAAGGTAAGAATGTTTTTAACTTATACGGCGGGTGCAGCTATTTTCTGCCTTTATAAAATCGTCGAAGATTCCATTACAAGAATATAAGAATATTTTCAAATAAAATGTTTTATTTTGTTAATATATGACTCTTAAATGATTTCAAAATAGAAAGAGAAATTTCTCTAAAAAGAGTTTTGATTTCATCTATGTCAACATCCATTGATGGGTTTTACGCTTATTTGAAGTTGATTTATTATGATACATAACTTTTATATTGTATTGAAGGTTTTGTGATATGTTGGACTATGGATGTGTTATTTTTATACCATTCATGTTTTATGGATGAATTATTTACATTTCGTATGCTAGTTGCAATACGAATGTTTATGTTATGTTTAAACCTTTTCATACAGGAATGCATTGGACATAATATGTGACGGGTGGAGCCTGTTATAGCTCCTAGATGCATTGGTAGGTCTCATGAGACAAACTAGTGTCTTGGAACAAGGCCTTGAAAAAATCTTATTTGTAGTCTTGGCATGAGGCCTTGGCTATGTGGTTATGATAGTCTGGCATTATGCATTCCATCATTATGAAATAGTTTATTGATATTGCATGTGATTATTCAATTAGTAGAATATCCATGTGAATAAGTAAATGGAATTATTTCATATTATTTTTTCCATACTATGTTGAAGTTTAAGTTTAAAAGGCTTTTTTTTAGTTATACATTGCCTTAAATGTTTACACTTATTTATGAAATTTTCCGCTATATTGTTATCCTTACTGAGCATTTGATCTCACCCCTTTTCTATGTTTTATTTTTTCCAGGATGTGAAGAAGTAATTTATGAATGACCTGTAGGGATAGTATGAGGGGATATGAGTGTGGACTATGGAGACTATGTTGTTGTAGTTTTCATTTTTATGATGTAATGTTAAACTTTATTAATGTATCTAGTTATTCCAAGGCTACTAAACTAATCGGTCTTTCAAGACTTGATCTTTCTTGTGATCATGCCAATGTTATTTAATAATGCACCGACTCTGGGTAACTGGGGTTGGGGCGTTACAATTGGTATCCGAGGAAGTTTAGTACAACTTTGGAAGCTAGATTTAGAAAACCTCTGATTAGAGCACATAGACCTAAGATGGACTTTGAGGATTAGTATAGAAGAACTTCCTAGAATTTTGGTATTGTAGAGATTTTGTGAGTTTTCCAAGAAATAAATCCCTGTCTGGATACGAACAGGTAGAGGAGGCTCTGGCACAGATGTACTAGTGGTAAAACCCGAAAACACCGCTTTGAGCTAGACTCGAACGGGAACTGGTGCACGACAATGGGCCTTGCTGCACTCTCGGTTACGACACTCCCGGGGGATATTCTTAGGATAAATCTCATTTTCATTACAAATCATTATGATGGGTTTGTGAGTATATACTTCCTCAAAGAAAATATTTTTATGATTATGGATTATATCCATAAATAGTTCAATTTATGTTAACTGTTTTATAAGTAAGAAATTGTGTATTTTGATTCATAAATTGATCTAGTTTATGAAATTGTTTATAAATGGCACCTAGTGGAAGAAATGGAAACTGTATCAATGCATGAACCCCATGTAGGGATTTCCCTCCTACTCAATATTTTTATAGTCGACCTAGTGATGCAACTGGTGTCGATCAGCTAATCACCATACTAGGACAACTCACTCAGGTTATGAATAATAACCTTACCCGTGTGGAGCACCCTGATCCACAGCGTGGAGGATCAATGTTAGATTGCTTCATGAGGAAACAACCACCAAAGTTCAATGGGAGTACAAATCCATTGGTAGCTGAGCAATGGATAAGTTCACTAGAGAAAATATTTCAGGCTTTGGGAAGCAGTGAAAGGGAAAAAGTTATCATGGAAGTTTACCGCCTCACTGGAGATGCTGATCAATGGTGTTTATTGATTCAAAAAATAAAGGAAGATGATGAAGTATCAAATATGGAATGGATGGAGTTCAAAGATCAGTTTTTAGAAAAATACTTTCCTTGTGACCATCGAGAAGATATGGAAAGGCAATTTATGAGTCTGAGACAAAAGGAGGATGAGAATGACGCAAAGTATGAGGATAACTTTACATGGTTAGCAAGGTATGAAAGAGATTATATACATAACCCAAGAAGTAAGATTGATCGTTTCTTTGATGGTTTAAAACCATTTCTCCATCGAGCATTAGTCTCACAATCCTTCTCATCGTACAAAGACATTGTCTCATGTGCTATCAAGACAGAAAAGGAATTCTCTAAGTCTTATGACTTTAAAGAAAAGAAAGAGAAGAAGAGATCTGCATATCAATCTGGGAATGGAAATAAGGGGAATAAGGGAAAGGTTGAATATCCATTCTGTGGTAAATGTGGGAAGAAACACCCTGGTACTTGCTTGAAGGGATTGGGTGTCTGTTACAAGTGTGGTGAAAAAGGACACCAAGCTCATGATTGAAAAGGGAAGAAGGAAGCTACCATTGTTCAGTGCTACAATTGTAGAGAGATGTGACATTATTCAAATGAATGTCCTAATCATTAGGGGAACTTACCTCAGAAAAGGACAAGGGATTAATGCCAAGCTTATGCTATCACTACTACTGTGGTAGAAGTTCCGAAAGACGTGGTGGAAGGTAATTTAATGGTTTCCTCAAGTTTAGAAAACGCATTATTTGATTCTAAATGATCATATTGTTTCATATATTCCCAGTTTGCTAAGAAAATTAGATATTTCCAATTTGATTTAACAAGGGAGTTGTCAGTTAAAACTCCTAAGGGAAGTATCATTGCAACAATGTTTTGTGAATCAGTCCCTATTAGAGCACATAAATGTTCTTTATCTGCTGATCTCATCATCATATCTAATATTGAGTTTGATATAATCCTCGGCATGGATTGTCTTTCGGACCGTGATGTGAAGATTTATTGTAAGAAGAAGGAGGTTACGATTTTTGATGATGATGATAAGGAACACCTTATCTTTAGAGCAGAATCATCACCACCTAATTCTTATCTAGATCCACCCCCAGTAGATCAACTAAATTCAATTCTTGGGGAGGAAGAGGATGAAATTATAGTGGGTGAGGAAAGGAATGTTCAAATAGAGGATGTACCTATTGTGAATGAATCTGTAGATGTGTTTCCGGAAGATTTACCTGGACATCCTCCAGAACGAGAAGTTGAGTTTTCCACTGATTTAATTCCGAGATCAAGGCCTATATCGAAGACCCATTATAGAATAGACACTGTAGAATTTGCTGAACTAAAGAAACAACTAGAGGAACTGAGTAATAAGGGATTTATTTGCCCTAGTGTTTCTCAATGGGGATCCCCTATTCTTTTTGTTAAAAAAAGATGGATATATGATGTTATGTATCGACTACAGGGAGATCAATGCTATAACAATAAAGAACAGGTATCCCCTACCTCGCATTGATGATTTATTTGCCAACTGCATGGAGCTCAATACTTTTCAAAGATTGACCTTCGATCTGGATACCATCAGTTGTGTGTGAAGAAGGAAGACATTCTGAAGATAGCATTTCGAACCAGGTACGGGCATTACGAGTTTACAGTAATGCCTTTTGGATTGACTAATGAACCCTCTGTATTCATGGATATGATGAATAGAGTTTTCAAGGAATATCTCGATGAATTTGTGGTGGTATTTATTGATGATATCTTTGTATACTCCAAAAGCTATGAGGATCATGAAAATCACTTGTGCATTATCCTGAAGACTTTGAGAAGACATGAATTATATGGGAAGTTTAGTAAGTGTGAATTCTGGCTTCACAAGATTTCTTTTCTTGGCCATATTGTCTCTAAAGATGGAATCTCTGTTGATCCTTCTAATACCAAGGCAATCCAAGAATGGCCAGCACTGACGATTATAACTGAGGTACGTAGTTTTATTGGTTTAGTAGGTTATTATTGACTTTTTGTCTAGAATTTTGCCTGGTTGGCAAACCCATTAACAAAGCTCACACATAAAGGGGTTAAATTTGTTTGGACAAAAGAGTGTGAAGAATGTTTCGAACAACTGAAGAGAGTATTAGTCAATGCTCCTATATTGACTCTACCATTGGGGAATTATGGGTTCGTTATTTATAGTGATGCATCGAAGAACGGACTTGGTTGTGTCCTTATGCAGAATGATAGGGTTATTGCCTATGCATCATGGCAGTTGAAAATTCATGAACAAAACTATCATACTCAGGATCACAAGTTAGCAGCTGTGATCGTTTCTTTGAAGATATGGAGGCACTACCTCTATGGTGGAAAATGTGAGATTTATACTGATCAAAAGAGTTTGAAGTATATTTTCTCACAAAAAGAACTGAACATGAGGCAAAGTAGATGGCATGAATTACTCAAGGATTATGATTGCATGATAAACTACCACCCAGGGAAGGCAAACAAGGTGGAAGATGCTTTGAGCAGAAAAGATCATGGAGTTTTGAACAATATGAAAATTGAAATGGATCCAATTTTCATGGATCTAGTGAATAAGGACATGGGAATAACCAGGGAAGGTGAAACATCAATGATTTTTCAATTGGTTAACAAACCATCTTTACTAGAAAGGAATAATAGTTCTCAGACCGATGATGATGAATTTCAAAAGAAGATTAAAGTTGTGAATGATGGGAGATTGAGAGACTTTTTGTATGAAGATGGAATTTTGAAATTTGGGAAGATACTTTGTGTTCCCGATATACCTGATCTAAAAAGGGAATTGCTGGATGATGCTCATAGTTCCAATTTCTCTATGGACCCTAGGAGCACCAAAATGTACAGAGATTTGAAGGAACAATTTTGGTGGGACAACATGAAGAGGGAGATTGCTGATTTTGTGTCAAGATGTATGGTTTGTCAACAAGTGAAAGCTGGAAGGCAACAGCCTGGTGGAGTATTGAAACCTCTTCCTATACCTGAGTGGAAATGGGATAATATCACGATCGACTTTTTCATGGGACTACCAAGGACTCCTAGAAGGAATGATGAAATATGGGTTATTGTTGATCGTCTTACCAAGTCACCACATTTTCTTGCTATAAGAGGAGATCTACCACTGGATCGTCTAGAAAGACTATATATTTATGAAGTTGTGAGACTTCATGGAGTACCCCAATCTATTGTTTCTGATCGTGATCCCCATTTTACATCAAGATTATGGAAAAGTCATCAGAAAGCCTTGGATACTGATCTTCATTTGAGCATTTCCTACCACCATCAAACAGATGTAAAATCAGAACGAAATATTGAAACCTTGAAAGACATGTTGAGATCCTTCACACTTGACTTTCAGGGTATGTGGGATCAATATTTACCTCTGGTAGAATTTTCCTATAACAATAGCTTCCATTCGAGTATTCAGATGGCACCATATGAAGCGTTATACGGAAAGAGATGTCACACACCAACCTATTGGGATTACGTTGGTGAAAGAAAACTTGTAGGCTCAAAACTAGTGGAGGAAACGATGGAAAAGGCGAAGGTAATCCAAAACCATATCGAAGAAGCTCAATGTAGGCAGAAGAGCTATGCCGACAATCGAAGGAAGGATTTGGAATTTCAATTCAGTGATCATGTTTTCCTGAAGGTGTCTCCATGGAAGGGAGTCATACATTTTGGTAAGAATGTAAATTGAGTCCCAGGTACATCGGACCTTTTGAAATTCTAGAACAAATTGGGGCTGTAGCAAACCGATTGGCAATGTCGTCAAGTCTCGCCAAAGTTCACAATGTGTTCCATGTATCTCTGTTGAGGAAATACATGCCTGTCCCAATTCATGTACTCACCTATGAGGAATTAGAACTGGAACCCGATCTATCTTATTGCGAAGAGCCCGTCAAGATTCTTGATATGAGAGAACAAGTACTAAGAAACCTGATGACTCGTCTGGTAAAAATCTTGTGGAGAATCCATAAGATGGAAGAGGCAACGTGGGAACCCGAGGAACTTATGATGAAGAACCACCCGAGTCTTTTCATGGGGTAGTATTCATGAAATTTCGAGGATGAAATTATTTAAAGGAGGGCAGAATGTAACACCCCAAGCTTCTACGGTACATTTCCCTTTGAATAATGCAATAGCGTGTGTTGTACGCAACATCGAGTTCTAACACACACCACAACCAATCAAACTACCCGTTATGAATAGTAATACCTACTTTTTAAAATTTTAGAAATTTTATCTCTTAAAATGGACTTCATTTTAGGATTCGGAGTATCGAATTTAGCCTAAGGTGAAATTTTGGTACTTTTTGGATAACTTTAATATTTTGATGAATAGTGAAAATTACTAAATTTTAATTAAAAAAAACTTTTTTAATCAAAATAATTCATAGTGATAGATTATGAATTTGAGTCGTTTTAAAGTATATTTAGAATATATTTTTACTATTTAATACAATGTTGGTCATTGTACATAATTTTACAATTAAACTGGACATAAACAAGTAACGATCTTTTGATAGTTATTATATCTTAAAAACACGCTTTTTGTTTTGATAGCGGGAATTAATTTTAAATTAATTTCTGCCACTTCTGTGTTTTGAATTTGGAAAAATGGATTCCATATTTGTAATTAGGATGTCCAAATTTTTTAAATAGGTAAATTTTATTTTTAGACATTTTGAATAATTACTTCGGTAAATATTTTATTTACCACGGTTAAAGGGTAAATCTGATAAATAAGGGTTAAACAAATAATATTATAATAATACTAAATTACCCTAAATCATGTCATAACATTATTGGTGGATACATTTCCGACTATGGGCATCTTTGGGTCGATTTTGGGACACCATTGAGCCACTTGTAGGTGATAGGGACTCATTATTTTAATTAAGTTAAAATAAATACAAAAATGACAATAGCATATATCTTTTAGAAAAACAATTTTTCCAAAGGGTTATATACGTTGGATTTTCGACTATAAATATTCATTAGAAAGATAAAAATATTTCATACATAATGATATTTTATTTATAATTTTATAGATTAAATAATTTAATTTATTTATGACACAATGATGATGCAGTAAGTACCATAATAGTGAAAAATTAAAATAATTGATATGATAAATACCCAAATAAATATAATTTTAGACTTTTTATTAATTACATTAATTTTCTAGGATAATATGACATATTATTATTGATTTAATTGACTTTCTTTGAAGTAATCATTCTGTTATGATTTTCACAAAAATCAATTTTCAAAATAGTGTCAAAATTGACATAAAAGAGTTTTTAAAACAAATATTATATTATTAATTGATATTCAATTCCTAAGAATATAAGGTTCGTCCAAGAGGCTTATATCATGATAGGTGTATCATTAATGGACCACTTGGGGGTCCCTTGGAAGTATATAGTATGTTTATTAACCATATAATATAAAAATACAAAGAGACATTGTAAAAGTGAAACTAATTAACTAAGAGTTAATACTTAATGATAAGGTTAATATAGTAACCCAAACCTGTCTAAATCCTATTGGTTGAGTGGTTTGCGACCTATCCCCACTTTAAACTTTAAATAATCCACTTTGGAGCCATTAGAAACCAAATATTAATTTATTATAAAATAATATTTCTAACTTTTCCAAAGGTGCCCCTCACCCCTCTTATAAAAGGGCACTCCTAATTCTAATTAATTTACACCTTCAAAGCCTTTTGGTTCGTCCAACCCCTGCCCAAATACTCTCTCAAATTCCCTCACTTCATCCTAGAGGCCTTCCTTTTGTCAGAAAGCCAGCCTAAGGATCCATTTTGATCAAATCAAAAGAAAGAACCCGAAGAAGAGGTAATGGTTTCACCACTCTTTTTCAAGTTCCTTTCTTCTTCCACTTATTCATTCCTTGTTATTCCCATTATAAAATAATTAATCCAGTATATCCTATATAATTTAATATTATTATAAATATGGTACAACCATATTCAGTATTATATCCATCCTTTGAATGATATGTCCCCATACGTGCGTACGTACGACTTACTATCTCCACGTCGTGGTGTAATTGTTATTAAATATTATTTGGATGGGTATAATAATGATTTGTAATTCATTTAAATAATAAATATAACATGATAATGATTCTTTATATATGATATACCATCCAATTAAATATTATTTTAATATCAAAATAATGATATTGTCACTTGTGCGTACGTACGGACTACTATCTCCACGAACGCGATGAGATTCATTCTCCATCATATCCATTAAAGTATAATAATCATTTGATGATTTAAAAATAATGTTTAAGGACTTGATATCATTATGGATATTAATAATATACATCCTATCCATGAAAAACATGGCTTACATAACAAAACATATCAAAGAAAACGAGTAAGTTAACACCCAAAACGACGATAATAATAAGATATTATTAATAAAGAAATGTTAAGAGATCATATATGATATCATATTAATATATATTATTCTTGTATAATTTAATAACAATTATTTCACCATTATACAGGAGTTTAACCTACCCTCAACCAAGGAAAAGTACAAGGTAAGGGCTTATTTCGCAATCTCTTCATTATCGGAGGTTGTTTATACGTAATAATCTACTGGGATTTCTTTATCATCCACATCCATGTTTCTTAAAAATTGTATTTCAAAACATTTTTAGTAATTACTAGAATATGGGTTAAAGTCATTTATACCCTTGTTGACTTTTATAAGTGGTTTATAATTGAATCTTTCCGTCATTTTCCAAACAAGGTCCTTTTTATCCTTTTCGACAGAATTAAGGTAAGAATGTTTTTAACTTATACGGCGGGTGCGGCTATTTTATACCGTTATAAAATCATCAAAGCTTCCCTTACAAGCTTATAATAATATTTTCAAAGAAAATGTTTTATTTTATAAATATATGACTCTTAAATGATTTCAAAATAGAAAGAGATATTTCTCTAAAAAGAGTTTTGATTTCATCTATGTCAACATCCTTTGATGGATTTTACGCTTATTTGAAGTTGATTTATTATGATACAAAACTTCTATATTGTATTGAAGGTTTTGTGATATGTTCGACTGTGGATGTGTTATTTTTATAACATTCATGGTTTATGGATGAAGTATTTACATTTCGTATGCTATTTTTAATACGAATGTTTATGTTATGTTTAAAACTTTTCATATAATAATGCATTGGACTTAATATGTGATGGGTGGAGACCGCTATAGCTCCTCGATGAATCGGTATGTCTCATGATACAAACTAGTGTCTTGGCACAAGGCCTTGACAAAAATCTTATTTGTAGTCTTGGCATGAGGCCTTGGCTATGTGGTTATGACAGTCTGGAATTATGCATTCCATCATTAGGAAAGTGGTTGTTGATATTGCATGTGATTATTCAATTGGTAGAATATCCATGTGAATAAGTAAATGGCATTATTTCATTTTATTTTTTCCATACTATGTTGAAGTTCATGTTTAAAAGGCTTTTGTTTTAGTTATACATTGGCTTAAATTTTTATTCTTATTTATGAAAGTTTCCGCTATATTGTTATCCTTACTGGGAATTTGAGCTCACCCCTTTTCTATGTTTTATTTTTCCCAGGATGTGAAGAAGTAATTTATGAATGACCTACAGGGATAGTATGAGGGGATAAGAGTGTGGACTATGGAGACTATGTTGTTGTTGTTTTCATTTTTATGATGTAATGTTAAACTTTATTAATGTATCTAGTTATTACAAGGATACTAAAATAATTAGTCTTTCGAGACTTGATCTTTATTTTGATCATGCCAATGTTATGTAATAATGCACAAACTCTGGGTAACTAGGGTCGGGGCGTTACACGGGTAGTGGTTGCCACATACGCGTCCTGATAAGGCGGAAGTGTCGGGGAGGAGCGGATGCAGTCAGGGGCAGATTCCACTTGTGCTACCTCTTAAGGCAGCGGGGTCGGTGAGGAGCCAGTGGATTAGGTGGGCTAATGCCCCCTGTGCGGCCTCTTAAGGCAGCAGGGATGGCGAAGAGCTGATTGAGTCAGGGGCGGATTTCCCCTGCGCGGCCTGTTAAGGCGGCGGTGTCAGCAATGATCTGATAGTGTCGGGGGGTCGGATGCCCCCTGTGGTGCCTCTTAAGGTGGTGAAGTCTCCAATGAGATGATGGAGTCAGGGGCGGATGCCCCCTGCACTGCCTCTTAAGGCAGCGGGGTCGACGAGGAGCCTATGGAGTCGGGGCAGATTCCCCATGAGTGCCCTCTTAAGGCGGTGGCAGCGAGGAGCCGATGGAGTAAGGGATGGATTCCCCCTGCATGGCCTCTTAAGGCATCAGAGTCGGAGGGAGGCTGATGGAGTCTAGGGGGGATGCTCCCTTTCCCGGCCTCTTAAAGATACAGGGTCAGTGAGAGGATGATGGAGTCGAAAGATGATGCCCCTTTCCCAGCCTCTTAAGGGGGTGGGGTCGGTGAGGAGCCGATGGAGTCGGGGGTGGATGCTCCATGCACTGCCTCTTAAGGTCGTCCAGTCGACGAGGAGCCGCTGGAGGCGGGTGGTGGTGTCCACCTGTGCGGGCTCTTAAGGTGCCAGAGTTGGCAGTGAGCCGATGGAGCAGGGTATGGATTCCCCTTGTGCAGCCTCTTAAAGCGGTGAAGTCGTTCTCGAGTCGAGTGGCAGATTCCACCAACACGGCCTCTTAAGGCAGAGGGGTCTTCGTGGAGACGATAGAGTCAGGGGTGGATTCCCCCTGGGAAGCCTCATAAGGTGGAAGAGTCGGTAAGGGGCCAATGTAGGCATGGGGTAGATGACACATGCATGGCCTCTTAAGGTAGCTATGTTAGGAAGGAGCTAATGGAGTCAGGAGGGGATTCCCCCTGTGCGGCCTCTTAAGGCGGCACAGTCGGTGAGGAGCTGTTGGATTCAGGCAGTGGATTCCACCTATGTGGCCTCTTAAGGAAGCAGATTTGGGAAGGATCCAATGGAGTCAGTGGGGGATACCCCCTACACAGCCTCTTAAGGTGGTAGAGTCGGTGAGGATCCTATGGAGTCGGGTGGCGGATTCCACATGTGTGGCCTCTTAAGGCAGCGTGGTCGGAGAGGAACTGATGGAGTTGGGGGGCGGATTCCCCCTGCGTGGCCTCTTAAGGTGGTGCAGTCGGTGAGGAGCTAATGGAGTTTAGGGGATAATTACACCTATGCAGCCTCTTAAGGCAGCAGAGTGAGTGATGAGCTGATGGAGTCAGGGGAGGATGCCCCCGGCGTGACCACTAAAGGCGGTGGAGTCAGCGAGGAGTCGATGGAGTTGGGGGTGGATGCCCCCTGTGTGGCCTTTTACGGCGGTGGGGTCGGAGAGGAGCCAATGAAACCGGAAGTGGATTCCCCCTTCGTGGCCTCTTAAGGTGGTATATTTGACGAGGATCCACTAGAATTGGGTGGTGGATGCCACCTGCGCAGCCTCTTAAGGTGGCAGGGACAACGAGGAGCTGATGGAGTCAGGGTGGATACCCCTATGCGGCCTCTTAAGGCGGCGGTGGCGGCGAGGACCCACTTGAGTTGGGTGGCGGATTCCACCTGCGTGACATATTAAGGTGGAGGAGTCGGAGAGGATCCGATGGAGACGGGGATGGATGCCCCATGTCCGCCCTCGTAAGGTCACGAAGTCAGTGAGGAGCCGATGAAGTCAAGGGAAGATGACCCCTATGTGGTCTATTAAGGCGGCAGGGTCGGTGAGGATTTGATGGAGTCCAGGGGATTCCCCCTATGTGGCCTCTTACGGTGTCAGTGTCGGCGAGGGGCTGCAAGAGTCGGGAGGTGGATGCCACCTGAGTGGCCTCTTAAGGCAGTGGGGTCAGCAAGGTGCAGATGGAGTCGGGGGAGATGCCCCCTGCACCGCCTCTTAAGACGGAGACGTCAACATGGATCCACTCATGTCGGGTGGTAGAAGACAGATGTGTGGCCTCTTAATAAGATGGATTCGGCGAGGAACCGATGGAGTCGGTGGCGTATTCCCCCTTCACCGCCTCTTAAGGCTGCAGAGTCGGCAAGGAGCCGCTGGAGTCGGGTGGTGGATGCCACCTGCACAGCCTCTTAAGGAGTCAAAGTCAGTGAAGAACTGATGGGCCATATTCTTCACACACCCAATGGTACTCATCCTCTCACATATGAACGAGAAGTGATTCTCATGGGTGATGACTTAATTTTCCAAAAATATTTTGTCTACTCTCTTTTGAAGGAGAAGAGATTCATGTCAGGTATAACAATTCTATTTCTGAAGCTTTCATCAGGGTGCACACATCCGTCTGTGGAGGATGTGCTGATTTTCCCCTGCATTCCTGCTTTCCAAAGGCGGGTGGCATCTGTTCCTTATTCAGGGATGTTTTCTCCTTGATCGAAATGGGATGATGGGATGTTGGTTCCTCCTTCCATGAATTCCTCCTCAGAACATGTTACCTATTCTTGGTCTCCCTCATAGATTAAGTCGTTGTTCGTGAAACTTATTCATGGTTCCATATCATTGTGGATGCTGGTTACTGACACTACTTCCATCAAGACATTACATGGGGGTCTTGATATGGGAGAAGCCTTCGGTCAGAGTAGACAGAGACATCCAGCATGTCAGAATATATCTAGATGCATGGACATTGGGGAACCTATATATTTCCTCATAAGAGGGAATCTCAAGGGTGCAGAACCCGAGGCATCCCACTTCATTTGCGGGGTGTCTTATGCCAGAGGCATGTCTCTAAGGTTTTCCTTATCTTCTCATGTTTAACATGGGGTAATCCTTGAGTTTAACGTTTTGCATATATGGATTGATGTTGATCAGAACATCCCATAGAGACCAATTACATTGGAACATCCTTATGAGGGAGTTCCAGGAGTGTTTACCACATGGACGGATCAGAACACTCAATAAGAGAAGACACGAGATCGCGTGTCCCATAAATGGAAGATTTCATACCGTGAAAGATAATCTGGACACCACTGAGGGTGGATCAGAAAGAGTGCACCCCAAAATGAGGGACACCAAGGTTTACCATTTGCTGAGATTGAACCTCAGAGAGGTTTTCTACGTACCCTATCTAGGATACAGGGATCAAAACCCACGTAGTTCGAAGGGGTAATGAATCGGGGTGTTCACAAATGATAATGACCTAGAGACATACTGGGGCTTACGCATGGACAGTGGCCCATCACAATAGGGATACTCTTGGTTGGATGGTTATGGATTATGGGGGGCATTACACATGGTTAGCTTCCTGGATACTTCTAGGAGTAGTGAGGTGGTGGATGACATGATCCCATCAGGATGTGGTGGCCTGGGTAAGCATTTGGATGGATGATGGAGAGTTGAATGAAGTGGAGGGAGAATGAGATAAAACCAACGTGAGGACGACGAAGATGTTGGGCTTGTGCCTTAAAGATACTTCCTACATAACCTTGTGGCTGGGAATCAATGCTTGCGTAGTTCGAGGGGATGATGGGAAACTTTAGGAGGCAGCCCATGAGAATGGACAGAGGGATGGCATCCATAAGAAATAGAACCTCTAGGTTGGGTCATGATCTTCCTGAAACAAAGGGATCAAGAGATAGATCAGGATGAGTCATGAGTGATGAGCGTGGACCTCAAGGAGGCTTCCTACGTATCCCCATGGTAGGGAATCAAAGTCCACATAGTTCATCTGAAGGCAGCTTACTATCGATTGGAGAATTCAATGGCTTACCGTAAAATGGGGTTCAAAATGGCTTACCGTTAAATGGGGTTGAAAACGGCTTACCACTGAATGGGGTTGAAAATGGCTTACCGTTGAATGGGGTTGAAAACAGCATACCGTTGAATCGGGATGAACCTCAGGGAGGCTTCCTACGTACCTTATCTAGGAGATAGGGATGAAATCCCACATAGTTTGAACGGGCACAATTTAGCATCACATGGGATGAAAAGGGGGAATAAAGTTAAAAGTTGTGCAGGACAAGGTGGACCAACGTGATGTGGTCGGTACCAATGGGTGTTGGGCTTCAACCTTGGAGAGGCGTCCTAAGTACATTTCCTAGGGAAGGAACAAAGTCCACATAGTTCAGGATTGTGTTGGTGAACCGATGTGAAGTGGTCTGGACCAATGGTTATTGGGATTGAACCTTAGGGAGGCTTCCTATGTACCTCACCTTGGAAAGGATCAATGTCCAAATACTTCAAAAGAGGTGTTGGTGAACCTATGTGAAGATGGATGGAGATAATGGATGGTGGGCTTGAACCTCAAGGAGGATTCATGTATACCTCACCTTGGTAAGGATCAAAGTCCACGTAGTTCAGAATGGTGGGAACCGATGTGAAGGGGGTCAGAACCAATGGATGGTGGGCTTGATCCTCAGTGAGGCTTCTTACGTACCTTGATTTGGCAAGGATCAAAGTCCACATAGTTCTGAATGGTGGGATCCGATGCGAATGGGGTCGAAACCAATGGATGGTGAGGTTTAACGACAAGGAGTCTTCCTACGTACCTTGACTTGGCAAGGATCAAAGTCCATGTAGTTCAGAATGGTGATAACTTATGCGAATGGAGTTGGGAGCAATGGTTTTTGGTATTGAACCTCAGAGAGGCTTCTTATATACATTGCCTTGGCAAGGATCAAAGTCCACAAGTTCAGAATAGGTGTGGGGAGTACATGCTATGTAGCTCGGGTGCCACTATGGAGTGTCAATGGTGAATGGGGCTTATGTAATGAAGTTTCTTGAGTTCCTCTATAGAGAGACAATGGGGGATGAAACTTACAGAGAGAATCTACCTAGGTGTTGTTGTGGAGTGGCAACGGTGAATGGGGATTATTCAAGGAAGCTGCCCGGGTGCCGCTATGGAGGGGTAATGATGAATGGGGCTTACACAAGGAAGCTGCCCAGGTGCCAATATGGAGCAGAAATAGTGAATGGGTCCGATACAAGTAAGCAGCTCAGGTGCCGCTATGAAGTGGCAGTAGTGAATGGGGCTTACGCAAATAAGCAACTCGGGTACCGCTATGGAGCAGCAATGGTGAATGGGGCTTAGGCATGGGAGCTACCTGAGTGCCGCTATGGAGCGAGAATGGTGAATGGGGGTTAGGTGAGGAAGCATCCTAGGTGCCTCTATGGAGGGGTAATAGTGAATGGGGCTTACGCAAGGACGCGGCCCGGGTTCCACTAAAGAGCGACAATGCTGGATGGGGCTTACGCAAGGAACCAGCCCGTGTGCCGCTATGGAGCCGCCATGGTGAATGGTTCTTATGGAAGGATGCTTCCCATAATGTATTCCTCATGTCTGGCCATGAGGTTATCCCGACTCACTAGTGGGTTGAGGTACATAATTTGGGCCAACATCTATGCACAATTGCACAAGTGGGATAACACCAAGGGGTGTCTGAATCAGTCCAAACAAAGGGAGATGAAAATTGCAAATCATATGCCCGACATTCGGAATGCAATGAGGGTGGTATGGAGATGGAGGATAACTGTTGACCCTGTTCGAAACATAGAATCCATATCGCGTTATCCTGAGATGGGGAAAAACAAATGAGGGTTGACTACTGACTATGTTTGAAACATAAGACCTGACTCGAAGTGTTGTCCAAAGTCTTACAGGGTGTTGGCCCAGGTCAGTAGGTGAGTCGATGCAGCATGGGAATAACCGGTTAGGGGTTCCAATAAGACATGAAAGAGGATGATTATCCGAAATAATGACACACGAAGCATGAGGTGGAGTTATGGAATGACCAAATGGTATCCAACGCTCTTGAAATTATGCCACTATAATCATGGCATGAGGCATCTTATGCTTAACACATATGGAATCACTTATTTGGAACAAGAGGCATCCTATTATTGAATGATAGGGAATGCTACAATTTAATTTCATGTAGTGAGGACTATTGGCATCTTATTCTTGGCGCATAAGGCATCTCTTATTTGGAACAAGAGGCTTCTTATATTTGTCATATTGGGTGTACTTCTGTTTATAGTGATGTAGAAAGTACTGTGGGAATCTTATTCTTAGAAAATAAGGCATCTCTTGTTTGGGGAAAGAGGCATCTCATATTTGACATATAAGGTGTACTATAGTCTCTAGTCATGCAGAGAAGACTATTAGGCATCTTATGTTTGGAGCATAATGCATCTCTTGTCTAGATCAAGAGGCATCCTATGATTGGGAAATAGGGAGTTGTATAGCTCATAGTTATGTAGATATGACTATTAGGCATAAGTCTCCAAGAAATGGTTGGTGTTGGGACTTATGTAAGAGTGGCCCTTTCTAGTGGATCCTGACATAGGAGTCAGATAATAGGGTTTAGATGAGTTTCTTGAGGAATAGTTCGTCTCAAGTTACTCCGGGAATTGATGATCAGAATCTCAACCAACAACATGAGAAACAAATACAGAAAAATATGTGAACCCAAGGTGTTTAATGGTGTGAGAAGGAGTATCTCAAGTCACGGTATTCCATATATGGAAGGTAGATGTGAATAAGGGCACAATGGAAATTGTTGATGTCCCGACCTGAAAATTTTTCATTGTGACTCTCCATTTTTCAAGGGGGTCAGTGATGGTAGCGAAGGGATGGGATCAGAGGGCTGGGACTGCATCCCAACACTGAGCCCAAGTGGGGGTGCGGGGGTGCAGGCCCTATGGTACAGACTGGTTGGAGTGAAGGTAGGAGCCTTGCGAAGGATACAGCTTCATGGAGGAGCTTCGTAACATCCTGGTTCTAGAATACACACAAAGGCACCTCGTACCCGGTTGGTCACATGGCCACAAGCACATTTCCCCAAATGCCAGAGGCTGCCAACTAGCAGTGAGGAACTTGGGTGTGATAGTGGGGAATCTATGCCTTCATTAGAAGAGTACATAGTGGAAGTAAACAAATACATACAAGAGCAGAAGCAATAATGATATCATACCAAAAATAAACAGTAGAAAACTGATAGCATAAAATAGAGCACAAATATACAATGATGCATGATACATATGTCTATGAAAGAAGAGAAAAAATAAAAATGATGAAATATAGTTCTAAACCAAGTACAAAAGAAAAATAGTATTCAACTCCATAGCATCACAAGCCTAATCATGGTCTCATGCTCTCCAGATCCACAACATGTTATGTACCTGAAGTAAAAGGGCGCTTTCCCTTGTCTAGACCTACAATAATATAATCTGTTTGGGCCCAAAAGCATAGCCCAAATAGGGTGTGAGACTAATCCCAGCAGGGAACCTCCATGAGAACTGTTCCTAATAGTCAATGAGTATATGGCAGGTAAGAGTACAAAAAAATTAAAAAATAAGGTACTCAACAGTAAATAATCCACAGTTCAATATCAAGAAATAACCAAACAAGCAGGTAAACACAACAGGTAACCATCTGGTCTAACCCAGAAACACAAGAAAGCAGCTAAACACAAGGTAACCCTTTGGTAAGTACTCACAACCTATCCCCTCTGGTCCTACCTAACAAGTACAAGAAACCCTCTAGGCAGTACAATCAGTCTTACCTGTCTTGTTCTGCTTAAGCATAGACTCTCTGAGGAAGCACTCACCATTAATTCCCCCTATAGTCTCGTATCATAAATAAAGGCTCTCTAGAGAAGCACATACATCCCATTCCCTTTGTTGCCTGCATTGAAGAACTACAGACACTCTGAGGAAGCACTCAACGTCAATTATCCCTATAGTCTCGCATCATAAATTATGAAGACACTCTGGAGAATCCCTCAACGTCCATTCTCTCTATTGTATATACAACAGGTTCTCACGGCCCCATGTATGTTAATCATGTGTAGCAGTGCGCAACAGCCAAGGTAATCCTCAAGAACTACTTGGATATCATTCTACAGCACAACAACATAATAGAACAAAAGTCACACCATCCTACAATACTAGGCATGGGAATGTAAATAGCATCCTAACAGACAATCATGACCCAAAGGTCCAAACAGGAAAAAAATTCATGGGTAAAACATCCAAACCACAAAAATTCACCCAATTCACAAAAAATAATTATCTACTTAGGCATACCAGCATAGCAGAGAAATAGTGAGGCTAAAACGGTAAACACGCAATACCCTATTCATGTGTATTAGGAAATTTTTCATATGAAACTCAAGAAATATCTACGAAAAGGCACAAACAACCTACCTCGGTGTTGGAAGATCAATATAATTGAACCATGAGGCTTGAATCTAATTATAACCCCATAGATCTACAAAAACGTTTAAAAATTTCAACCCATGATTACTCACGAAAGAGGAGAAATCATGAAACGAGGCTCAATCAAAAGAGAGAACTCACCAATGAGATTCCAATGCCACAAAAAGTGTTTGATTCGAAGGATGGATGGAGGATTGGGGGCTCGTCAAAGATCCACGGCCGTACGAGTTCTCTCGGATGAAAAAAACATAGAAGAACTGTGTTCTGTCCGTCAGATGTGACCCCTATGCATTTAATGAAAAAAAATAAAGTACATGGATTGTAATTTTAAAGTACACAGTGTGTACTCACCTTTTCCGTACTCCACTTTAATCAGCCTCTAGGTCATCCCACATGGCCATGTGCAAGGCCGCTACATGGCCAACACATAACTACCGATGGTAACCGAGTACACGGCATGTACTTAAAAAATTTCTAGAAACTCCTTTTTCTCAAAAACTCTAGAAAAAAGAAAAACATACCTGAAATGAAGATCTGGGTTCTTACAAACTTCCCCCCTTAAATAAATTTGTCCCTGAATTTCCCTAGCAAGGTTTTTTAGAAGAATAATCCCTGAAAAACTCTGGCCACTAGGCTCGTACCTCAGCCTCACTCTCCTATGTCTTGTCATGTACCCGCCCATCTTGCCATAACACTCATTCCAGAGAAATAGACCGTCCAAGGAGAACCTTTGTACTATGATTGACAATCCAGATAGGATGCTCCTCGAATAATGCATCCAATTCCAACTCAAACTCCTCATGTTGAAAGACATGAGACGGGTCTGAGAAGTAATGTCAAAGTAGATAAACATGGAAAACATCCTGCATTGCCCGATACCTCTAAGGTAACTTCAATCGATAGGCAATGGGCCCGATTCTCTCCAACACCTCAAACGGCCTGACATACCTCAGTGAAATCTTTTCCGGTCTCCTAATCCTTCTAGGACCCAACCTCAGTGTGACACATAGAAAAACCTAATCCCTGACCTTGAACTCTAGAGGTCATCTCCGCTGATCAGCATAAGACTTTTATAGAGACTGTGCAATAGCCATTCTCTTCAGAATCATCTATATCTGCTCTGTGGTCTCCTAGAAAAGACGAAGTCCCAACAAAGTTTCCTCTCCTGCCTCCAGCCAACATGAGGGCGATCGGCATGGCCTACTGTACAAAGCCTCATAAGGTGTCATCTGAATATTTTCTTGAAAACTACTATTGTGTGAAAACTCCACAAGAGGTATATGATTCTCCCAGGAACCTCCAAAATCCAGGATACATGCTTGGAGAATTTATTTAATCACCTAAATTGTATGCTCGGAATGGCCATCTGTCTAGGGGTGGTATGTTGTACTCAAAATTACCTGTGTACCCAATGCCTTCAGAAGCCCTTTCCAAACCCGAGAAGTAAAATTTGAATCCCTGTCTAAAACAATGGATTGTGGAACTCCATGCATACATACAATGTCTTGGATGTACAATCGTCTTAGATCATCAACATTGAAGGACACCTTGATCATCAAGAAGTGAGAAACCATCGTGAGTCTATCAATGACAGCACAAACTGCATCATTCCCTCAAGGAAACCTTGGTAAACCTGTCACTAAATCCATCGTGACAACATTCCACTTCCAAACAGGAATGGGTAACTGTAGTAAGATCCATTTTGGTCGCTGATGCTCCACCTTCACATGCTGATAGGTGGAACACCTCATGATGAAACCAACAACTTCCTTCTTCATACCTGGCAACCAATACTAATGGTGTAGATCACGATACATCTTGGTGACACCGGGATGAACTTCCCAAATTGGGGAATGAAAATCCCACATTAGCTCCATGCATATGTCTGCTGGAACCCATACACACCCCTAGAAAGTCGAGATCCCATCCTTGCCTATGGTCCATCTGGGAATAGGGTCCTCTCCTGAAACACTATCCCTTATAACTAGGCCTTGAAAAATAGATAGCTTCCTCATTCGAACTCGATCAATAAGAGTATAGGTAATAACTATGGAAGAAACGAAATCCTACCCCTTTCTGTCGTGCACCTCTCAATGCATCTAAGAGAACAGAGGCATAAGCTGCCACTGACTTCCGGCCTCCTAAAATACATGTATCTGAGTCCTCATGGTCAACGCATCAGCCACTGTGTTTCCCTTCTCATGCGTATAGGCAAGATCAATGTCAAAGGACTGTAGGTAATCGACCCACCTTCTCTGTCTCAAATTCAGATCATGCTGAGTGAAGATGTACTTGAGACTATTGTGGTCGGTGAAAACCACAAAATGATCTCACAGAATATAATGTCTCCAATAGCGTAAGGCCTGAACAACTGCATCCAACTCAAGATCATGTGTCAGGTAGTTCCTCTCATGTAGTCTCAACTGTTGAGACCCATACACAATGACTCCATCCCCCTGTATAAGCACAACTCCCAGCCCGATACCTGATACATCACAATAAAATGTATATCTATTGCTTGGTTCTGGAAACACTGGTTTCGGTGCTGAAGTCAACCTCCACTTCAACTCTTGAAAGGATGACTCACATGAATCTGACCACAAGAAATCCACACCCTTCATAGTAAAACCCATACTAGGTGGTGATAAGTGTGAGAAGTCTTGTATGAAGCATCTATAGTATCAAGCTAGCCCTAGAAAAATCTGTACCTCAAATACGTTCTTCGGCTGCTCCCAGGAAACTACTGCTCTCACTTTCTCTAGGTCTACTGATACTCCTGCCTCTGAGATAACATGACCAAAGAAGTGAGTCTGAACCATCCAAAAGTGGAATTTTGAGAGCTTAGAATATAACCTATGCTCTCCCAATGTACTCAACACTACTGGAAAATGATCATATACCCACAGTTCAAAACCGTGGGTATAGACCCAAAATCATGGGTATAGGCTATACCCTCAGTTTGGGGAACCATGGTCATTGGTGGTGTCGGTATAGGTCCATGACTTATAATCACATTTTGTAAAAACCATGGGTATAGTTTTTTCCACCGTGTCATAACTCTATACCCACGGTTTGGAAACCATGGGTATAGCATTTTTTACAAAATAGTGGCCCGTGGGATACGATCTCATGACCACTTCTCAATTGACGAGAATCCTTACCACTACCCCATCACCACATATATGTATGTATATAGATGTTTTATTAAATATATTTATTTAAATTGTTGGTATAGAAAAATAAACCGTTGGTATAGAATTCCTGCTAATTTTTTTTTGTTCCCGCGGAAAAAATAAAGTTCACGTGCACACTCATGAAACCTATACCCATGGTTTTTCAAAATTGTGGGTATAATTTTTTTTATCCGATGACTATACCCACAGTTTTGGAAAAATTTTGGGTATAGGGCAGCCTATACCCAAGATTTTGGGAAAACTGTGGGTATAGGCATTTTTTGATATCTTATACCCATAGTTTGGAGAAAACAATGGGTATAGGGTAGCCTATGCCCATAGTTTGGGGAAACCGTTTGCATAGGATATCAAAAAATGCCTATACCCATGGTATTCCCCAAACCGTGGAGATAAGGTGACTTATACCCATGTTTTCCCCCAAAACCATGGGTATAGGTCCATTTTCTAGTAGTGCAAAATGATCTCAAGATGGGTAGCATGGTCGTGTCGAGTGTGAGAATACACCAAGATTTCATCCACGAAGACCATGATGAAAGAATCCAATTATGGATGGAACACTAAGTTCATTAGTGCCATGAAAACTATAGACATGTTCGTGAGACCGAACAGAATAACCATATATTCGTATTGACCATACCTGATCCGGAAGGCTATGAGAGGTATATCAGATGGTCTAACGTGCAACTAATGATAACCGGACCTCATGTAAATCTTCGAGAACACCCGTGCTCCTCAAAGCTGATCAAAGAGATCATCAATCCTTGGTAAAGGATATCGGTTCTTGACCGTTAACTGGTTCAACTTCCAATAATCCAAACAAAGCACGAGGGTGTCATTTTCCTTCTTCGCAAATAGGACAAGCGAACCCCGAGGAGAAGTACTGGGTCTGATTAAAACCTTTTCCGGAAACTCCTCCAACTACTTATTGAGCTCCTGTAACTCTGGTGTAGTCATCATATAAGGAGGAATGGTCACTAGTGTCACCCCTAGTATGAGCTTAATAGAAAAGTCTACCTCACGCTCTGGAGGCAAACCTGAAAATTCTTCTGGAAAGACATCCCTGAAACGATCCACCATTGGAGGAATGTGTAACTGTGATGTACCCTGATCATCTAGATATAAACTAGAAATTTGGGATATAACTTCTTCTAAACCATGATGCTCTGGACCCACTCTACTCTCCTAGACATCCCACTTCCCTTGTGAAGAAATGATACGCCCTCAGGTGAGGTGGAACTCACCTTGCAGTGATAACAGTCGACTAATTCTTGGAAGGGAACTAGCCAGTCCATTCTAGAAATGAAATCATAGCCTGTCATATCGAGTACATTGAGTTCCCATAAGAAGTGACACCCACCATCCTCTAGAAGGAACTCCTTACACTAATGTACACTCGCCGTTCTAGTCCCCAACTGAGTGTCTAGAGTCAAGATGTCAGGAAAATAAAAGATACAGAGCCCAAGGCTCTCCACAAACAAAATAGATATAAAACATTGGGAATCCCATATATCGAAAAGATTAGAAGATAAAAATGAAGCAACTAAGATCATACCTCAAACTATAGAAGGTTTGGGATATTGCTCCTGCTTGTTCTGCTCCACGGCAAAAGCATGGACTGCACTGTGGACATGTGACCCTGCCTCACCACTCTGAGCTAATCACTTTTTTGTCACTGAAAGACTGGTAACTGACCACCATGGCCACAACCTCCACCTCGGCTTGAATGGACAGAAGTGCCCCAGTTCCCTAACTGGTGAGAAAATGGTGGTGATTCTCCCAAATTAGGAGTCATAGAAGACCCCCTATCACCAGCTGGTGGTGAGAAGATCTGACAGAAGCGCTGAAGGTGACCCAACTTGCTGCATGATCGGCACTCCATTGGGTCTCACAGGTAGTGAGGCCTCGTATTCCTGCTCTTCCCATACTGGTAGAACACCACCTAGATACTATAAGAAGTGTCTCGCCTCCTTGAATCACCACGCGAAGACTCCATGCGGTGCTTCCTACTGTCAGTAGGAGGGATGCTAACTCTAGATTCCATCCCTCTCTGGGTCACAACTCTGGAATCCCTCAGATTTCACTTTTTGATCAGTGCCTGGATGACGATAAGAGTTATAGAAGTCAACTGGAAGATGTTCACCTACGATCGGATGTCGTGCCTCAGACCATCCTCGAACTTCTTTTCCATGAATAACTGATCACCTCCTGAAATAGGTGTGAAGCATTGCTGCTAAGTAATGTGTGATGAATACTCCATAATAGAAAGTGTACCCTACTGCTAACTCATAAACTCTCAGGATCGATCATACCTCAAGGTCTTTGGATAGAAGTAGTCATAGAAGATGTGCTGGAACTCATCACATGCTATAACCAACTGGTATCATGCATGTGAGATCACCTCCCACCACTTCCTGGAGGAGTCCCGAAGCATATAGGTAGCGATCTTGACCCCACCTCTCTGGAGGGGTATCCAGATGCTCAAAGATCGTCAGCATGGATTCTACCCATGAGTCTGCAGCCTGGGGTCCTCCATCCCCTGAGAAAGTAGGAGGATGCTACTACTGGAAGACCCACATCAAATCAGCCCTTGATGGGGCAGGAGGCAGCGCTCCCTAAAAGCTTTGCATCACCCTCAGAAATCCCTCCTTGATTTGTTCATCTTCACCTATTTCAGGTACAACAATTGGTGCAAAGGCTGGCACAACTATAGGATTTATAGGTTATCCCTGATCAGCCATGTCTGGTGTCTGATCTCCATCTGGAAACTGCAACCCGACTATAGGACATCTCGGTGGAATGACTCTGCAAGGTCAAGCACACACCTTAGATCAATGTTATAATAGATTGAAAAAAGGAGTTTAAGAAGGGAATATGACAAATAAAGCATTCATGTTTGGCAAAACATGACTACACGACGTGTATGTCCCATACACGACATGTACTTCTTTCAGAACTGGTCATGTAACACACCATACACATGGCGTGTTCCCCTATCACATGACGTGTACTTCAATCCTCTTCCCCTACCCGATTCCTTCCACATTGTGAAGCCACACTTCTCTCTAAAGGGAAGACTACACAGCGTGTTCAAGATGGACACGGCGTGTACTAGAGAAGTTTTTTCTATCCCGTGTTGTTAGTGACACGGCCTGACACACGGCTCACACTATGTGGCATGTTCGAGGTTGACACGGAGTGTATGTGGAGGGATATCACCGCCCCGTGTTGTTTGTTACACGGCCGGCTACACAGCTGACACTGCACAGCGTGTTCCAGATAGACACGGCATGTATAAGAAAGGATAACACCGACCTATGTTGTTAGTGACACGGCCAGGTTCCAGGGTCAAGATACATGGCGTGTTCAATGCGGAAATGACGTGTATTGATTAAGGTCTTATCCATCTGTGTTTTTGGTTACATGGGTGGACATAGGGTCGACATTACGTGGTGTGATGGCCTGGTACACAACGTGTTCCTAGAAGACATTCCCCATTTGGTGTCTCTACCCACACGACCTATGACACAGTCAGAAACTACATGGTGTGTACATAAAGTACATGACATGTACTTAAGAAAAATAGTTTCTTCTCAAACAGAAGAACTCATGGAATGTACTTATCACTACATGGCATGTATTTTAGGTTTTTACGAACAATAATCCTCAGAAACTACTATGGAACCTGGAAAACACTAAATCTTACACTCAAAGTGCCATATTCTGATCCGTGAGGACCCATACTCCCCGTGAATCAAATCATGCCATCTTAAACATGTTATAACAATGTAACAAGTCCATCATCCACCAAATTCCAGCACATATGGGCCCATAACACCTCAATAACCAAATTTTTTCATTCATTCAAAGAAAAACTTACCCAAAAAATACCCTATCAAAAAGAAGGTATTTTATTAAGGCATCTATCACAACAGCATGGATATTCTACACAGCAACATGCAATTGCTAATTCAACCTAAATGGCATGGAAAGAATGCATGACATGTGATTTCTAGCAAGTGAATATATGATGCATGAGATGGCATACCCTCATCTCATCGGATTGCGAAAGAAATAAAACTTCGATAACATCGACAATAATAACACAAATCGTGTGATTCAGTCAAGGTGAAATCAAATAAACATTAATCTTGAAAAAATAGAAAATTGAAATAAACAAGGTAGGCTGGCATTTCCTTGTATACGGGTTTGCTAATCCGGGTCACAACTTATTACCAAGTACATATTCCTACTTATCCCTGGCTAAAGGCTCCAAACATTAAGTCAAGAGATAATAATTCCTCTCATACCACTTTGTAATATCCTGGTTCCAGAATCCACCCAAAAGCACCCTGTACCCAGTTGGACACACGGCCTCAAGTGCATTTCCCCAGATGCCAAAGGATGTTGACTAGCAGTGAGGGCCTCGGGTGTGATAGTGGGAAAACTATGCCCTCATTGGAAGAGTACACAGCAGAATTAAACAAATACATACAAGATCAGAAGCAATAATAATATCATACCAAAAATAAATAGCGGACAACTGATAGCATAAACTAGAGCACATATATATAATGATGCACGATACATATGTCTAGAAAAGTAGTGAAACAAAGAAAAATGCTGAAATTCAATACTAAATCAAGTACCAAAGAAAAATAGTTATCAGCTCCACAGCATCTCAAGCCTAAGCTTGGTCTCGTTCACTCCAGCTCCACATCATTTCAAGTACATGAAGTAGGAATGAGCTTTCCCTCGTCTAGACCTGCAACAATATAATCTGTTTGGGCCCAAAAGCATAGCCCAAATAGGGTGTGAGACTAATCCTAGTATGTAACTACCACGAGATCTGTGCCTAAGATCCAATGAGTATATGGTAGGAAAGAGTATAGAAATCAATAAAAAGGAAGGTACTCAACAGTAAACAATCCACAGTCCAATATCAATCAAAAACCAAACAAGCATGTAAACACAACAGGTAACCGTCTAGTCCTACCCAGCAACACCAGCAAGTAGCTAAACACAAGGTAACCCTCTGGGAAGTACTCACAACCTATCCCCTCGGGTCCTACCTAAAAATTACAAGCAACCCTATGGGCATTATACTCAGTCTAACCCCTCTGGTTCAGCTTAATCATACACTCTCTGAGGAATCACTCACCATCAGTTCCACCTATAGTATCGTATCATAACTAAAGGTGCTCTAAGTAATCACTTACGTCACATTCCCTTTGTGGCCTGTGTCGAGGAACTAAAGACACTCTAAGGAAGCACTCAACGTCAATTCCCCCTATTGTCTCACGTCGTAAATTATAGAGACACTCTAGAGAGTCCCTCAACATCCATTTTCCTTGTGGTCTATAAACTAGGTTCTCATGGCCCCATGTAAGTCAAGAAAATGTAGCAGGGTATAACGACCCAGGTAAACCTCAAGAACTACTTTTCTAACATTATATAGCACAACATCATAACAGAACAACAGTCACACCATCCTACAATACTAGGCATAGGAATATAAATAGCAGCAAACAAGGAATCAAGACTCAAAGGCCAAACATGAAAAAAATTCATGGGAAAAACATCCAAAGAAAAAAAATTCACCCTATTCACAAACAATAATTATCTACTCAGGAATACCAACATTGCATAAAAATAGTAGGGAGAAAACGGTAAATGTGCAATACCCTGTTCATGGGTATTGTTCAATTTTTCACATAAAACTCAACGAATATCTATAGAAAGGAACAAACCACCTACCTCAGTGTTGGTAGATCAAGATACTTGAACCATGAGGCTTAAGTAACCTTAGAATTCCATAGGGAAAAAGCGAATAAAAATTTCAACCCATGATAACTCACGAAAGAGGATAAATAATGAAAGGAGACTCAAGCAGAAGAGAGAACTCACCGATGTGATTCCAACACAACAAATGGTGTTCGATTCAGAGGACAGACAGAGGCTCAGGGTCTTGTCGAAGATCCAGGGTTGTACGGGTTCTCTCAGATGAATGAAACCCAGATGAAGGGTGTTCTATCTATCAGACGCGACCTCGGTGCATTTAATGAAATAAAAGAAAGTATACGACATGTAATTTTGAATTACATGGCATGTACTAGCCTTTTTCGTACTCCGCTTTATGTGGCCTCTAGATCATCCCACGTGGTCGTCTGCAAGGCCGCTACACGGCGAGCACAAGACAACTCACAGTAACCGAGTACATGGTGTGTACCCATAAATTACACGGCGTGTATTTCAAAAATTTTCAGAAACACCTTTTTTCTCAAAAACTACAAAAAAAACCAAACCTGAAAAGAAGATTTGGGTTCTTAGAAGCTTTGTGGAGCAATGGGGCTCACAGAGCATGGGGTCTCACGAAGGAGCTTTGCAAAGGAAAGATACTCACAATGCAAGGACTCAGAGAGCATAGGGGCTCGCGGATCAAAGCGTCTCATTGTGAAAAATATCTCACAGAGAAAAACGGCACGTGGAGCGATGTGGCTCGCAGAGCGAAGCATCTTGCAGATCAAAGCGTCTCGTGGAGCGTAGAGAGAATCCTCTCATGGATCAAAGCCTCAAGGAGCCCGTTGCGAAGGGAATCACTTCACGGTGCCCTAGAGCTTTGCGAAATGGGAGATCAACCATCCAATATGCGGTGTGACCGTCCATATAAAGGGGGGTGATCTGAGTATTTATAGAAGATGGAGGTCGGAGGAGCGTGCTGCGAAGCACAAATGCATGACGCAAAGAACAAATTCATGTCGTGAAGTAAATCACACTTAGAAACTTGAGAGAATTACCTCATGTTTCTCATAATTGTGGATTTTTCCATCATCGAGCTTCACGGAGCTTGCAGAGGCTTCAGTCAAGTTCCCTTAAGTTCGTCGTAACCATGGAGCCGACTGTCATTTGAGCTCCGTAGTGATCGTGGAGGCTCCGGTCAAGTTCCCTAAAGTTCTTCATAACTGCGGAGCTGACCATAATCAAGATTTGGAACACCCAAAGAGGCTCCAGTCAAGTTCTTCTACTTCGCAATCATAGAGGGATCTACGCGAATGGGCTCTGAGAACCAATTTTCCAGCCCAACTTCAAATGTCCATAACTCTTAATATGTAACTCCATTTGGGGCCTACGACCTTTCAAATGGAATTTTTCAAAATAGGATACGACCTTGAATAATGTATAAAAGCATTTGTAAAATTGTGTGGACGAATTTTCTGGTTCCAAAAACAATATTTTGAGGTTGTTCACATCGTTTTTTAATGATCCCAAAATCATGTTTATTATGATAACTAATTTTTTTTTGTTTTTTTAGCATTTTATCTTGTATGACTTTGGAAAATATTTCATAAGTATGGGTCACTATTATCCAATAAATCACCTTTAATGATGAGTCAAAGTAAGAATGTCTCACCCCCATGGATAACTCCATATTACCTCTATTCATCACCGTAACATAATTCAGATAAACTATGTAATTTTTCACCACTAGAGGATGAATCCGCATCGTAGTGAAGTCACTACCAGCAATGGATTTTTGGTAATGTTTTGGTTGCATCACTACCAAGGAGGAGTCACTACTAGAATAAAAATTTGGTTATGTGTTGGAATGACCTACCATTGGGAAGAGTTACCACCAGATAATGAGTAAACATGAGATCAAGACACTTCCAGAGTGTTTCTCACAACCAGATCGAGTCACCACTAGTTCAAGATAGCACCAAATTGTGTCGCAATTATAAAGACCAACCACGACTATTTTATATTAATTTTTAAATATATATCTATAATAGTTATTTTGTGATATTAATTTCCCACACATATTTTCTGATTGCTGATTAATTTCTTAATAGAGATGCATTAAAATTAAAATAAAAACATTCAGTATGGGGAGAAGAAGATATGATGGATTCTTTTTTCTATTTCGGATAAAAATATGAATTAGACTCCCTATTGTAGATATGTTAGATAGACATAGTTGTATACATGATGTGATCTAAACCTCATTACAAGAACGCGAAGAGTATCTAAATGATGAATCTTTTTTACACATGAACATTATAGTGAATCATAACGAACATTATGATCCTACAGTTAGAATAGAAGGAGTTTGGGAAACTATGTTCTACATAAGGTTTCATAAAGATGACAAAAGATGCATTTTAATCTTTATTCATGGTGTCATGAGATACATTTCATATAAAAATATCAACAATGCTGTTTTTTACCTTTACATGATCAATATTTTAATTTTCAATACATAATGAGATGTTTTTGTACACACTATATTTATACACACACATTTTCTCCTTAATTTAACTAAAGTATACTTAGATATATTCTCAAATACTCTTTTTACACTTGTCTCTTATGATTAGTATGGAAGATGTCCCTCTGTGGCATGTTATCTTTTTACTACCAGGAATATTGTGTATGTGGTCCCTGTGTGGGCTGGATAGTTGTTAATCTTTTGTACATCTAATCAAGGATATGAATCCAAAGGTTTATCTTTATATAAACTACTTGGTTGTAGGTGATTTACAATTGGAGAGGACGTTTTATCATCTTGATACTAATCCTCTTGTATTCATTTTTTATATGGGATTTGTTTTTTCCCTTTCCCTTTAATCCTTAAAATGAAATATGTTTTAATCTATAAACAAAACTATTACTTTGATATTTAACCTTAATTAAATTTTATATAATTCTCCCATTCTGTTAATTGATTTAAATGATTAAGGTAATTCTATATATTTTTTTAAATGAGACCTTATAAATCATTTATAATTCATTTAAAAGGTCAAGTACTATATTGATCAGATATTTTGGCTAACTAGTTCATATTAAAATTAATTATTTGAATTTATTTTAACTTTTTTAAATAGAAAGTTTTATTGGGTATTCATTTCACCCCTTCTTAAGATACCCACACCGAACAAAATTTTTTATTTTTAGGTTTGGATTTGGTTTTAATGTTTTTCAAAACTTTTTAAATGATGATTTCAGTTTTACTTTAATGATTTTAAATTTAAATTAGTTGTAAATTTAATTCTATAAATAGATTATAAAAAAAAAATTTCTACTAACATACCTCCTTTATTCAATGGTAATAATTATGCTCACTAGGAGATTAAAATGAAAATGCACATTGAGAGTATGGTTTTTAAGATTTTGTCATCACTTAAAGCTAAGTGTATGTTACCTAAATCTACTAGGATTACTTGGGATGGTGTTACAAATATGTCCTATAATAATAATTGAAATTCTATTAATGAACTATTATGTGCCTTAAGAGATGGTGAATTTAATAGAATTTATTCTACTAAAATAGCCTTAAAAAATGGGACACATTAGTCGTTTCTCATGAAGGAAAACCTAGTGTTGGAGATATGAGATTGAATACATATACAATTAGGTATGATACAGTTAAAACAAATCCGATGAATTAATTTATGATGTGTATCTTATGTAAAAAAAATTGAACACCATTAGATCACTAAGAAATCTAGTATCTGACAAGGATTAGATCATGAGCCTACTTAGATGCCTTCTTAAAAGAAGGATAGGGACACCAGTGTCAATTGAAGAGTCCTGTGATATTAGAAAACATCATGTTAAAGAATTAATTGGTAATTTAATGATGTGTTAAGAAGAACTGAAAGTCAACATATAAGAGGATGATGATCTAAAAAAATAGTATTTTTCAATTCCACTACAAGCGGCCAAAATAAATGGAAAAAATAAAAGATACAAGATAAAAGTTTCAGGTATAGTGAGTCACCACCTAAAACAAATGATAAAGTTTCCCATATAGCCATAAGATTCAAAACGTTATATTGGAAGAAGATATTTTTCAGAAATCCTAGTTATAAATTGAAGTATGGTAGTAAAGGAAACTGGAAGAAATATTTGAATACGGTTGATAATACAAATTATATAACTAGATATGAATTAAAACACAAAGGACATGTTAAATAATATAGTAAAAATTAAAATAAAAAAGAAATATTGGTAAAAGGATACGAAATTCAAGAAATCCATGAAAAAAACATGGATATTCTCTGAGGATTTCTCGAGTGACTCGGAATCTATTCCAAAATATACAACTAATAGAGCCAACATGTTCTTCATGATTAATGTCTATGACTTAAATATTGTAATATATGTTCTTAATTATGATAACTTTTTTGTGAGAATAATGAAGATGATATATCTCAATAAGAAATGTTGGCATATTGAAACATTTTTTAAGACACTTTCAAGGAACATAAAGATAGATATAATATTCTAAAAAGTAAAATTCGATATCTTCTAATTCTATGTCTAAACGTGTTCATATAAAGAGAAAAATTCTTAGTTTTTAAAAGATAATACTAATCAAGAATTTTCTAATTAAAAATTGATGAAATATTTACAAAGGTTTACCAATGGAAGAGAGAAAATAAAAAAACAAAGGTAAACAGATTGCTCCAAAGTATGTTATAGTTCTATGATATCAACCTGAAAAGAGTAGAATAGTCAAGTGTACATTTTTACCTAGATATAGATCTAAAAGTTCTACTTCATGTTATTTTTCTAATGTACAAAACAAATTCTTTATTTCAGAAATAATACAGGTTCTTTATAAGAGACCTATTAAAAAAATGTGGGTTTACTAAAGCCTTGATTACAAACACATATGGACCCAACCTAATATTGTTAAAAAAATAATTCCTTTTATAATTATTTTTGGAATGATTTAAGGAGGGAAGATGGCGATTCACTGGGTGATTTTTCTTTGACGTCGAACCATGAAAACGCTAGCTTTCCCCTTTGATTCTGTCTATTTCCTCCATGGCCGGTTTTGATCCGTGATAGGAATTTGATCCTCAGGGAATGAATCCCACATTTCAAAATGTTGTAATGTTGGGAACATATCCACGCAACCAGGAGATTCTTCATCAACAAAATTTATTCTTCTTTTGTGATGCACTCAAAGGCTCAGATATGTGTAGCTTGACGAAGAAAAAAACTCCACTCTTCAAAAAACATGACGATGGTGGTTTCTCTGTTGAAGCTGATCTATATGTCATTTTTCAATGAGCTTAGATGTGAATGTATTAAGTCCTTAGTATAGTCTCATACAATAATGGTGATATTCACTGGTCCTTAACTGATCTTAAATCCAGGATTTCACACTGCTGGGGAATATTGAATTAGAAGATAGTGTCAATCGGTAAAGGCTACTATCACATAATTTTCAACTCACATGAGGAAATGGAATAGGTATGGAGAATTGGGAATATATAATTACAGCCTGGGTTTCTTAGAATCTCAGATTGAGATGTTTCCTTCAACCCACACACACATAAGAACTCAATGGCACAGATTTGGATAAGATTGATCAATTGGTTTTTTTGGCACCCCAAAATACTAAATGATATTGTTTCTTATATTGGCTTACATTTTAAAATTGATCAAAGAACATTAAATTTTGAATTATATATTTTTACTAGAGTCATGTTTGAAGTGAATATTGACTCAAATATACCTAATGTTATCAATTTTAGTGCTTCTGAGTATAAAACTAAAATTAAGGTTGAATATGAGAGAAACCCCCATTTTGTGAGGTCTTTAAAATCATAGGACATAAACTCTATAATTGTAGAGTGGTTAGAAATCAAGTGTTTCCCCCACTTATTAATTATTGGAAGAAGGTTAGATACAATAAGAAAGGTATATCACAAGCTGACATTCCTGTGAACTCTGGAAAAAACAAGATGTTTGGGTTAAAAAACAAATCAATTTCCCCCCTTAGAAGATAAATCTTTAGGAGAATTGATGGAAGAGGAAGAGTCCCTTATCATGTAAAATAATTTGGCAAAGGAAACAGAATAAATGGTCTTTGAGATCTTTCAGGCTCATCATGCCGGTGACATTAGTGAGAACAAAACCTCTTTATCACCTACTCATTTGTTGAAACCCAATGAAACTATTTTATGTGAAATAGCCCACTGTAAAGTTGCTTGCAAGGATTAGGAGGTTTCAGATCACATTAAACATATTAATGAGAACATGATGAATTTTCCTCCCATGTCTATGAACATAGAGAATAAGACCATTTCGAAGGAGAACACAGCTCCTAAGATAATCATGGTGAATTCATTGGGAAATCAGAACAAATCTTCCCCTTTCACTCTAGATGCTTCCCATCTAACCTTCTCTTCTAATTCTTCATCTTTGGTTGAACCTCAAGGTAACAAGTGCATTAATATAGAATAATACTTTCATATTTCTAATTACAAATTATCCACTGTTTCTATAGATATTATACATGAAACACCTAACATAATTGAACCTGGGCCAATGGAAACTTCTGATGTTTCAGACCCTCCTATTTCTAATCAAGGTACAGCTACTATAGCTAACTCTATTATATTGGAAGCTACTACTGACTCGGTTTCAGACCTGGACTTAGTGACATCTAGTATAAATAATGCTACAAACTCACCTGATCACATAGTGAGCAGACTTATAATATCTACATCATCTAATAATTCTTATGCTCCTGTGCAGAATATAGTTATTGTAGTGTCTAGTACTCCTAGATTTAATATTAATCCCCAAGACATAAAATGCAAACCAAAATCTTCTCAATATGTCATAAGATTAGAGAGGATGAAAGGGTCGGGAAAATCTAAAAAGGGGGGTTCTAACCCAAAATTTGAGTCAAAATGAATATGCTCTTTTGGAATTGTCAGGATATTTCAAACTCTGACCCTTTGATTGTTCTTAAAAGGTTTTTGAAAATTCATAAGCCTAGAATAATTTCTTATATCAGAGCCTAAAGTTAATTTGACTTCTAAATTTATGAACCTCTTCTCTCTCAATTATAATTTTTTGGGTTCATATAAGGATGGATCCTTGATTGAATCTATGTATATTTTTTATTACATATCTATCCAGAATATTAATATCATCAAAAGTACTGAACAATGATTTACTTGTGATTTCATCTGGGAAATTCAACGCACTTTTAACATGATGATATATGCCAAAAATAAATACCAAGAAAGAAGAACCCTATGGCATGATGTTTCTGTTTTTTCCAATAACATCCATGACCCTTGGGTAGTGATAAGATACTTTAATGTTATGCTCACCTCCAGTGAAAACATTGGACCTTCACACTTATCATTATCTTCAAGAGAGTTTAGAGCTCCTATTGAAGACTTCAATATAGTGGACTTTAACCTCACTGGTACGAAATAAACCTGGTATAGAAGACATTATAAGGAAGTTGTTGCTAGAAAAATGGACATAGATTTTGCTAATATGGAGACTCTTGATAAATGGGACACCATCTCTAGAATCACCCTCTCGAGGTTAATCTCAGATCATCATCCTATTCTGTTCAATCTTCTCATTAAGAACCAAAAACCCATTTTCCCTTTCAGGTTTAACAAATCCTAGTCTATGGACCCAAATTGTGTTTCTTTTATCAAAAATATTTGGGAAACTATGAATCATCAACATGATTCTTTTTCCTTTTTCCTCAAGCTTAAAACATTAAAACATGAACTTAATGGCTGGTGTAGAACTAAAAGTAAACGGATTGACATAGACATTTATTCTCTGAAAAAAGATATGGGTCATTTACAAACTCATAATAACATTTTTGATTTTAACCTTGATCCTCGACCTGAAATAAATATTTCCATGAAACTCAACTCTCTTCTCACTCTCAAAGACAACATGAACAAACAAAATTTCAAAACAAAATGGATCTCTAATGGTGACAAGAACACTAAATTCTATAATTCGCTTCAAAGATTTAGAAAACACACCTAACCACTTACTAAGATTTTATATGATGATTTTCCTAATGACTCAGAGGAATCCATTTCCAATCATGTAGTCTCTTAATTTGATAATATTTTTAATTTTCTGGATATTAATATTATACTATGTCATGATATCATACCATCTATGGTTGATGAGAATGACAATACTTTTATCTTAAGAATTCCTTTGGATCTTGAAATTAGAGACACTATTTTTAGTCTAAAGCCTGATAGTGCCCCTGGTCCTGATGGATTTAATAATGGATTATTTCAACATCAATGGGATGACATTCACCTGGATGTGTGAAATCTTGTTAAGACATTCTTTTCCAATGGTTTTCTCCATCATGGGATTAATTCTCAATTCCTTAAATTAATTCCCAAAATAAATAATTCCTCTAAGATCCATCAATTCCAGCCTATTGCCCTGATAAAAATTCTAAAAAATCATTACCAAGATTCCTGCTAATAGACTTAATCCAATATGAAATAAAAATTTTCCGTGGAATCAATTTTGTTTTATAAAAGGTAGGTCTATTCAAGACTGTATTTGCATTGCCTCAGAATGCACTAATAGCCTAAACAAAACTATTAGGGGTGGTAATGTTTCTATCAAACATGATATTAGAAAAAAAAATTGATACTATAGATTGGGGTATTATTTTAAAAGTTGTGAAAATATTTGGATTAAATGATACCTTTGTTATGAGAATAAAAACCCTGTTTAAATCTTCCTCAATTTCCATTTTGGTTAATGGCTCCCTCAAGGGATATTATAAATGCACTAAAAAAGTTAGACAAGGAGACCCTCTCTCGGCAATTCTCTTTTTCATTGATGAAGATTACCTCAGCTAATTCCTCACACTCTTTGTCAATCAATATAAACTTAATCCCATCGAGGATGCCAAAAATTTCAACATCCCTACCCATATTATATATGCTAATGGTATCATGTTGTTTCTTCAAGGTGTTCAAAAGAATATTCATTTCCTTAAAAATGACTTAGCTCATTATGAAGAGGTTTTTTACCAGGATATTTCTTGGAATAAGTCCCATATTTTCTTTGGAAAAAATTTCTCCTTAAAGAGAAAATACTTTATCACCAACTATCATGAAATTAAATAATTTCTCTTCCCCTTCACTTACCTGGGGTTTCCTATTTTTTGGGGAAGACCAAAATACAACTACTTTTCCAACACCATTGACCAAATTATTAATAATATTTCTACTTGGAAAGGTAAGTCCCTCTCTATGGCTGGTAGAATATGTCTTGTAAAATCGACCATTGTATTGAAAATTATCTATTCTCTTATACTTTATAAGTGGCATGTCGACAATCTTAAAAAAAATTAACACCTATATTAAAAAAATCATCCGGATGGGAAGTATTCTTGAAAGTAAACTTGTCACTATTCCTTGGAAGACCTGTTGCAAACCTTTAGATAATAGGGGTATTGGTATCAAAAACATAAAACTCATTAATGATGGCCTTCAGGCTAGACTTACTTGGAGATTAATTAACCACAACTCTAATGCTATTGACTTCCTCAAACATAAATTTCTCACCAAATTAAGAAAGGAAACTTAAATTATATTACTTTCTCGACATGACCCTCCATTAGGCATTATTAAAATCATATTATGGAAAATTCTAGATGGATGGTTAACACTGACTCCAACATGAATTTCTGGCTTGATAATTGGACTGGTACTCCTTTAATTTCCATTCTACCTTCTAAATCTCCTCCTGATATTACAAATTACACTTTCAAAGATGTTTTTCACTCTCATAGGAATGAGATCCCTGATAGCATTGCACAGATCTTTGATAACTATCCCTACTCTAGCTCTGATGACTTTCTTGTCTCGGAGCCGGCTTCAAATGGAATCCTTGACTCTAAAAATTTCTACAAGCATAATTTTACTACCACTGAATCTAACATTCAATGTTTGATTTATTTTAACAAGTCTTGGATCAAGCCTATAAGACTCACTCTCATTTGGAGTATTGCTCACAATAGATTTCCCACTAAGGTTTTCCATAAATATTTTGGTATCCAAAATTGTTCTAAATGTCCCTTAGGTAATCAAAATATGGAAGATACTAACCATATTTTTCTGTATTTTTCTACAGCTGATTCTCTATGGAATTAAATTTTAGACATTTTTTTCTGCAGATGTTTTATTCTTGACTTGGTTTTCTACCTTTTAGAGAAATATGTTGATCATGAGGCTTCTTAGAAAATTAAGAATTTTTTCCTCACTGCTGTTGCTGAGCTCCTGAATGTAATTTGGTATGGAAGAAATGATATTCTCCATAATAAATGCTCATTAAATCTTAATGCAAGAAAATTCTGGATTCTCATTGCGGTCTGAGAGGCTTCTTCAATTAAAAAGTACCACTACAATAACATTGTTGGTGATTTTGATATTCTATGAAAACTTCGGGTTGATGGACTCTATCGACAACCCAAACACACGGTTGAAGTTTTCTGGAAAACATCGATGCCAGGATAAATAAAAGTGAATGTTGATGGTGCCTCAAAGTGTAATCCTGGTCCTGCTGGCTGTGGTGCAATTTTTATATAATTTTCTAGCTACTGTCATGGTGGATTCTTGGGCATATGTGGTCTAGTTTCTTCACTAGAAGATGAAATTATGGGTGTAATTAATGCCATGAATTTTATCCTTCAAAAAGGTTGGAGGAAGATCTGGATTGAATGTGATTCAACCACCATTGTCCAGGAAATCTGGAATGGTGTTACCCATCTGGTCTGGCCTCTTACCACCCTTAAGTGTCTGGATTCACTCCTGGAGATTATTTACATCTCCACTCATGCCTTTCATGAAGTGAAAATTATTGCTGATTCCCTTGACAACAGAGGTGTTCAATTGTATTTGACTTGGCTGAATGACCTTCCTCCTTATTTATTTCAGATTTTTGACAAATATTGTAAAAAACATCATTCATTTAGAATACTGTAACATTTTTTCTTTTTATTTTCAAAAAAATGTGCTTTGGTCTTTGACCAAGGCACTACCCTCTTCAAAATAATTAGGAATGTTTCTTGAGGACCTCCAGTAAAATTATACAGTTCATGGATAAAATATGTTCAAGGAATATGATAGGAGAGTACTCAATTTTCAAGAGCCTAATAAAGGTTAATTTTGGTCACATTAAATTTTGTGAAAATACTACAGGGGAAATCATTATCCTTGAGAAAATGGGTTTCAAAAATTTTATTTTAATTTCCAATGTGCTATTTGTTGATGGTTTGAAGTATATTTACTTAAAATCTCCCAATTACGTGTTGATTTTTTTTATATTAAACATAAAAATAACACATGTAATGTTTTTGATTATATGTATTATTCAGTATTTACAGCTTCAAGGAATGATAATGTTTATGTCGTTGATATTAATACTTTAATTTGTCAAAATGTTTCCTACTTTAGTCCCTTCCATAATGAATTTTTATTGTATCATAGGAGAAAAGGACACTGTAATATTCACTCACTTAAGAAGCATACCACGAAAGGTTTATTCAAAGATATACCCATACCAGAGTTCCCAATTTTCAAGGCTTGTAACCCCTATGAAAAAATTAAATATAGAATGATTTTTTTAATCAAACAAATAAGTTTAAATTTATAAACCACTTTAGTTGGTTCAAATAGATTTATTTAGAAAATAGAGAGTTTCTAATCTAAATGGGAAGCATTATGTTTATGTAATAGTATATGATTTTTCTAGGTATACATGGAAATTATTTCTATCTCAATATATTGAATCCTATTCACATTTCCAAAAGTATGCTATATTAGTAAAAAAAAAGTGGACATAGAATTAAGAACATAAATGTGACCCTGGATGTGAGTATCAAATTTAGTAAATTGAATCTTGTTTTCTCTAAAAATATATTTAGTCCCAAATTCAGTGTTCTTAGGACCCCAATACCGAATAAAGTTATTGAAATAAGAAATATAATACTTCAAGAGACATCACGAACAATTTAAAATTAATACGACTCACATGTCTACTTGTGGGTAGAATATTTGAAGACAACCTATTATATAATCAATAGTGTTTTAATTGGACCTTCCATAAAAAACTTTTGAGGTTTAGAACAGAAGAAATCATATGGTTAATTAATTTATATTTTGTGGTTACAAATTATTTATTTGTAAAACAAAGGATGATCTATAGAAATTTTCCTGTAAAAGTAAAGAATAGTTTTCCTGGGTTATTATTCCTCTAATAAATCTTATAGAGTTTTTAATAAAAGGACTAAGATTGTAGAAGAGTCTTTTCAAGTAAAATTTCATGATATTGATCAACAAGATCCTAATACCTTTTTTAGAAAACATGAGTATGATTTATCTTCTTTGAAAATAAATTCCAAGACATCTGATTCTATTGTGAAACATTTTGAAATATCCTCATGTTTAGAATAAATTCTTGAAATTACCAAACCTGAACCTATTGATAATTATTTGGTGACCATCCCCTATTTTTATAGAGGTATTAGGACCCTTATGTACCATCATTTAGATTATATATTTAGATACCTAGATATAGGTACACATGCTAGATCACCTCTATTTAATTAGGTTGAACCTAAGTCAGTCATATCATATAGAAACCAAAAAACATAAATGATGCAATTAACAATGAATTTTGGGTAATGGTAATGCATGAAGAATTAAATGAATTTGAACGAAAGAAATTATGGGAACTTATAGACAGAACCAATGACATCAGGCCTAAAGGTACTAAATGGGTGTTTACAAATAAGGTAGATGAATCATGCACTATAATTAGGAAGAAGTCTATACTAGTTGCATAATTGTATAGACAAGAAGATGGAATAGACAGTGAAAATTCCATCTCAACAGTATCCAGAGTTGAATCCATTAGTATATTGTCTTCTTATGTAGCTCATCAAGATTTTAATCTTTATCAAATGGATTTAAAACATGAATTCATAAATGGGTATATAATTTAATATGTTTATTTTTGAACAACCCCTTGTTTTTTAAAATACACATTTTCTAAAATGTTTTTTAAAATTAAAAAACATTATATAGAATTAAATAGGATGCTAGAGCTTGGAATGATAGACTCAACGTCTTTTCTTATTTTAAAAGGTTTTTCAAAAGGTATTGATGATCCTATCATTTTTATAAAATGAATTTCAAAAGATTTTCAGTTATAAAAATTGATACATATGATATTATTTTTTTATATTCAAGAAATTTTTTATGTAATGAGTTATCAAAAATAATGAAAAAGGTATTTGAAATGACTTGGATGGGTGAATATAGATTCTTTATTGGTTTTTACATTTTTTAAAATAATGAAACAATCATTTTAAATCAATGTAAATATAGTAGGGGTTATTTAAAATAGTTTAACAAAGATAACACAAAGATTAGTGATAAACCTATGAGTAATAGAAATTAATTGTTCTTTGATGAAGCTGGGAAACTAGTAGATCAAACTAGTTACAGAGGTATGATTGGATTTATTCTCTACATGACTTCTAACTGACCTAATATTATGTTCATTGTGTTTTTGTGTTCTCATTTTTAGGAAAACCCAAAAAAGTCACACTTGGTTTCTATAAAAATAATTATCAAATACCTCAAAAATAATACTAATTCAGAACTGTTCTATTTAAGAGAACCCACGTTTAACTTGTTAAATTTTTTTTCTTCTAATCTTGGAGGATATTAGTTAGCTGTAAAAATAACGTTAGGAAAATTTATCTTTTTAGGAAAGTCTCTAGTTTCTTGCTGTAGTAAGAATCAAAATTCTATTCCACTATCTACTACTGAAGCATAGTTCATAGCTCTATGTAATGAATGAACACAAATTTTGTGCATGGAACACACATTACTAGTCTATGGATATCAATTATAAAATTTCCCTATAAATTTTGATAACATAAGTTATATAAATATTTCCATGAATCCTGTGTCACATTCTAGAACAATTCATATAGATGTAAGATACCACTTTCTGGGAGATCATTTTCAATGGGGTGATATCACTCTTGAATAAATTTGTATATAATACCAACTTGATGATATCTTTACTAAACCATTTAATTTTAAGAGATTTAATTAGAACATACATGAATTAGGTATGTTCAATTTTGGTAAATATTAATTTTTTGGGTCTCACCATTCAGAATGTATCACTATTGGGAATGTCTCACTATTGTGAATGTCTCACTACTGTGAGTGTCTCACAATTGTGAATGTATCACTATTGATACTTCTCATTTTTTATACTTATAACCACTCATACTTCTCAATATTGAAATTTTTTTATGTTTATAATTCTCATCATTGATACTTCTCACCATTCAAAACTTCTCACCATTGGAGTTATCATGCCTATGTCAATTTATGTTTCTCTTCTATGTTTTTAAACAACATGTTTTATTTTATATATGTTTTATTTAATTTATGATTCAATTGAAATAATTTTTTATTTAAATTTTTTGAATCTCTAAATCCCAAATCATATTATATTAAATTTTCTCCAAATTTCAACACACACTTTACTCATACATTTTCTCTCAATACGTGTTGAGACTCTTTCCTCTCTGGGACATTTTCATTAATTCACCTTCTCTGGAACTGATCAATCCTATCCATATAGAAAAATTGAACCATCCTTCAATATCTTCATCATATGAGTCGTATCCTATATAGAAGTAAAAAAGGGGAATCGAGTAGTCCTACTGCAATTGAGCCAGTAAATCCTGAGCTAGAAATTCATATATTTGTACTTGAAAATGATGTATAGGGAGAGCGGTATCTTTCTATTAAGTCTTTGGTTCCTCAATTTATGTGAAACCAAGGTTTGATAGAGTGGTTCTCTAAAAATGAGAGGCCATTTTATCCTAGGTTGATAGAACTGTTCTATCAAAATGTGGCATTCAGCTTTAATAAATATCAATACTGAGTAAGACACTATGTTAATGCCTTAGAATTGAATTCTCTCAAATGATGTAGGTTGAGTGTTTTAAATTACCACATGAAGGTGTGTTTAATTATTACCAAGTGATTATTATTGAATCTATTGATGATTTAGTTTATGGAGATTCCATTTTTTATTTAACAGAATATAAAATTTTCATAATATTAATTTCCCTAGAGCACGATAGTGTGTGATGTCTACTTTTTACATTCATATGACACATGTTCGTCCCAAGGAAGGGTTATTTGTCTACATTGAGATACCAATATCTATATTTTTTATATCATATAAAAAGAGGGAGTAATATAAATAACTGTATATATCTTTTGCATCACATGATAGAAATGTGTAAGACTAACTTTAAATCAAATTATCTTATCTATCCAATGATCATTTATTCTATGTTAAAATCCAAAATTTTGGTTGGTAAACTGATTAATATATAATATATTTTGGTGGAAACTAAATCACTTGAATAATATGTAGAAGGATCAAAATAATTTAAAACCTATATAAAAATGGATGGTTGATGATGAAAAGTTATATATTGATTTCAATCCTATAGGTCATCCATTGAGACCTAATAAACCAATTAATCCTGGCCTGGATCCTGATGAGATTTTTGAATATTCTAATTCTAATGTGAAATAAAAAGGTGTTTCCCGAAGATATATAGTGGAGTAATCTATAGTGGATAAATAATATTACCATTTTTTCAAGATAATCTCTTACTATTTCCAACGGAGCACCTAGTCCACCTAGGACCATCCCTAATGGAGAGAACATTTTAAAGGAATGATGATTTGAGAATGAAACTAAAGTTTCAGGTGAATATAATTTAAAAGAAATTAAAAATCCACTGAGGACAATGAAAATGGTTCATATGGGGATGAATATGATGAAAATAATGATGAAAATAAAGAAGGAAATGGTGATAAAAATGGGAATGGAAATGGAGATGTTGACAGAGATGGAAGTAGTGGTGATGATGGATATCACCCTGATGGCCTCAATGGTTGAATCTGAGCTAAGGATGTGGAAATTATTCATGTTATTTTTCCCTCTTCCGGTGTAACTGACTCTGATTATAAGAGATACGCATCCTACTTAAAGATGTAGAACTGGTTTCTAGAGAAGAAAAAAAGAAACATCATTTGAGGTGGGGAAATCGCCATGTTTGGAGAGTCACCAGGTTATAGCAAGTGATCATACAATTTTAGATCATGTTGGTGTCGAGATGATGAAACTTGTTGCTGATTTTGATAAGTTTTTGGCTAGGAAGATGGATGTTAATAATGTTGCACATGTTTTTGATAATCAGATATCTATTGAGACCTATGATGGTATAACAACTATAGTGATATAAAAAGTTTCTTTTTATTCATATATAGAGTCTCTTGGTAAGACCAATGATACTTGTATTGATAGTATATATGAAATACGGGACATGTTTTCCAGTAAAATTGGCAGTCGACCAAATAATGGTGGACCTAATCTTCAAGATTAAATGGATCTAGAGGGATCCATAGTTGATCAAATTGATGTTGTTGGTGAGTTATAACAGTCTAAATCTGATTTTTCTATTAGGAATGACCCTACAACTCATTTCTTACACTTTTTTCCCTCCTATTACAATATATATGATCACTGTGGTTGATCAAGATTATTTCTGTGAAAAGGTTTAATCTAAGTTTTATGTGAAGTTAAGGAATCAACATTCCTTGTTTACTAATCTATGTGAACAAGATTCTTGATATTTTTTTGGACTGGTGATTCAACATATTCTCCAAAAATGACGTAAAAAATACAATATGTTGAATTAGAAAACCAAAGTATGGAAAATGAATTGGAATATTTACAATCCACTGTGGATGAGGTGTAGAATTAATTTATTGTTTCATTGAAAACCCTCTTGTAAAGGATTAAAAATATTACTTCTATGGATTCTATTTATAGGGATCCTCCTTTTTTGAGACTCTTTGAATATCCCCGAGATATTCCTTACATTCACTTTCATCCATTCCTTGAACTCCCACAAAAATAATTATATTAGAGAGACTCTTGCTCTAATTGGTGTTCCTACAACCATCCCTTGAGCTCCCTCAAACCCTATTGTACCTTTTTCTTTAGACAAAAGGAAGGAAAAAACACATCCTAACCACTCCTCAAAACCTACGAATCACTAATCCTTAGACATTTTTATGGGGGCTATTTTTTTGGATTTCATTTTTGTCGATACATTTTGTAAATACCCTCTATTACTTTTTCTAAAGGGAATTCATTGTAACTATTCTTTTTATATTCATCTGATATTTTCTTATTTTATTATAAACTTTTTGAAATCCCCAAAATGGGGAGAAATATAATATGGAATTTATTTCAATTTTATTTATATTCTAGTGATATTTCATTGATACTATATGTACCTAATTTTACTTTGATTCAATTCCATGTCATTTCCTTTAATAGCGTGTATCCTTATTGAATTTTGATACCATCTAGTTAATATCTTTGATATCATGTGTATCTGATTTATCTTTGATACCATGTGAAAAAAATGTCCTGATTTTTCATCATCGAAAAGGGGGAGATTGTTGGAACATCTATTGAGGTTTTTTACACACTTGTTTTATGGATCACAAAATCATTGTTTTTATGATAACTAATGAATTTTATGTTTTTTGTTAGAATTCTATCTTCTGGGATAGATTGTAAAAAAAATTAATTATGAGTCACCATCATCCAATAACTCACCAGTAAAGATGTTTCGCTGCCCGAACGTCTCACCACCAAGAATAACTCATCGTCGCCTTGAGTCCCCACCAAAATGTAATCATGATAAAATAGGGAATGTGTCACCACCAAAGGAAGAATATCCATGACATTTAAGTCACCTCAATCAATGGATTTTTGAAATGGTATGAGATATATAACAAAGGGGGAAGAGTCACCTCTAAAACATAAAAGGTTGCTACGTGTTGGAATCACCTACTATTGAGAATATTTAATATCAGACTATGAGAAACTACCAGATTTTTCATCATCGCCAGATCAAGTCACCACCAGTTCCAGACACCGACATAGTCTCACCGCTCCTATTTTATATTTATTTTTAATACAATATATCTAATATCTATTGTATATAATTCAATTACCATAATTATTTTAATTATTAGTCCATAATTTCTTGAAGCATTTTATAAAAATTCATATCAAAACATGCAATATGAGGGGATGAATATCCTATGGGTTCTTTTTGTTGTTGTTTCTTATAAAAAGATGATGCAGAATCTCTCATGCATATACCTTTGATATACATAGAGATGTGCATAAGAAGTGAGATAAACCTCATTTCAATAACAAGATCATTACCTATAAGATGTATATTTTTTACACATGACTGTTTGAGTGAAGAGGAATAAACACTTAGATCCTATAGTTAAAAAAAGAGAGTTTAAGACACTCAGTTCCATATTATAATTCAGAAAGATGACTCAAGATAAATTTCAAACTATATTCAAGGATTCATGAGTTTCATTTCTTATCAAAAAGTTCAACAATGTTATTTCTTACAACTTTACATGCTCTATTTGATTATTTTCATTTCCTTACAAGTAGTGTGTATATACTTAGTATTTTGACATACAAGTTTTATTCTTCTATAAACTGGAAGATAATTAGATATCTTCTCAAACACTCTGTTTAGTCATGTCTCCAATGATAATTAGAAATTTGTCCCTCCATGGTATGATATATTTGTAATCCTTTTATTACTATGGAATATGTCTATGTGTGGCATGGACTGTTGTCATACATTTTTACACCCAATCCATGTTGTGAATCAAAAGGTTTTTTTTATATAAACTTCATTGTAGAAGGATATTTCTTTGTAGAGATAACTATCTCTTATCTTGAGACTCATCCTCTTTTATTCATTTCCATAGTGTGTTTTTTAATATTTATATTTAATAGTTATAAATGAATCTGTTTTAACCTGTAAAAAACCATTATATTGGAATTTTACCTTAATTAGTGTTTATATAAGTTTAATTTATTGTGTAAATTTATTTAAAGGATAATGTAATAATATTATGTTTAACTGATTTTTAGTCAGTCATTGAGAATTATTTTAAAAGTTCAAGTATTATATTAAATATCTTTTTTGTTAACTTAGTCATATTTAATTTTATTGGGGGATTTTAATGTAACCTATGTTTAAAGAAACTGTTATGAGGTACTCAACTTACCCCCTATTGAGATACTCAGACTAACCAAAAAATTTGGATGGTATTTTTATATCATATTTCTATTGAATCATAATATTAATTAAATTCTGTTAATGTATATTAAATATACATTTATAAGATAATTAAATTTTTTATTGAAAAACATGCATGAATTAACTAAAAAATTTAGAACCACTTTTTTAAAGGAAAATATTTTATTAAAATATGGAAGAAAAATAATTTTTGAAATGCATGTAAACATCAAGAGTATTTTTATTAGAGAAAAATAGCAATGATGAAAAAAATATAGTAAATTTTTAAAAATAAATTTCATGTTACATTTTGTAAAGAAGGTCAACATTTACGGAAAATGACAATACTTGAAATGTTAAAATAATATTACTTGTTAAAATAATTTCAAGACCATTAAAAATACCTTAATAAATCATATAATTACAAATAATGACATATGTAAAAAAACAAAGAATATTGATATAGATTAAAAATATTCCCCATTTAAAAGAAACGGTAATATTGTTTTCTCTTACAAGAATCAATTCATGTGAATTTTAAAACACTAGAGAAATTGAAATTCTAAGTGTATTTCAAGAATAATGAAAAAATATTTGTTAATAAAATATAGATCATTTTAGAGATAAATGTAAATTTAATTTTAAAATATGGAAACTTACTCATATAAATATCAAATATGAAATTTATTATAAGGAAAACTCTTAAATTTTACACCAAACTTCCATGAAAATGTTTTAAATCAATATATAATTAATATAAACATGTTAATAAATTATTTTATAACCATATTAACATTTATTACCCTTTTACATTCTTCATACATATTTATTACTCATACATTAGTTGTTTAATGTTTATTTTCATCTCAAATGTGTGTAATTAGGATTGTTTTGTACGTATCTCATATTAGAATTGTCGCTACTAGTTATATGATAACATTATCATCATTAATATTTTTAAAATGTTATTAAAATTGTATTTTTCAAATATTTATGTATTTATATTTTCATTTAATGTAAATTTTGTGTTTGGTTTGACAGGATAGAATCCATGATGGGAATTTTTTTAGGTAATATACCAATAACTGTCAGAAACATTATAATGATTGTTAATATTTTTTCATCTTTAAATAACTCTATTTGTGAAATATATTTCTTATTAATGTCATATATTACAAATATTAATGCATTTACAACTATTCATTGTAATAATGGTGGGGTTGGTATAACATTATTCATGTTCCCGGTGGAATCGACGCAAATAAGAACAAGTTATACTAGTTAATGAGTAAGAGTTTAGAGTCATATAATAGTTATAGAAATATTCATTAATGAATAATTATGTTAATATAAAATAATTATAAAAAATAATTTGGTTTAAATGAGTTTATATAAGAGAATAAAAAAAATATTGAATATATTTTTACACACTTTAGTGAAATTTATCCTTCTCATGATGACTTTCCTTGGAATGAAGGAATAAGGCCTCATTTTTGTGACCAAGGGATTGAAAATGTAAAATAATATTCTTGGATAAGATTAATGAGTGGGTATAATAGAGTAATTAAAGTGAATATGGTAGTTTGAAGTGGTTGAAGGTGATCTCATTTTATAGGTGAAAATGAGAGACATTTCCTTGGAAACTAAAGTCATGTGAGGGTAAAGATGAAATCTTATGGTATTTTGTTGGGTTAGGTAAATAAATAATGATAATATATGTGATTATTAATTTATTACCTAACACATGTATTCTATAAAGATTTTTTTTAAGTTAATTCACATAATTAGAGCCATGGAAGACTACCGCTTCTACACCCATTTAACTGGTTTAATTTATTTACTATGGTAATTATTATGTTGCAAAAATATAAGATTGCATCTATTATAGAATTTGGATGTGATGATTTAAAATCTGGATTTCATTTAATCTAATTATGTGTCTAAATACTATAAATTTAAATTTTAAATGAAAACAATATATATATATATAACTATTTTTGTCAATAAAAATTATATTTCAAACCATCAAGTGTTCCTATTATGATTTCCATTCAATAATTAATAAAATAAGTGTCAAAATATTCATTAAATTTATAAACACTAAAATTGATTAATCTTCCTAAAGTGAAGATTTAATTTATTTATAAAAAATACACAATACTTAGTAACATTAGTTTTTTAAAAAATATATTTTTTAAAATTGAATAATTTTAACTAGATCCTATCAAATTTAATTATTCCCTTATAAAAATATAATTCTATCAATCAATTTATATTAAAAATATTTCTTTTAATTTTAGATATAAATTTAATAAGTTTTTTTAAAAAATAATCATAAAAATCAAAAGAAATATGCCAAAGGGAACCCCAACCAATCCATAAATTAAAATTAAGTTTTAATAATAGGAAACTGATATGAAACCCAACTATAAATGTCTTTTGAATCATTTCAAAGGTAAAGGGTAATAGATTTATACCATATATATGAGTTTTAAAATGAGTCACCATCATTAATCACCTTTTTAGATAACACATCACCAACCATATTTGCTTCCCTAAAAATATAAGAGTCTAGAATTTGTATCTCATTTGTCTAATCTAAAAAGATAATCCTACATGAAAATGTTTTAATGGAACCTTAAAGGATATACCATTGACCTGGTTGGCCACTAAAAGAAAGTCTCTTTTATTGTAAAGATAATTCACTTTTTTCGACAATAATAGTTAACTGTGTAAATGATATCCCAATGTTCTTCCTCCAGAGTGATGTAGGATCCAAGGAATCTTGAGAAAGAACCATTGATGGATACATTATTGTTACAAAAAGTTACACCATAACCATAAAGTATAGGATCTACCAATTCTTCCTCAATTACATTCACCTTATTTTATGGGGCAATATGTGGGATCCATTAAACATATTTAAATTATAAATGTTTATTGAGATTACTAATAAAACCAAGAATATAGGATATGAAAATATCATGTATACAATCATTCAGGGTACTCTGTTGAGTATTGGAATTCATTTTAATCTCTCTACCAATGATAACCCTATACTACTTCAATTTCATACACCTATTATAAAATATAATCATATTCCATTACTTAAAAATATAAAACAGACTAGAAACCAACAATGCAAGTAAATGGTTATACCTTTGATTTCTCAAGTTAAGATTTATAATAGAATCTATATAGTTGTTGAGATTATTCCCTAGACATATATTTCACTATAACTGACTAAAAATAAATTCCAAAATCATTACGTTAGAGGACCAGTTGATGAAATGATGTAAGAAAATTTTCCCATTAGCATAAAAAAGTAGCCAAATAGAGTGTAAGGTCATTACAGAGACAATATATCACACATAATTTGTAAATATATTCTAAAAAATTATCTATATATTGATGTATCTATCAGAATGAATGAATTTGTACTTTAAATACTTCCAACAACATTGGAATAGCCTCCAAAATTCCACATAGATATGTGTAATACAATTTTGTATTAATCTTAACAATCCTAGTTTCCATCCAAAAACCATCATCCCTCTTGTTGAAGTAATAAATTTATATCAAATTGACAAGACCATAAGAAACATGAATATGAATAACAACAATTTGATTGACTATAGACCCTATTATTGGATCAATAAGAGAAGTAAGTATACTTTAAGGGTCATTAATGGGTTTCAAAATTTATTTTGTATACAAGAACCCAAATCCTACACTCAGAGACATTATCCATTTAGTCTGATGCAAAATTATAGGTAAAAAAATTAGTTATAGCCATATAGATGGGCCCACATAACAGTTGTTTCTATTTTCCAGTCTAGAAATAAATCACTCCCTAAAAAATTTAATATGGAACATTATCCCTTCATGATCATCCATAATAAATTATTAATTAGAGAATAATAATAATAACACATTAAATTATATTTTATTACTAAAATATACTAACAAATATTTTTCATTTTTTCAAATCGTGATTCATATATTATTTGAAATTCTAATACATGCCAATTTGATATATCCAACTGTAATATTTCAAAAAACCATATTTTTAACATCTATATATATCCAATGACCATATTTATAATTAACGTGTTTTGAGAAATCATATAAAAATGTATAATTTCATTCCTATATATACCCATAATAAAATAATTTATTCTATTCATTAAATTTTCTCTCAACATGTCTAAATTATTTCTAACTCTCTATCATATATCCATAGTTTCAATTAGTGAAACTATTTTAATGGGAATCATGGAAGATAATTATTATATTTTTGTAGTATTTTTGTTTACATTGGAATTTACTCCACTTATAATAATATTTTTTTTGTTTCATATTTCATTCTCAAAAATTATTTATTTTGATTCATAAATTTCTATTTCGATAAAATTTACCACATTTTGTATTAGTTCGGTGTTTTATTTGAAACAAGATATTTGGAAGAGTATTAATTTAAGAAAATACTCAATAATATAAAAGGTGTTATAAAAATGTACAAATGAAATAAATAACAGTTTCAAAACGTTAAAATAATAATTATGTTATGTAAATTACAACGTAACAAAATATTTATAAGACAATTTTTTCAAGATGTGTTTTGGAATAGAAAATTCATTTACTCTAATATATTTTATTATTATTTTCTAAGACATAAAAATGATCATTCAACCACTATATATTATAATTTGATCAATGAAAAATAATTTAATTAATAGTAAATAAATTAAACATTTCTTAATGAATCATTAAATGATTTATTATTTATTTTATGATATATGGTGAAATTTTTCTTTTAATAATTATCCATATTGAATACTAAAATCGTGGAAAACTCATTTTACAATAAAATTGATTGAACTGAATATTAAAATATCTAAATAAAAATTGAATAGAATGTATTTGACAGGATATTAATGTATCATATGATACCATACCATAAATATTTTATCACCATTAACTAAAAATAACTTATGATCATTACAAAAACACTTAAAATATTTATTCTTTATTGTGTGATCTACATCACCCATAATATATATTAAAGAACTAATTAATTTTCAATGGGTTTTTATTGGTGTTTTTTAAATAACTTATACATCAACAATCTATTAAGACCTATTTCTTATAAATACATCATTATATTATTTTTATTATAAAATTTCCTAAAACACAACTCGAAAATCAAGAGGCCCAGTGTCATTAATGGATTAGATGTAATTTCCCAACGCTAGTTAACCAGAGTCAGTGCATTATTACATTTCATTGGCATGATCACAGGAGATAAAGTCCCTAAAGACTAATTAATTGAGTAGCCTCATAAGTACTAGATATATACATAAGTTTTACAATACATCATGAAATAAAGAAAAACAACATTATGTCCCCTTTGAACATGCTCATATCCCTGAACCTATTCAGACAGGTTAATCGTGATATACTTCTTCACATATTTGGAAAAATAAAACCTAGAAAGGGGTGAGCTCAGATGCTCCATAAGGATAACAATATAGTGGAAACATTTAATGCAATGTATAAGACTAAAAACAAGCCTTTTAAACTAAAACTTCATCCTAATATGGAAAATATAAATCAAATAATTCCATTTAATTATTCACATGGATATTCTACTAGTTGATTAATTACATGTAATATCAATAGCTAATTTTATAATGATGGAATGCATAATGCTAGACATAATAACCATATTGTCAAAGCCTCATGCTAAGACTACAAATAATATTTTTTCAAGGTCATGGTCCAAGAAACTAGTTTTTTTTATGATACCTACCAATGAATCGAGGAGCTCTAGAGGGATCCACCTATCACTTACTAATCCCAATACATTCCTCATATGAAAAGGATGAAACATAATCTAAAAATTCGTATTAAAACTAGCATATGAACTGTCAATATTTTAACCCCAAACCATGAATGGTATAAAAATATCACATCCATAGTCAACATAAATCATTACATACAATATGGAAGATTGTATCAACCCAAATTAAGAATAATTAAGGATATTTCGTAAATGAAAATAATTAGTAAAACTATTTGAGAGAAATATCCCCCTTTTTACTGTAAACATTTAAATGTATCATAATTTATCAAGAAGCTATCAAAAATATATTTTTGAATCAAATTTTCCCATAAAAAATTGAAACTATTAAAAGTAATTTTAATTTTAAAACAACCATTTCCATATATATCAATCCTTAAACCCATTTTTAAAATAAGGACATTAATGAGAATTATTTAGAAGAATAATTCTTTAAAACATTTAAAATGGTATTTTAGTTAGCGTTCCCAACCAAAAAAGAGAAATTGGAATACAAATAATTAAGGAAATGAAAACATTATAATATCATGACAATAAAGGTATTCATGATATATTATGTCAAAGTACAGTATGTACACCATATAAAAGTGAATTGGTGCATAACAACAAAGAGTTCACAATGGAATCTAAATTTAGATGAAATCCCTTATAAAAGGTGTATCCTTAGGTTAATGATAAATAAATGACTTACTTCTGTTTGAAAAACATAAATACACTCAATATTATTGGATATTTAGTGTAAATAAATTAGAGGACATTCACACATATTCTTGTAAAAACAACACCAATGACTTTGATGATTAACACAATGAATGAAAATTGAGTTAAGATTACTCTCATCAAGTTCATATAGATTACATGATAATTTATCAATGGAGTGATTATTTGTATAAAAAGTGTATCCACACAAAGGGGAGTGGAAATTAATACATAAGTAATTAAATAGTAATTTTACACATAATATTGGAGTAAAGTAATCAATGATGTTTCTGTAAAACACAATGAGTGGAAATTGAAATTAGAAATTCCCTTATCAATATGGTAACATAGAAACATATATCAAATGAAATAAGGATCATACAATTAAAAATGTTAATACCCATAAATTAATGTATATTACACAAGTAATAAAACCATGGGTAGTACAAACACCACACAAAAGGAAATCGTGGAAAATATAGCATGAATCTCACGGGAATAAATGTGAAATGAAAACCCATTACCACGTTGTAATCAATTAATCCATCTGACCAAAAGTTAATAACCACAAAATGAATCACAAAATACCATGAATATAAAGATAATCATGATAATATATATCAAATGGCAGTATACAATACACAATATTAAATAAATAAGTGTCGAACAATGGAAACCTCACAGAATTAAAAGTGAGATAAGAAATGTCTTACCTTGTACTTTTCCTTAGTTGAGGGTAAGTTAACCTCATTTATAATAGTTAAATGATTGTTATTAAATTATAAAAGAACCCAATATATAAATATGTTATGATATATGATCTTCTAATATTTCATTGTTAATAATATTTCCGTAGTATCATTGTTTCTGGTGTTAACTGATTCATTTTCCTTTATATGATTGGTTACGTAAGCCACGTTTGTTACAGATAGGATTTATTTGATTCATTTATAGAATTATATTAAGTTCCTAAAAAATATTTTTAATAATAAAATGAAAATTATTCTTCAATGGTTATGATGGGGATTGAAGTTCATCGTGTTCGTGGAGATGGTAATTCATACGTACGCACGAGCGACAATATCATTATATCGATGGTGAAATCATATTTAAGTGGATGGTATATCATATATACAAATTCATTAACATGTTATATTTATTATTTACATCAGTTATACTCATTATTATTCCCATCCAAATAATGATGTGTTTGAATAACAAATTACACAACGAGGTGGATATGGTAATCCATACGTACGCACGTATGGTAACTTGTCATTCATAGGATGGATAGAATAATGAATATGGTTGTACAATATTTATAATAAAATCACAGTATGTATAAGGTACTGGAGGTATTATTTTGGTATGGAAACAACAATGAAAGAGGAAGTGGAAGAAGAAAAGATCATTGAAAGAGGTGGTGAAATTATTAACTCTTCTTCGGGTGTTTCCTTTTGATTTGATCAAAAAGGCTCCTTAGGTTGGATTTCTGATCAAAGTAAGGCATCAAGGATGAGGGTCGTTGGGAGGATATTTTGGAAGGGTCTGGCTGGGCCAAATAGATTTGGAGGTGTGATTTTGATAGAAGGGGAAGTATCTTTTTATAAGGGAGATGAGGGTCACTTGAGGAAAAACATGAAATATTTTTTTATTATACAATAATATTCAGATTATAATGGATCCAAACAGATGTATTTCAAAGATAAGGTAGGTATGGGTCAACAAAACTCTCAAACAATAGGTTTTAGATATTGTTAGGTCACCATATTGACCTTATCTTTTAGATTTAACTCTTAGTTATATAGTTTAACTTTTACCATATATTCTTGTAATATTATATTATATGGTTAATAATCTTACTATAAAATTATAAGTGAACCCCGAGTGGTAAATTAAGGATATATATATAATTATATATGTCCATTGTCTGAACTATAGATCTTTAGTAATATTATATCATTTAATAATATAGTGTTTTTTTTAAAAACTCATTTATGTCAATTTTGACAAGAATTTAGTAATTGATTTTTGTGAAGTCAAAACAACATGATTACTTCAAAAAAATTCATTGAATCAACCCTAACATGTCATTTTAATAGAGAAAATTAGTTGAATGCATCAAAAGTCTAAATTTACATTTATTAGGATATTTAAAACATCAATTATTTTACACTTTATTTAAAAATGTAATTACTACATCATCATTGTGTTATAAATAAATTTATTTATTTCATGTCTAAAAATTATAAATAAAATACCATTATGTAGGAAATAAATTAATCATTCAAATTTATATTTATAGTCAAATTTATCATATTTATAACCCTATATTAAAAATGTTTTAGTTATGAAAATTTAAACATAACACTTTTAACTCTTCTTTAAATAAAATAATTATAAATGTCTTAATCTAATCCAAGTGAACCAAAAGGATCATATTTTATTTATATGGTTTATTTTGGCTTAAATAAACTTATCCAATAGAATTAGGACAAGTGTTAGGGTAATTATAATATCATTTTTAACTTTAATTACCCTATTTACTTTTAACTGTGGTAAATAAAAGTAAAATGTTACTATTCACCAAAATTATTTCCATCTTATTGAACCAAAATTTACTTACTGATGTAAACCCTATGTCTCAGATTTTTGAAATTCAATTCACAAAAGCGGTAAAATTACGTTCTATGTAAATTTTCTAACTTGCCTAGAAGGTGGGTAAAAGACGTAAAAATATTCAATAAAATTTTATACATATATTTTTTTATAAAATGACTCCAATGAATTAAATTAAACTAATTTAAGTATTATGTATCTATTTTTACTTAAAATAAATTTAAATAAAATAAATAAAAATTTATATAAAAATTCAGTTTTTAAACAATAACGTAGTGTTCTTCACTATTCATCAGAAATTGAATATTTTCATAAAAATACCAAAAATTAACCCTAAGTTAATTTTGATATTATAAATCCAAAAATAATGTCTAATTTACCAAATTAAAAACATTGAAGTTTTATTAATTAATTTAAAATTAATTCCGGTTGTCAAAACAGGAAAACTGGTTTTTGAGAAGTAAAAGCTCTCAAAAGATTGATATGTGTTTATGTGCGGTTTAAAATATAAATTACTTAAAATGACCAAAATTAGATTAAATGATAAAAATATAACTTAATTATACTTCAAACCCGTTAAAATATTCAATTTAACACTATAGATTATTTTTATTAAAGAATTTGTTTCCAATTAAAATTTAGTATCCTTCGCTATTAATCCAAATATGAAAGTTATCGGAAAACACCAAAAATTTATCCAAACTAAATTTTAATTTTATTATCCTAAAAAAGAATTTAATTTCATCAAATTGAATATATAAAATTTTCAAATACTGGATTTAGAAAGGGTTTTCCATTAAAAAGGCGAAAAACTACATTTTTTGAAAAATACTTCTTTTATCTGACTAAATGGCCCAAATGACTTTTTTATATTATTTTTGATAATCTAACTTTAAAGTGGTGAGGTGGAACCCTTATAAGTACTGAAGGCTTATAGACAATTACATGACCCGTAGGTCATAGTGGAAATCACCAATATAAGACTTCTTAGAACTGCCCTTCCCCATCACATGTCATGAAATCAGCACTCCCCATCGTAAGGCTGGTGGGATAGCTTTTTTGTATAGAGCTGCATAGGCCAGGTATAGATGGAAATACCATATCCTCTCATTCTTCCAATTCTGGTTAGCTCTGCTCTGGTGAATGTGCATACTCTGATCCTCATCTGGAGCCTTGTCCCTTTAGTCTGACTGGTAAAACTACATATTCATGTGGCCCGAAGGCCTTGGGGTGGACTAAAGGTCTTATGGTGGCCAAAGGCCTTGAGAGACAACTAGCCCGAAGGCATTGGGTGGCCCAAAATCCTTACAAGACCTGAGGACCAAACTGGTGGTTCAAGGTCCTAGATGGATAAATAGTTCTGACATCTACAGTATCGAACAATGCATGCTATAATATTACTACAGTACCCTGAAAATATATCTCCAGACAGATTTGATCTAGTGTCTCTTGGATGAACTTGTCCAGTCCTCACCAACTGGGTTGAGGCTCATGTGCACTTTTTTTTCTGAAAAATTGAATTTTTCTTTATATTATGTCTAATAATCATAAAATATGAATGTTAAAATTATATGGGATATATATAAAATTCAAAATGTGGTTGTTACTATTCATAATCACTTTCTAAACAGCTAGTTTGATAGGTCATGGCGCACATGAACTCAATGTTTTTTACATCACACACTATTGTATTATTCAAATAGAAGCGTACCGTGGAAGCTTGGGGTGTTACATTCTTCCCTCCAAAAAATTGCGTCCCCATAATTTGAATGTTTTCATCATAAATAATAAAAAAAATATAAAATACCTTTGTGGAAAACCAACATCAGAAATATGGTTAGTAAAATTTTTCCTTAATAAGAGGGAAAGGGAAATCAAAAAGTCACCACCAAATTAGTATTTCGAATAGAAAAACAATGATGGAAATTATAATTGGTGGGAAAATGTAAATATTTATATGGTGTGATTGAGGTCATCACTCACAAACAAGTGAATAGAAAATTAAGGGCTTCAAAGCAATAAATATTAAATGAATAACATAAGGTATTAGGATTACACATTTTTTGGTGTAAGATCCTTTCCATAAGGTTTAATAATTAATTTCCTCTTAGAATAAGAGAGAGAAAAAAATAATTGATAAGTAGAGTTACATCCTTTAACTAATTTCTACCGCAAACTCATCTTTCACTCCAAACCATGAGTATTCAAGATGACTTGGTCACACCTAAAGCGCAAGAATCAACTTATAGAGAATCACATAATCCACAAAGGATGAAATATATATTTTCCTTGTCTTTAAAGATTACCCAAAACCAAAATGGTTAGTAAAAGATCAGATGATCCCCAAAATGGATAATCTTTTAGAGAGAAAAAACTAATCTTAATTTCTATAATTAAACCAACAATACCCAATGGTTAATAAATACCATTCAATAAACATTTGCCCTAAAAAACTTTCAATAAAATCCAAATTAATATTGAAACCTAAAACTCAGAAGAATTTGATTACCTGGTCTTCTACATTAAATTGTATCCCTAAATAACATCGACTACTCTTAAAGTCACATACTTAAAAGTAATTAACCTAATCCAATATTTTATATTATAGGTCAATAATTTCTATAAATAACCCAAATCTCTATAAATCCATAATAAAAATGTAAATAAAAATCCATCATTACACCTCAAATTAAATCTATAAGTTTTTTATTTCCCTTAGGCATATGGGGTTCCCAATAGAGAGAACATCTTACAATATAAAATTTATCACTTAATCACAAAATCATTTTCCTACACTAAGGATATCCATTTGATAAAACATAAGATCCCAAATCAACTTATTATTGATCACCAAAATTATTTATCAAAAAAATAATTAGACACATTAACCAGGGACTTCACGTAGTCCATTGGTATGTGATAAATCTCAGTCACACCTTGGTTGTGGGTTCAATTCCCACAGCTTTGTCTGATGTGATGGGTTGTCATATGGTCTGCGTGTTGTCCTTTTTCAAAAACTATATTTTATAACATTCCCAAAATGAGATAAATTCCAAAAAATAACCATAACAAAATTTAACCACAAATGTTATCTCATACCTCACGTTTTCATCCCAAAACATTAATAACCTGTGATTACCTCAAAATAAAGGATAATATAAAATCAAATGGTTATTTATAACTATATCTCTAAAATAAAATATAATTCTTCCTTAAATAGCAATTTTACATCACAAACTATAGGGTTATACATATAAGAAATAAGTATTCCAAAGTAATCCCATAAACAAAGAGCACTAATACTTTTAAAAATTTCTCCATCCATTTATTTCCACATAGGTTCTTCCATGACTAATACGTTATCTTATAGAATAGGGTATTAAATAAGGTATTGCCTAGGTCTCCTATATTTATGGAAAATGACTATAAATGGTTTCTTGGGATCATTTTTTCTTTCTTCAACAATACTCTACATTTTTCTTAGAAATTACTTAATTTATATCCTTCTTTCCCACACATAAATCATGTCTTTGTTCCATTGATACACATTCTATGGTGTATCCTTCCACATTTCCAGCATTATGGAAATTGAGTTTTCTTTTCTCCATGGTCACTACTATAGTAACTCTTATCATTCACCACCTTTCTCTTCTTTATTGAGTCCGAAAATTGGTTAATATATATTCCTTGATCATATTTTTGGAAAATTGATTAGGAATGAACATGAAATATTTTATGCCTATCAACATTCAATTTTTTTTCTCATTTACACCACTGTTCCCACATTTTACATCATGTTTAATGTTACTATGACTTTCTTTGAATCTATCCACTGACTAAAACCAGAAAGCATTGTGTGAGTAATAATAGTCAGAAAATCATATATATAATATCATGACACCTTATTTTAAATCTAAAAAACCGTAGTATTAACCAATGTTATTTATTCTCATCTTATATTAAAATCCTTCAAATTAGTTTGTAAATATAATGTGAATTATTCAAAGAATATCCCCCATGAATGTCGTAACCAGGAGTGTGACAAGGCTCATTGTCGTGCACCAGGATTCCCTAGGTCATGCCAGAAACTCTTTGTCAGAGTTTTCACTCTTAGATACAACTATGCCAGAGCTGCCTCTACCTTCTCACATCCAGACAGGGATGCATTTCTTGGAAAAACCACATAATATTTACATTACCAAAAAATTTGGATGTTCTTCTATACCAATCCTAAAAGCCTATCTTTGGGAAATGTTCTCTAATCAGAGTTTTTTTTCTAAATCTAGTTCCAAGGTTTTTACTAAACTTCCTCTGATACCAACTGTAACACCCCGAACCTAGTTACCCATAATCGGTGTATTGTTACATATCATTATCATGATAACTTGAGATCAAGTCCCAAAATACCGATAAGTTTGGTATCCTTGGAAGTACTAGATACATACACTAGTTTTACATTACATCAAGAAATAAATAAAAACAACATTATGTCCCCTTAGAAGACACTCATATCCCTTAGCCTATTCCCATAGGTTAATAATGATATACTTCTTCACATCTTGGGAAAAATAAAACATAGAAAGGGAAGAGCTCAGATGCACAGTAAGGATATTAATATAGCAGAAACATTCAAAAATAATATTTAACAATTAAGGCAATGTATAAGACTATAACAAAAGCCTTTTAAACATAAAATTCAATATAATATAGAAAATATGAATCAAATAATGTCATTTAATTATTCACATTGATATTATACTAGTCGAATAATCGCATTTAATATCAATAGAAAATTTCATAATGATTGAATGCATAATGTCAGACATCATAACCACATGGTCAAAGCCTCGTGCTAATACTACAAATAAGATTTTTTCAAGGACTTGTGCCATGACACTAGTTTGTCTCATTAGACTAATAGATGCATCGAGGAGCTATAGTAGGCTCCACCCATTACTTACTAAATCCAATGAATTCTTCGTATGAGAAGTATGGAATATAATATAAACATTCATATAAAAACTAGCATACGAACTGTCATTATTTTAACCACAAACCATTTATGGTATAAAAATAGCACATACACAGTCAAACATAACTCACTCAATACAATATGGAATATTATATCAACCTTAATCAAGAATAATGAGGGATATTTACATAGATGAATATAATCAATAAAACTATTTGAGAGAAATTTCCCCTTTTTCTTGAAAACATTTAAATGTTTCACTATTTACCAAGAAGCTGTCAAAAATAGATTCTTTAATCAAAATGTACAATACTAATTTGAAACTTATAAAACTAATTTTAATTTTAAAACATCCATGCCCATATAAATAAATCCTTAAAACCATTTTTAAAACAAGGATGTTAATGATAGATATTTAGAAGAATAAATCTATAAAACATTTAAAATGATATTTTAGTTAGGGTTCCTAACCAAATGAAAGACATTTGAATACAACGAATTGAGGTAATAAAAACTTTATAATATAATTATAACAAAGGTATTCATGATATACTATGTCAAAGTATATTATGCACACCATATAAAAGTGAATTGGCACATAACCACAAATAGGTCTCAATGGAATGTAAATTGAGATGAAATCCCTTATAAAGACTGTATCCTTAGGTTAAATATAAATCAATGACATAATTATGTGTGAAAAATATAGATACACTAAATATGATTGTATATTAGTGGAATTCAATTAGAGGACATGGACACATATTCTTGTACAAACAACACTAATGACATTGATGTTTAACTCAAAGAATGAACATTTTGTTAAGATTACTCTCATGAAGTTAATATAGATGACTTGAGAATTTATTAATGGAGTGATTATGTGTATAAAAATTAAATCCACACAAAGGGGAGTGGAAATTACTACGTAAATAAATAAATAGCGACTTCGCACATAATCTTGGAGTAATGTAATCAATGAAGTTTGTGTAAAACCCAATGAGTGGAAATGGAAATTAGAAATTCCCTTACTGATTTTGTAACAAATGAAACATACATCCCATGAAATAAGGATCATATAATTAAGATTTAAATACACATAAATTAAAGTATATTACACAAATAATATAACCATGGTTAGTAAATATACAACACAAAAGGAAATAGTAGAAAATATAACATGAATCTCACATGAATAAAAGTGAGATGAAAACCCCATACCATGTTGTAATCAATCGAGTCATATGACCAAATGCTAATAACCACCATCAAAATCATAGAATACCATGAATATAAATATAATCATGATAATATACATCAAATGGCAGTACATAATACACCACATGCAATAAATAAGGGGCGAACAATGGAAATCTCATGGAATTAAAAGTGAGATAAGAAACCCACAACCGCGTAATTATCCTTAATTGAGGGTATGATAATATCATGTATAATAGTTAAATCATTTTTATTAAATTATACAAGAACCACATACCTAAATATGTTATCATATATTATCTTCTAATATTGCTTTGTTAATACTATTTCAGTCATATCATCGTTTTCAGTGTTAACTGATTCATTTTCCTTTATATGATTGGTTACGTAAGCCATGTTTTATATAGATAGGATGTATTTGATTCATATACAGAATTATATTAAGTTCTTAATCATTTTATTTAATAAAAAAATGAAAATTATTCTTGAATGGTTGTGATGGGGAATGAATTTCATTGCATCCGTAGAGACGGTAATCCGTACGTACACACGAGCGACAATATCATTTTATTGATGGTGAAATCATATATATATATGGATGGAATATCATATATAGATAATCACTAACATAAGTTATAATAATTATTATACCCATCAAAATAATGAAGTGCTTTTATAACAAACTACACCACGACGTGGAGACAGTAAGCCGTACGTATGCACATATGGTGACTTGTCATTCATAGGGTGGATAGAATAATTAATATGGTTGTAAAATATTTATATTAACATAAAATTATGTGTAAGTTACTGGATTTATTATTTTGGTATGGAAACAACAATGAAAGAGGAAGTGGAAGAAGAAAAGAACTATGGAAGAGGTGGTTAAATTATTACCTCTTCTTTAGGTGTTCCATTTTGATTTGACCAAAAGGGCTCCTTATGATGGATTTCTGATCAAAGTAAGGCCTCTAGGTCGAATAGAGGGTATTTGGGAGGATATTTGCGTATGATTTGGCCGGGTCAAAGGGCTTTGGAGGTGTGATTTTGAGGGAAGGGGGTGTACCTCTTTATAAGAGAGGTGAGGGTCACTTTTGGAAAAGCATGAAATATTATTTTATAATACAATCATATTATATTTATAATGGCTCAAAAATGAATTATTTCTAGGATAAGGTGGGGAGGCGTGTAAAAACTTTTAATAAATAGGTTTTATAAAGGATTATGTCACCATATTAACCTTATCTTTTATATTTATTTATTATTTAAATATTTTACCTTTTACTATGTATTCTTGATTTATTATATTATATGGTTAATAATATTACTGTAAGATTCCAAGAGAACCCCAAGTTGTTCATTAATGATATTTATAATATTATATAAGTCCATTGGACGAACCTTAGATATTTAGTACTTTTATATATTTTAATAATATTGTATTTGTTTTAAAAACTCATTTATGTCCATTTTGACCCTATTTAGTAATTGATTTTTTTGGAAGTCATAACAGCATTATTACTTAGAAAATATTCATTTAATTAACCCTAAAATTTCCTATTAATCTAGAAAATATTTGGAATTCATAAAAAGTCTCAATTTACATTTATTTGGATATTTATAACATCAATTATTTTAACCATTCATTAAAAAGGTAATTACAACATCATCCTTATGTCATAAATGTATTTTATTATTTAAAGTATAAAAATTATAAATAAAATACCATTATGTAGGAAATATTTTTTTATTTCTAATGAATATTTATAGTCCAATGTATCTTATGTCTAACCCTATATTAAAAATGTTTTAGTTATGAAAATTTGAATTTAACACATTTAACTCTTCTTTAAATAAAATAATAATAAATGTCTTAATCTAATCCTATTTGACCAAAAGGAACATATTTTATTCCTATGGTTTATTTTCACCAAAATATACTTATCCAATAGAATTAGAAAATGTGTTTGGGTAATTATAATATCATTTTTACCTTTAATTACACAATTTACCTTTAACCGCGGTAAATTAAAGTCAAAAGTTACTGTTCACTAAAAATTATCCTAATCTTATTGAACCAAATTTTACATAATAATTTCAACTATGTCTCTATAATTTTTTAAATTCAATTCATAGAAGCTGTAAATTTCATCTTATGCAAATTTGCTAACGTGTCAAAAAGGTGGGTGAAAGGCATTAAAATATTCAATAAAATTTTATACATCTAATTTTATTATAAAATGACCCCAGTTAATTACATTGAACTAATATAGGTATTATGTATCTATTTATACTTAAAATAAACTTAAATAAAATAAATACTTATTTAAATAAAAATGTGGGTTTTAAACAATAACACAATGTGTTTCATTATTCATCAAAAATTGAAGGTTTTCAGAAAAATAAAAAAAAATCCACCCTCAACATATTTTGATATTATGAATCCAAAAATGATGTCTATTTTACTAAATTCAATACATAAAAGTTTTATTAATTAATTTTAAAATAATTCCCATTGTTAAAACTAGAAAGAAGGTTTTCGAGAAGTTAAAAACTATCAAAAGATTGATATGTGTTTATGTCTGGTTTAAAATTGAAATTACTTCCAATGACCAACATTTGATTAAATGATAAAAATATAATATAATTATACTTCAAAACCATTTAAATTTATAATTTAATACTTAAAATTATTTTGATTAAAAAAGTTGTTTTCAATTAAAATTTAGTATCTTTCACTATTCATTTAAAATTGAACGTTATCAGAAAAAAGGGAAAAAATTTATCAAATATAAATTTTTATGTCCTACTTACAAATAAGAATTTAATTTCTTCAAATTAAATAAATAAAATTTTCAAATATTTGATTTATAATGGGTTCTCCATTAAAATGCGGAAAGACTGTATTTTTTTGAAAAATACCTCTTTTATCTGAAAAATTAAATTTGTCCTTATATTATGTCTAATAAACACAAAAGATGAATTTTTAAAATATATGGGATATATATAAAATTCAAAATGTGGTTATTTTTATTCTTAACTGCTTTCTAAATGGCTAGTTTGTTAGGTCGTGGTGTGTTTGAACTTGGTGTTCCGTACATCGCATGCTATTTTATTATTCAAAGAGAAGCATATCGTGGAAGCTTGGTGTGTTACATTAGATACATAAAACATCAACATAAAAATATAAAAATACACATTTATTTAAATAACCATATTTTTATACTAAATCTAATTAATATTCTTTTAATCTATTAGATACCCTAGGGAATACGAAAAATAAATGGATGACTTATAAATCTCAGTAAGGGAATAATTAGAGTAAAGTATGACGATGAATTAATATGTCTGAGTAAGAAGATAAATCAATATATCTTAAAGATAAGGAAATTAAGAATGAAGTAATAGAATAATTTAAATAATATCATAATATCATTTAGTAATGAATATCTTCCACCAATATAAAAACGACACACATAATTCAAGGCCCACTTCTAGGAAGCCATAACATAGTGTTCTAGGCCGACTTCCTATGCAGTATACATGGTATCTCATTAGATGAAAAAATTACCCAATGAATTAGGGTATGTGTAATTATATTCCCACTCATCACACTCATAACATGTAAACGTATATGTGTTCCATATACGGAAATCAAATATATGGTTTTAGCATAAGAAGAACCTATAATAATAAAACAGGTTACATAATGATACCCCAACACATAACCAAAGGATTCTTTATAAAGATACCCAATTGAGGAAGTAATTAAATATTCTATACATTAATGTTTGAAAAATAATAATGGCTCTAAAATACATAATTAATGTGTAGGAAAAAACATGAATGGGTGGACAAATAAGCATAAAAATGGACCTCTTAGGCTATGTTTTAAGAAATGAGTAATCAATCACTAAAGGGGATGTGCATATTTCTGTTCATAAAACCTGAGATAAAATCTAATAGTTTTACATAATTTTTTTTGTTTTCATAAATAATTTAATATTTAAACTTTTTATAGTGTGTGTTATGAAAGAAAATATGAGATAGAGAGTTCCCCATTAATCGTGTTCTATGAAAAGAGTGAACTGAGTAGGGAACCCTAAAATTATATATATCCACATCAAAAAAGGTAAGTTAAACTAGAAATATATTTTAGGACCATATGTAAATAATATAAAATAAATAAAATAGAAAAATATTGGGATAAAAGGACGTTTAAAGAGAGAAAACGTAACTTGAAATAGAAGAGGGTAGTCCAGAAGTTATCTTACCATGAGTCCCAAATTGCTTTCTACAGGTCTCAATATTCATGAATAATTAAATTAGGTTTATTAAATAATTTATTCATAACCTATTTACATTATATTTAATTTTTAATATTTAATTTTTTTTATATGTCCTTTATTTGTTACATAGTCATTTTCTTACATCGGTCACTTGAGCTTGTTCTGTTAATTTCACCAAAATTATTTGATATTATGATCACTGTTAATTGTTTAGTAAAATATTTCAATAATATGTATAATTTTAGAGTTTTGTTTCCTTGATTATTCCATTAACAAAAGATTAATATATTTTAATGGGTTTTAAAAAATTTATTAAAACTATGAAAGGTATAAAAATATGATTGTTTTGGACTGTAAAAATTATCATGGACATAATTTGTTATAATCATATATGTTATAACAATTTTCTCTTTATATAATATTAATAATTCTTAAATTATTTTACTGATTCATGGAATTTATTTTTTAAACCAAACATGTAATCCATTTTTTGAAAATTAAACGTATCTTCTATGGAAGAGTTGAACTGACTATAATGTTGGATATGGTTTCATTTTATAATTATAGACATATTGGGAGAGATTTATAGTAATATAATTTATATTTTATTTAAATAATAATATTATAGTAAACATATTATACTAATTTCACTGTACCATTACTGTTTTAAATGATTTTTATAATGTATTAGAATAAATAAATGTGAATGAACTCGAATATAATAATTACATATTCCTTCTATTTCTTCATATAGATCACACCTCAATTCTTCGTAAAATATTCTTTTGATGGGTCTTTTTAAATAGGGTTAGGAAGATATTTCGGTTCAATTTGGGTGATTTAATGGGATTATATTTTCTGAATAAATGGGGTACTGCAGGGTGGTACTTATAAGGGGGCGGGGGTGTTTAAAAATAAGTATTAAATCTTAAATTAGTGACTAAAAATGTTATTAAATTGTATGAGTCTTTTTAATATACATTAAATGGGATAAAAATATTCATCTAACTTCTAGAAACCTCAAAAATACATTCATATACTCTATTAACAAATATAGTAATTATATGATACTTATATTGTATTTATCTATTTAGATCGATATTTAATTTTTTTATAAAAAACTAAAAGACATTATAATATCCATTTTATGACATGATAATTCTAAAACCCATATTCATATTCTCAAAAAAATATTAATAAGAGAAATTTCAATTTTATATAAATTCCTCATTTATTGAAAAATACTAGTTTTTAACATAATAAAACTTATGACTATCAGAAAAAATTAGTAATGTTTTCATAAAAATATATTTTCATTGATAAAAAACTAGTTCTTTATAAATAGATTTTTTGAAAATATTGTTTCTTTCATTTATCATAAAAAATCAAAAAAAAATGAAACATATATTTTTTTAACAAGAAATAAAAGTAAGATTTCTTTTTTCAAAAATTTATTTTAAAATATTTAACAAATTATTTTAATATAACTTCCATTTATTTTTATTTATTAAAATAACCAATTATTATTTTACTATTTTATCCTAAAAATAAAAAATTTCCCGCTTAGAAAATTAAAAACTTCTTTATTCCAAATACAAACTAAAACTCATCTACACGTTAAAAAAATATAGAATTTGGGTAATCTTAATTTCATTTCTAAAATAATTTACACTTTAATACTACCTATATCTTAGATACATAAACACTCATCACACCAACATAATCCCTTAGGGTAAGGTTTAAAATTTCAACACTTTCATGGGATGGTTCGACTAAAATTGATCTAGTGGCCATTTATAATACCATGAACTTCTCTCATAATGATTCCCATGGAGCCTCAAATGTTTATTTTTTTCTTGAGCTTGGTAAAAAGATAATATTAGTGATAATATATCCCTTATAAACTCTAATAAATGGGCTTCATAAGAGATGATCTTATTGGTTTAGTCAAAAATTTCTCCATTCTATGTTATTTAGTTGTCATTATTACCCTTAATATACACTAATTATAATATATACTTTATAACAGATACATTAGTGATAGCCATAATTATTAACATACATAATTCCAAATAGTCGTTTTATAAACAAGTTATTCTCTACATGAAATGTTTCTAAATAAAAATAAAATTTTGTTCGTATGATGAATGTATTTTTAACAGTTCTATATCAGAAGATATGAAAAACATATATTTATTTAGAAGGAAATTTTCATTTTAAAATTTTTGGGGCATTACATCCCTATTTATAAATTCCCCATAAAAATTTCATTTTTTATAAAAATATAAAAATAGATGGGGTACTTCTATTTTATTTTTCCTTAATTTATTAGGTTTCCTCTCAATACTTTTAATTTCAATAATGTATTTTAACAAGGTTTGTTCTCTATCTATATAGAAATTATTCATTATTGTCTAATTTTTTTATCAGTTACCCCTCATAATAGAGATATTTCTCCAGATGTACCACATTAATATTTAGTACATGTTTGGGATATGGTATGTAATTCCTTAATACATATATATGGAATACATCATGTACTTGAGAATGGTTTGGTGGGAGTGATATTTGATAGGTCAATTCTCCAATGTGATCAGAAATTCTAGAGGGGATAATATATCAAGTAATTAACATTCCCTTCTTCCCAATCCTCATGAATCTCTTCAAAGGATATATTTAAATGAACACATTGTCTCCAACCATAAAATGAAGATCTCATCAATTTTTTTAGCACAGCTCTTATGTCGACTCTATAAATATTTGATTTATTACTGAATAGCCATTAACTTTCTAACCATTTAATTGATGAATTCAATTTCCAACATCATGAATTATAATACAACATCCTATCACAAGGGTATTCTATATTTATTTTTATAAAAGGTTGGGGCCAAAGCCTCATTTATTATTAAATCAAAGAAAAGACCTATTTTATGTAACGCCCCGACCCCAGTTATCTAGAGTCGCTGCATTATTACATAACATTGGCATGATCACAAGAAAGATCAAATCTTGAAAGACCGATTGGTTTAGTAGCTTTGAAACACTAGATATATTCATAAGTCTTACATTACATCATAAAGTGAAAAAATACTACAACAACATATTGTCTCCATATTCCACACTCATATCCCCACATAATATCCCTGCAGGTCATTCATAATTTACTTCTTCACATCCTGGGAAAAATAAAACATAAAAAAGAGGTGAGCTCAAATGCCCAGTAAGGATAACAATATAGTGGAAACTTTCATAAATAAGAATAAACATTTAAGGCAATGTATAACTAAAACAAAAGCCTTTTAAACTTGAACTTCAATATAGTATGGAAAAAGTAAAATTAAATAATTCCATTTACTTATTCACATGGATATTATACTAATCGAATAATCACATGCAATATCAATAACCACTTTCATAATGATGGAATGCATAATTCCAGACTATCATAACCACATAGCAAAGGCCTCATGCCAAGACTACAAATAAGATTTTGCCAAGGCCTTGTGCCAAGACACTAGTTTGTCTCATGAGACCTACGGATTCATCGAGGAGCTATAGCGGGCTCCACTCGTCACATATTAAGTCCAATTCATTCCCATATGAAAAGGTTTAAACATAACATAAACATTCGTATTAAAACTAGCATACGAAATGTCAATACATTCACCATAATCTATGAACGGTATAAAAATAGCACATCCACAGTCAAACATATCACAAAACCTTCAATATAATATAGAAGTTTGGTATCATAATAAATCAACTTCAAATAAGTGTAAAATCCATCAAAGGATGTTGACATAGATAAAATCAAAAATATTTTTAGAGAAATATCACTTTCTATTTTGAAATCATTTAAGAGTCATATATTTATAAAATAAAACATTTTCTTTGAAAATATTCTTATAAGCTTGTAAGGGAAGCTTCGATGATTTTTTAACGGCGGAAAATAACCACACCCGCCGTATAAGTTAAAAAACACTCTTACCTTAATTCTGTCGAAAAGGTTAAAAGAACCTTGTTTGGAAAATGGCGGAAATATTCCTTTACAAAACTCTTATAAAAAGTCAAACAAGGGTATAAATGACTTTAACCCATATTCTTTTAAATAGTAAAAATGTTTTGAAATACATTTTTAAGAAACATGGATTTGGATGATAAAGAGATCCTAGTAGATAATTACGTACAAACAACCTCGGATAATGAAGATATTGTGAAATAAACCATTACCTTATACTTTTTCTTGGTTGGGGTAGGTTAAACTTCTGTATAATATTGAAATAATTTTTATTAAATTATAAAATAATCATATACATTCATATGATATCATATATGATCTTTTAACATTGCTTTGTTAATAATATCTTAGTATTATCGTCGTTTCGGGTGTTAACTTACTTGTTTTCTTTTATATGTTTTGTTACATAAGCCATGTTTTTCATGGATAGGTTTTATATTATTCATATACATAATGATATCAAGTCCAGAAACATTATTTTTAAATCATCAAATGATAATTATACTTGAATGGATATGATGGAGAATGAATCTCATCGCGTTCGTGGAGACGGTAGTCCGTACGTACGGACGAGTGACAATATCATTCTTTTGATATTAAAATAATATATAATTGGATTTTATATCATATATACAGAATCATTATCATGTTACATTTATTATTTACCTGAATTACATATCATTATTATACCCATCCAAATAATAATTTATTGAATAACAATTTCACCACGACGTGGACATGGTAAGCCGTACGTACGCACGTATGGTGAAATGTTATTAAAAGGGTGGATAGAATACTGAATATGGTTGTAACATATTTATAATAAAATCACAGTATATATATGATACTGGAGTTATTATTTTATAATGGTAATAAAAAAGGAAGAAGACGTGGAAGAAGAAAGGAACTTGGAAAAGGGTGGTGAAATCATTACCTCTTCTTCGGGTTCTTCCTTTTGATTTGATCAAAAGGGCTCTTTAGGTTGGCTTTCTGATCAAACTAAGTCCTCTGGGTTGTATTGAGGGATGTTGGGAGAGTATTTGGGTAGATTTTGTCTGATCCAAAATGCTTTGAAGGTGTGACGAAATGAGAAGGAGGAGTTCCCTTTTATAAGAGGGGTGAGGGGCACCTTTGGAAAAGTTAGAAATATTAATTTATAATAAATTCACATTCCGTTTCTCATGGATCCAAAGTTGATTATTTAAAGTTTAAGGTGGGTATGGGTATAAAAATACTTAACCAATAGAATTTAGACAGGTTTGGGTTACTATATTAACCTTATCTTTAAGTATTAACTCTAAGTTAATTAGTTTCACTTTTACAATGTCTATTTGTATTTTTATATTATATGGTTAATAAAATTACCATATACATCCAAGCGACCCCCAAGTGGTCCCTTAATAATAAAAATATCATGATATAAGTCTCTTGTCTGATCCTTATATTTTTAGGAATTTAATATCAATTAATAAAATAATATTTTTTTTAAAAACTCTTTTATGTCAATTTTGACACTATTCAATAGTTGATTTTTGTGAAACTTATAACAGAATTATTACTTCGAAAAAAGTTAATTAAATAAATCCTAATATGTAATATTATCCTAGAAAATTATTTTAATTCATTAAAAGTATCAAATTATATTTATTTGGGTATTTATAATATCAATTATTTTAAAGTTTCACTATTATGTTAATTACTCCATCATCATTGTGTCATAAATAAGATAAATTATGTAATCTCTAAAAAATATAAATAAAATATAATTATGTAGTAAATCGTTTTATCTTTCTAGCGAATATTTATAGTCTAAAATCCAACATATATAACCCTATGTAAATTTTTTTTGTCTAAACGATATATGCTTGTGTCATTTTTGTATTCATTTTAACTTAATTAAAATAAAGTGTCTTTATCACCTACAAGTGGCTCCATGGGGTCTAAAAATAGACCCAAAGATGCCTATGGTTGGAAATGTATCAACCAATAAGTCTAGGACACGTTTTACAGTAATTTAGTATTATTATAATATTATTTTTAACCCATATTTACCGGATTTACCTTTAACCATGGTAAATAAAATATTTACCGAAGTAATTATTCAACATGTCTAAAAAAAGTTACCTATTTACACAATTTGAACATCCTGATTCCAAATATGGAATCCATTTTTTAAAATTCAAAACACATAAGTGGCAGAAATTAATTTAAAATCAATTCCTGTTGTTAAAAAAAAGTGTGTTTTTAAGAGATAATAACTATCAAAAGATTGACACTTGTTTATGTCCGGTTTAATTGTCAAATTATGTCCAATTATGAACATTATATTAAATGGTAAAAATATATTCTAAATATACTTTAAAGCCACTCAGATTCATAATTTATCACTATTATTTATTTTGATTAAAAAAGTTGTTTTTAATTAAAATTTAGTAATTTTCACTATTCATCAAAATATTAAAGTTATCCGAAAAGTACCAAAATTTCACCCTAAGTTAAATTCGATATTCCGAACCCAAAAATGAAGTCCATTTTAAGAAATAAAATATATATAATTTCAAAAGGTAGGTATTACTATTCATAACGGCTAGTTTGATTGGTTATGGTGTGTTAGAACTCGGTGTTGCTTACAACACACGCTACTGTATTATTCAAAGAGAAGCGTACCGTGGAAGCTTGGGGTGTTACATTGTAAATTTTTTTATGTCCCCATTCTAAAGAATAAATTTATTTAGTCAAATTGAATATATACACGTTTAAAATATTGGATTTAAAAAGGGTTCACTATTAAAGTTGGTAAAAGTGCATTTTTGAAAAATACTTCTTTTATCTGAAAAAAAGGAATTTGTTCTTACATTATGTCTAAGAAACTAATAATATGGATTCTAAAATGATAAGTATTATATAAGGTTCAAAAATTAGTATATACTATTCATAGCCTCTTTTGAACGGCTTGTTCGGTATGTCATAGTGCGCTTGAACTCAGTGTTGCGTGTAGTGCAAGTTATTGAATTATTTTGAATAAATTACACACTATGAAATCTTGGGGTGTTACTTTCTCTCCTCCTTCAATAAATTGTGTCCTCCCAATTTGAAATTGTTCTTCGAAAATAAAAGGATGAAAATAGAAAATATCTTTGTGGGAAAATCCACATCTGAAATTGGTTTACAAAAATTTAGTCTTAAAATGAGGAAAAGAGAAATGAAAGGGTCACCACCAAATTATGATCTCGATTAGGAGAACATTGGTGGACATTAGAGACATATAATGGGAGGGAAAATGTAAATATTTATAGGTAGTGATTGAGGTCATCAATCACAAACAAGTGTAAAATTGAGGTCCTTAAATTCATCAATCTATGATGATTTGATATATCATCGGTTCAAAAAAACATAGGGTATTAGTATAACACATTTTTGGTTTTAGGATTCCTTAAATAAAATATAAGAATTAATTTCTTCATAGAATAAGAGAAGAAGAAAAATATATTCTTGACATGTAGAGTTCCATCCTTTAACTAATTTCTACCACAAACTCATCTTTCACTCTAAAAGATAATAGAACATAAAAATAATATTCTATTTATCCTATTCGTATAGGGTTAAAAAATGAATTTATAATTCATTTAGCAGAACCATTAAAAAACGACATTTTTCAATCTATGACATCACATGGGTTAGTGGTAGGTGATACACCCTTATTGCCCTTCGGTTGTGGGTTCAAGTCTCGCGGCCTTGCCGGACGTGACAGGTTGCCGCCCGACCTCCGGGTTGTCCTTTTATGGCAATCCAAAATAATCCAAACTAGAACTATCCAAAATACTTCAGTCCAAAATTTATAAGGAAGTTAAACACAATAAAGATACTTTTTCCACGTATGTGAACAACTTCATCATTTATTCTTATAAAACACTGCAAAATCCTGAATTACCATAAAACCTTTTTGATTACATTCATGATCCCTTATTCCTTAATGAATAATAGATATACTCCTTCAATCCAAAAATGTTTTAAACCCCAACAATGATGTAATATACAAATCATTAATCAGTTTCAAGGTAGTCAAGAATATACAATATAATTTATCCAAATCAATCATGTATTATTCCAAAATCACTACCTCGGTATTAGAACTATATCATGGTTTATCATTCTCTCAACCATATATTTTCCAAAAATTTATCTTGCTTTTGAGTCACTTTTCTTTTTTCCACACAATCTCAAGTCCTTAATGAAATAGTACTGTAGTACAATCCTTATATACTTCAAAATTATTCTAACAAGTACATTGTTGATACAACACTCAAATGACATAATCAACATAAGATCTTTAATCATTCCTCTTCATCTGTGGTAGTATCACAACTTGATTATTATCAAATAGCATCATTTACGGCATAGTCTGATTGCTGGGACATAGGTTCGCGTAGTGTCCATACTCTTTACAAATGAAGTATTGTACATTTGAAACCATTTTCTTACCCTTGCAGTCACGCACTTTGTGCCCTTTTCCACCACACTTATAACAAACACCCATTCCTTTCCGGAAAGTTCCAGGGTGTTTCTTCCCATAGTTATCACATATGGGAAAATTCTTCTTTTCCCTCTTCCCTTTATCCATATTTCTCTCTTCCATCCTTTTCTTCTCTTGATTCCCTTAAAATCCATAGAACTCAGTAAACTCTTTACTTATCTTATCAACACATGATATTATTTCTTCATATGATGATAATACATGGGAGACTATTTCTCTTTTAAATTCTGGCTTAAGACCATGAAAGATATGATCCTTCTTTCTCTTTGGATCATATGCATTGCTGGAGTTCTCATTCCTTCTACTGGGTGCCATTTCTAAACAATGGCATACACTAGATAAGTTTATGAATAACAATACCTAATCCCAAACTTGTAAAACACATAACATAAATTAAATAGTTTATTGATATAATCCATAATCATAAAAATGTCTCCTTTGAGGAAGTATATACTCATAAACCCTTCATAATGGTTGTTAAAGAAAATGAGAATTATCCTAAGCATATCTCCCGGGAGTGTCGTAACCAAGAGTGCAGCAAGGCCCGTTGTTGTGAACCTGTTCCCGTTCGAGTATATCTCAAAGCAGTGTTTTCGGGTTTTACTCCTAGGTACATCTGTGGCAGAGCTGCCTCTACCTTCTCGTATCCAGACAAGGATGTATTCCTAAAAAAACTCACAAAAACTCTAAAATACCAAAATTCTAGGAAGTTATTCTATACTAATCCTCAAATTTCATCTTAGGTCTACGTGCTCAAATCAGAGTTTATCTAAATCTAGCTTCCAAGGTTTGTACTAAACTTGCTCGGATACCAACTGTAACGCCCCGACCCCAGTTACCTAGAGTCGGTGCATTATTACATAACATTGGAATGATCACAAGAAAGATCAAATCTTGAAAGACCGATTGGTTTAGTAGCCTTGGAAACAATAGATATATTCATAAGTCTTACATTACATCATAAAGTGATAAACTACTACAACAACATGTTGTCTCCATATTCCACACTCATATCCCCATATAATATCTTTGCAGGTCATTCATAATTTACTTCTTCACTTCCTGGGAAAAATAAAACATAAAAAAGGGGTGAGCTCAAATGCCTAGTAAGGATAACAATATAGCGGAAACTTTTATAAATAAGAATAAACATTTAAGGCAATGTATAACTAAAACAAAAGCCTTTTAAACTTTAACTTCAACATAGTATGGAAAAAGTAAAATGAAATAATTCCATTGACTTATTCATAGGGAAATTCTACTAATCTAATAATCACATGAAATATCAATAACCACTTTCATAATAATGGAATGCATAATGTCGGACTATCATAACCACATAGCCAAGGCCTCGTGCCAAGACTACAAATAAGATTTTGCCAAGGCCTTGTGCCAAGACACTAGTTTGTCTCATGAGACCTACCAATGCATCAAGGAGCTATATCGGGCTCCACCTATCACATATAAACTCCAATGCATTCCCATATGAAAAGGTTTAAACATAACATAAACATTCGTATTAAAACTAGCATACGAAATGTCAATACTTTCACCATAAACTATGAACGGTATAAAAATAGCACATCCACAGTCAAAAATATCATAAAACCTTCAATACAATATATAAGTTTTGTATCATAATAAATCAACTTCAAATAAGCGTAAAATCCATCAAAGGATGTTGACATAGATGAAATCAAAACTCTTTTTAGAGAAATATCTCTTTCTATTTTGAAATCATTTAAGAGTCATATATTTATAAAATAAAACATTTTCTTTGAAAATATTCTTATAATCTTGTAAGGGAATCTTAGACGATTTTATAACGGCGGAAAATAACCGCACCCGCCGTATAAGTAAAAAAACATTCTTACCTTAATTCTGTCGAAAAGGTTAAAAGCACCTTGTTTGGAAAACGATCAAAAGATTCCTTTACAAAACTCTTATAAAAATTAAAACAAGGGTATAAATGACTTTAACCCATATTCTTTTAAATATTAAAAATGTTTTGAAATACATTTTTAAGAAACATGGATTTGGATGATAAAGAGATCCAAGTAGATTATTACGTATAAACAACCTCGGATAATGAAGAGATTGTGAAATAAACCCTTACCTTGTACTTTTCATTGGTTGGGGTAGGTTAACCTCCTGTATAATAGTGAAATAATTGTTATTAAATTATACAAGAATCATATACATTCATATGATATCATATATTATCTTTTAACATTGCTTTGTTAATAATATCTTAGTATTATTATCGTTTCGGGTGTTAACTTACTCATTTTATTTTATATGTTTTGTTACATAAGACATGTTTTCCATGGATAGGTTTTATATTATTCATATACATAATGATATCAAGCCTATAAACAATATTTTTAAATCATAAAATGATAATTATACTTGAATGGATACGATGGAGAATGAATCTCGTCGCGTTCGTGGAGACGGTTGTTCGTACGTACGCACGAGCGACAATATCATTCTTTTGATAGTAAAATAATATATAATTGGATGGTATATCATATATACAGAATAATTATCATGTTAAATTTATTATTTACATGAATTACATATCATTATTATACCCAACCGAATAATAATTTATTGAATAACAATTACACCACGACGTGGAGACGGTAAGCCGTATGTACGCACGTATGGTGACATGTTATTCAAAGGGTGGATAGAATACTGAATATGGTTGTACCATATTTATAATAATATCAAAGTATATATATTATACTGGAGTTATTATTTTAGAATGGTAATAACAAAGGAAGAAGAAGTGGAAGAAGAAAGGAACTTGGAAAAGGGTGGTGAAATCATTACTTCTTTTTCGGGTTCTTCCTTTTATTTGATCAAAATGGCTCCTTAGGTTAGATTTAAGATCAAACTAAGGCCTCTAGGTTGTATTGAGGGAAGTTGGGAGAGTATTTGGGCCGAGTTTGGCCTTACCAAAAGGCTTTTAAGGTGTGAATAAATGAGAATTAGGAGTGCCCTTTTATAAGAGGGGTGAGGGGCACCTTTGGAAAATCTAGAGATATTAATTTATAATAAATTCATATTCGGTTTATAATGGATCCAAAGTTGATTATTTAAAGTTTATGGTGGGTATGGGTCGAAAAACACTTAAGAAATATAATTTAGACAGGTTTGGGTTACTATATTAACCTTATCTTTATGTATTAACTCTAAGTTAATTAGTTTCAATTTTACAATGTCTCTTTGTATTTTTATATTATATGGTTCATAAACATACCATATACATACAAGATACCCCCAAGTGGTCCATTAATGATACAAATATCATGATATAAGTCTCTTGGCCGAACCTTAGATTTTTAAGAATTTAATATCAATTAATAATATAATATTTGTTTTAAAAACTCTTTTATGTCAATTTTGACACTATTCAATAGTGGATTTTTTTGAAACTCATAAAAGAATGATTACTTAGAAAAAATTTAATTAAATCAATCCTAATATGTAATATTATCCTAGAAAATTAGTTTAATTCATTAAAAGTCTCAAATTATATTTATTTGGGTATTTATAATATCAATTATTTTAAATTTTCACTATTATGTTAATTACTACATCATCATTTGTCATAAATAAATTACATTATGTAATCTTTAAAAATTATAAATAAAATATCATTATGTATGAAATTGTTTTATCTTTCTATTGAATATTTATAGTCGAAAATCCAACATATATAACCCTATGTAAAAATTCTTTTTCTAAAATATATATGCTTGTGTCATTTTTGTATTCATTTTAACTTAATTAAAATAAAGTGTCCGTATCACCTAAAAGTGGCTCCATGGGGTCCCAAAATCGACCCAAAGATGCCTATGGTCGAACATGTATCAACCAATAAGTCTAGGACACGTTTTAGGGTAATTTAGTATTATTATAATATTATTTTTTAACCATTATTTACCGGATTTATCCTTAACCATGGTAAATAAAATATTTACCGAAGTAATTATTCAAAATGTCTAAAAATAAAAGTTACCTATTTACCCAATTTGAACATCCTGATTCCAAATATGGAATCCATTTTTCCAAATTCAAAAAACAGAAGTGGCAGAAATTAATTTAAAATTAATTCCCGTTGTTAAAACAAAAAGCATGTTTTTAAGAGATAATAACTATCAAAAGACTGACACTTGTTTATGTCTGGTTTAATTGTAAAATTGTGTCCAATGACCAAATTTATATTAAATGGTAAAAATATATTCTAAATATACTTTAAAACCACTCAAATTCATAATTTATCACTATTAATTATTTTGATTAGAAAAGTTGTTTTTAATTAAAATATAGTAATTTTCACTATTCATCAAAATATTAAAGTTATCCGAAAAGTACCAAAATTTTACCTTAGGCAAAATTCAAAATTCTGAATCCAAAAATGAAGTCCATTTTAAAAAATAAAATATATATAATTTCATGAAGTATGTATTACTATTCATAACGACTAGTCAAATTGAATATATAAAAGTTTAAAATATTGGATTTAAAAAGGGTTCACTATTAAAGTTGGTAAAAGTGCATTTTTGAAAAATAATTCTTTTTTCTGAAAAACAGGAATTTGTTCTTACATTATGTCTAAGAAACTAATAATATGGATTCTAAAATTATAAGTATTATATAAGGTTCAAAATTTAGTTAATACTATTCATAGCCTCTTTTGAACGGCTTGTTCGGTAAGTCATAGTGCGCTTGAACTCAGTGTTTCATGTAGTGCAAGTTATTGAATTATTTTGAAGAAATTACACACTATTGAATCTTGGGGTGTTACATTTTAACTGGGTAGAGGGACTCCCATTATATAGCCTGAAGGACCAGTGGACATTTAGCCTATTTCATGGCCCTTAAGCTCAAATTTTTGGCCCAAGGCCCATTCTGTGAATATTACTTCTACAGTTCCCCACTACTGTAGTACCACACAGTACCCCCCTCTTCTACAGTGTCATGCCACCGCTATAGTGATCTTCTATAGCTACAATTCATCTCAATGCTATAGTTCCAACCACTTCTATAGTCTTCTACAGTAACCTACACTTATATTTATTCCCATTTATAGATTCATAATAATCCATATGATTTCTCGAGATTCTATTTTTGTAATATGGGAACAAAACCATAGGAGTATTATGACCCCATCCTCATTTGAAGTCTACAGAGTATGGTCTCATCATATCCATTAGTTTCTATATAGTCAATTCATATTGACCATTAGTATTGGTTGATATTCCATACCAAAGTATAACTCTATTTTAAAAACATATTGATGATTTTCAAGAACTATTATGTGAAACTCATATCTTGATCAGATACAATTGATAGTGGTGTTTCAAGCTGCCTCACCACTTCTCTAGTGTATATCATTTCATGTTGTTATAATTATATTTCCTTCTAAATATAGATTAATTAATAATTCTTGGAAATATGTCCCACTACCACCCAAATTGCATTATGTTCTTTGGATTCTATTTCAAAATTGATGAAAAACTATGATAATGTTCTCCCATTTCAATGAAGTTATGGGTAATTATTAAATCATCCACATAATATATTTCCTTTATACCTACAAGTGTTGACTTATATTCACAGTGATGAATATTCATAATCTTATTCTTCATATTTCCCTACCTGTATTACTCTCAATGGTCTATATAAATAGTTATTCTTCTACAGTGGATTGGGAATTTTAAACTATGATAATATGTCAATAATTTTCTATTTACCTTAGGATATGATGGTTTTCATAGTCATTCCCTAAATCTCCTGACACAAACTTTATCCATACATTACATTGAGATTTTCTTCTTTATTATAGAATCCTTCTTCTACTATATCTCCACATCATTCCTTTGATATTCATTAATTTTTCCATAATGGATAGTTGAGTGGTCATTTGAGCATGGAATAATTTGGTTTCAGCTTTATGATTCACATCTCCACCATTTTCATGTAAAATGACTATATTATTCTCAATCCATATCATCGATAAGGTTTTCAAATATTTTCAACTTATATTATCTCCTACATTATTCCACTTCCAGGGATTATTATAGATTGAGTAGTTGTAGCCCTTGATCATCACTACTCATATTCCTTGGTTGATTATGAGAACCTTATATATAAATGTGTACCTCAATATCTTATGATCTATATATATAAGACACACTTCTATTTATAGATATAATTCATCTAAATATTTAATGTGAAGAGCACTACTACCATCTCCAGATCATGAATTAGATAATTCTTCCCATTGACACTCAACTATCTTGGGGGATATGCTATTACATTTTCATTTTTTGTATTATGAATCCTAATACCATATTTGAAGCATCATTATAGATCATAGATCTTACCTCGTTTGGGGGTAGTGTGAGAAAAGGTGTGGTGGTTAGCCTCTTGTAAAACTAATATAAGATAATTTCACATTGATAATTCCAGAAAAATAGTAGTACATAATTACTTATCCCAATTATCATGTTTTAAAATCATGATATATTCCTAAAAAATCATTTGTAATAATAAAATAATTTTACAAAATTGTGTATCTTCATTAAAATGTTGGTTTGAATCATTATTTCAACACAATTCTCTTTTATGTATCTGCATAAACCCCCTTGAGATAGAAATCCACAATAATTTCATTTTCTTTACCCAAAAATATAATTTATCATAATTTTTAAATAATTCTCATTTCTCAAATTCTTTGTCAAAATACTCAAATTCCCTTTAAATTCTCCTTAATTTTATATTATATAAAAGTATCTTATATAAAAACTATAAAAAAATTCAAAATAATCTATAAAAAACTAATTAATCATGTCCATATAGTTTCAATGGGAATTGGTATGTCCAAAGTGAATTAATAAGAACTTATAGTGTCTTTATCATGTACAAAAATTACAATTGGGAATATATTTATTCCTAAACATTTAATGATGATTTCCCCCAAATAAAGGTCCACTTTATAGAACTATTATTCCCCACGTATCTATTCAAACAAGTCTCCAATCTATATATGGGGATACTTGTTCTTTATCATGATTTTTTAGTTTTCTATAGTCATTATTGATTCACATAGACTCATCCTTCTTCTTGAAACAGAGGACTATCCAAACCTATAGTGATGCACATGGGAATATATATCCCTTTTTTAGATTATCTTATTATAATTTATTTAGTTCATTGAGTTCAATTGATAACTCAACTTGTCAATTATAATGAATACAAGGAAAAGTTTTAAGAAATATATCATCATATTCACATATATTGGGCATGTTTCAAGGATGATCTTGTACTTTTTCACAATATATGATTCATGATATTCTTTCCCATGGAATATATATATATATATATATATGATTTAGAATATTTTTTCAATATATATTCATGATTCTCCACAAACCTGTGTAGAAATAAGGGATAATTTGGGATATGGTAAGTGATTTACTTCACCAATCAGTTGATGGTGACATTATATAAATAAAGTTAATCCATAACTATTATAGCACTGAAATTATATAAAGGGATACAGAAACGTTTTATGGGAGTTTCATACAAATAATATTTACTAGGGATTAGTTTTTATAAATCATATGTAATGATTTAACCAATTATTTTTTAACAAATAATGCAACCTCTATGTCTTGAGGTGGTGTTTGAATAGTTCTACTAAACATTCATAATATGAAATAATATAGAGAATAATAATCAAATAAGAAATTTTATGTTTACGAATATATAATAAAATTTTATGTATCCATTTTATTTTTTTTCTAATTTTTTATTAAATGTATAAAAATATTTGTGATGAGAATAATAAAATTGTAAGCATAAAAAAGTGAAAACTACTAAAAATGAATGAATAATTCATAAATTGTATTTATACCCTAACATAGAAATTTTTAGGTTTAAATATTGGATATTCATAGTATTTTTTTTATGAGGTTCTCTATCATAAATAGTTATATATTACATCATAAATTCTATAATAATATATTCAATTTTTATAATAGTTCATAAAGAGCATGTGAATTAACAAAAACATATCTATTGGAGTATCAAATCAGGTGTGTAGTTAGAACCATTTTTTATGCCAAGTGAAGATGTATTTGATATCCAAAAAAACAATATAGGGTTATCACTGCTTGATGCATGTAAGAAAGATTCTAAATACACGTGTTTTTATTTAAACATGTATTTTATTGATAAAAACCATACTCTGTATACCTTACCATGATTTTTGGATGGTTTCCTATAATTAAACATGTCCCCTGAGCTTTCACTAATGTTTTTTTTAATCTAAGTCCAAAATAATAACTATACCTTACATTGATACCAACTAATGTAGCTCAAGTCTCATACGCATATTTTTGTATAATTTTTAACCTAAAAATCCATAAGACACAACCCAAAAATATAGAGACACAATGTGTTTATAAGTGAAGTGCATAAGAGTTTCATTTGTTGCCAATATGGTTTAAAGTGCATAAGAGTTGCATTTGTTTTCAATGGTAAGTAAATATGTGAATGAAAGGTATTGAGAAATAAGTTGGTGAAGCCTTGGAAAATTGTTGTTGATTCAAAGCATTGATTGCTACACTTGATCAGTTCTCTAAGAGGAAAACTCTGACAATTGTTGAACTAGTCTTAAGTTCCAAGACTTGTATCAAGGTGATACAATGTTAAAACACTTAAATAATCTCATGCACATGCAATACTCAATTGCATAATGAAATAAGTTACATCCATCAATAGTTACTAAGATGTTTGGGATTTATGATCTAAAAAGAAAGGAATGGATAATGTTTGAAGATGAAGAAGGGTGGAGAATGGGATTTGAATGAAGAAATATTGTTTTGAATTTTAAAGTGAAATTAATACTTTGTTAAATTAGTTTTTATACTAAGTAATTAGACCGGTCCTTTACCAAAAAATGATATAACTGTGGAGGCCAGCTGAGGTCCTCACCTCAAGCACTTGCGGGACCCAAGGGTCAACCGCGCTCGAAGGAAGCCCTTCAGGCCAGCCCCACATGGGGCATGAGTGTGGGCCGTGTGTAATCCTCTGGGGGATACATGGTTATGAAACCATGCTACATGGGTTCTAGGTGCACACTCATAGGAGTATAGTGGGAGCTAAGAGCGCACCCGCAAGGTGAACACAGTATGGGGAGGTACTGTGGAGGGGGAAGGAGTGATCTGAGATTCGGGTGTCTTGGCTTGTATAATAAACAAGTCGTTCCTATCTCTCCATTTCGATGTGGGACGGAAAAAAATTTAGAGACACAATCTCCACCATCTAATGTATCTCTGACATGTGGTCTGTCATCCCATCGTCGCATCATCGATCCAGCGCATCCAGGCCATCCATCTGATCGCGTGTCACGTGGTGTTTAAATTGTGGATGTTCGATCTCTCCACTAAGACCATCTTCAACCTCCAAACATCTGAGCTCTACCTGAGAACCAGCGATGAAGTTGAATGACGATCTCGTCTATCCAGGCTTCATTTGAGCCCATTTCGAGCCTGTGGTGATCATATAGAAGAACTGAACACATGCATGCATTAAAATTTTCATGCATGCGATTGAAATGAAGTATCCATGTAGTACGAAGAAACTGAAGGTTTGAGGCCATGTCATGTCGCTCGAGCACTCAAAGAGAATCCCCGAATGCGTTCTAAAATGCATGCATGAGATATACTAACCGAGATTGAAGGATTCCGAATTGAACTAAATTAACTGAGACATACGCCAATATCTTGATCTGCATTTGAAGATTTAAAATCACAGCATATCTCAGGAGTTCATGTATTTAAACCCTGTGGTTTTTAATTATCTCCTCGCCTATAAATGGAGGAGACCAAGATGTGAATAGGTTTCAACCACTCTCATTGAAAATATTGATAAAAATATCTTGTTTCTCCAAAGAAACAGAGAAACCACGAACCCCTCTGGTTCGTTAAAGGCTGATATTTCCACGCAGCCTTGCTACGTGAAGAAGAGGTGTCCCATGTATCTCTTGTGTGAAGGATTACCATGTAGTCCTTGCACCGAGGAGAAGTGAGAACCACCATGGTTCAGGAAAGAATCCGAACACGTGACAAGTTCCTTCGAACCCTCTCCATGCTTTGTGCGTGAAGAAGAAACCACAAGTACACAATAGGTGCATGCACCCCTACGATACTCTGTGATGATTCCTGAGCTAAGGATTCATCCCTTATTTCACAAAGGGGAAGAACCCACGCATACACCATTCACATATAAATTCTAGTTGTGTTTGCATTATTTGAATGAGGATAACTCATGCTCCTTGGATTGCACGAAGAAGAATAATCGTGCCCTCCTGTTTTGCAAGAAGAATAAGAACCCAATGCATTGTGTTTTCAGAAAATGGAACACATGTATGAGGCTGAGGCTTTGATAACCTCTTGTGAAGAAAAACTCACACATACAAAATCCCCATAACCATTCATGTTGTGTGTGAAAGAAGATGACAAAGGAGGGTGCATTCATGGTGGACTTCCTATGCATGATTTGAGACACCCAAGTGTCCAAGAACAATGTGCTCCATGGGAAACACTAATTTGGGATTGAAGAAGACCGAAGCATAAAAACTTAAAATTGAATGAATTAAATAAGACAAGTGTGTGAGTGTTAAGACCCAAAAGAGGAAGAGACAGAGAAGAAGAGAAAGAGAGATGGTGTAAAAAGAATAGATTGTGTTTTTTCTCAAAGTATTACACCAATTGGGGTTTTCACACAAAAAAGAAGAAGAAAATAATTATTCATGCAAACAAGCACATGCACACATGAGGATAGTTATGATGAAGAATAAAATATTGTGAGTGCATGTAATAATAAGCAATGCCATGCAACTCATGCATGAAGAATAATCAATTCAGATGATGCCAGGTGAGCTGATATTTAGTGTTTGAATAATCAAATTGGTGTATGTGATTCATTCCAAGGAAACAAGTAAAAGGTTTAGTGAATTAGGTTAATTAACCAAGGAAGAAGAATTTGAGATACCCATGAAAATAGTGCTTGAAGTGAATGTGAACTCATACTAAAGCCAGACTGAATTAAAGAAACTCTTCTATCTGAGTTTTCAGTAATTGAGAATACAAGTAGAAATACAGTGTTGATATTGTGCAATATCATTTATGCATATTTATATTAATGTAGAGGTTGTGTGGACCATTGGAACAGATCTCAGTGAGGCCAGGTCTTCATCAGGAGAAGAAATAACTGCATGAGCATTGTTGAGTTGAGTATTGATCTGAAGTGATCAGAGTTGTTGAGAAAGGCCAACAGACCTTATCAAAGGTTGTTGATGATCCTTGAAGAGATTCACAGGAAAGTGTGATTCAGAAATCCTATGTGAAGATATCATATGATCATCTACAGTGAATCAAAGAAGAACATAAATAAATAAGCTGCTCGTGTGACTCGAGAGCTAGAAGAACCTTTTTGAGATTTAGGGAGTAGAAGAAGACTTCAGTGAGACTCTAGAGCAGGCCAGTGGGACTTTGGTAACACTGTGTAGAGCAGTATAAAGAACCTCCTGTGGGACTAAAGAGAGATACAATGTGACTCTGTATCGACTATTGTAATTACTAACTGAATTATAGTGAAGACTCTGTGTTGGGGAGAATAACAAACACATAAAGGAGTAGGTCTTTGAACCTAACCTTCTAAAATATTGTGTTCAGTGCCTTTACATTTACAACATCATTCGAGGTAAGTCTGAGAGACATAAGCAGAGTTTATTGAAGATTTAACCATATATAGAGTTTTAATTGAAAAGAATCAATTTATAAAAAGATTTAAAATAGATTATTGATTCACCCCTCCCCCTCTCAGTGATTCACACTGATCTGGGCACTTCAACTGGTATCAGAGGTAGGTTTCCTCTAAAAGATCCAAGGGAGTCTTTATGAAGTGCAGATTTGAGGAGATGAGTGAATAAACTCAAATTAAGATATCTTCTAAGACTGGTAATAACATAAAGAAGAAACATGAAACGAAATTGATGAATAATCTTAATAAAACTGTGGAGAGACCTTCTACTAAAGGTAATATGAATGGTACAACATTTGATAATTCTTATGATGAAGCATGTTCAAGCTGTAATAATGATAGATCAATTAGTGATCTCCATACTACACCTGAATATCATCTGAATAAATTCCCTAGAGAAGTGGCAAGACACATTGATGCAAGCATTAGTTCTCTTCAAGATGAAAAATTGGAGCTGGAAGAAGAATCTAATTCCATGGAAAAAGAATTTGCTAAAATGGTTGGCATATCCAACACTCTCACAAAACTAGTGAAGGCAATAGAAGAAATAATTTCTCTATTCAAAGAATGTCATGCTCAAGTTACTGAATAATTGTATGGAAGTATTTGTGAGAAATAATTATTTTAAATTTTATTTATAGAAGCTTTCCATGCATTTGAAAAGTTGCACAAAGTTTCTATGGTGGTCAAAGTATCCCAACTAGAAGAAAAATCCAACAAGCTTAAGGATCTTGAAATCTCTTTGCAACAATTATGAAATTTTCTTGAAGAACAAATAACAATGATGAAAGAGAATTGGAAAAGTAAGCAGAGATCAGTTGAGGATGAGAAGAACTCTCTCAACATTAAGTTTTTAGAGTTGGAGGTGAAATTAAAGAATCAGAATTCAATCCAAGCTGGATCTTCCCAATTAGGTGGAAGAAGAGATAATGCCACTCAAGTTTTCATTGAGAAATATGACTCCAAGAGGAATATCAAATTATCCTCTAATACAATAAAAATATCCTCTAAGAAGAAGGTATCCCATAACCCATTTATTTTTGTTTCTACTAATGTAGTTTCATCTTCAAGTACAGGTTCAAAAACAAAATCTGGGAAGATGTGGATTGATAAAAATGATGATACATCAATCAAAAATTCAAGGGTGGATACTGGAATGATCGAGAATAGATACTTCCAGAAGGATTTTCAAAAAAAATAAAGATAATTCGAAACTGATACTACAAGTAAAAGAATGAGATTTGTGGGCTATTGTTGGTGTTGTTAGAAGTTTGGGCATCAGGAAAATTATTGCTAGAATAATATTTCCGCATATAAAAATTATGGAAGGCATACATTTAGGTAAAGTAGATGTGAAGAAATCAACAAACCTACAAAGAAAAGGCAGAATGCATAGATGAAAAAGAATTTTTCTACTAATAATATATTTGAATATCCTGAAGACTTCGGTTATAATTGCAATAGAAGTGGTCATAGTCATGATGAATGCTGGTTTAGTTCTACCATGACTCGGGCATATGTTGATAAAAATCATAGACCACAACAAAGGTAGGAGAAAGCAAAAGGAGTTAAAAAGTCTTCCATTGGGAATATTCAAAATAATGAAGTCAAGGAAAAAGTGAAAGAAATTATTCCCAATAAGATGTTCAAACTGGATTCCAAGGATGTCATCTCAGCCAAGAAAGGATGTTTCTACTGTGGAAAAAAATGTCATACCATTGATCACTAAAAACAAGCCATGGAAATGAATGTAATCAAAATGAAAATAAAAAGAGAATCAATCCATAAGAAATTGGGATTGACTAAAGACATTTATGAAGATAATATTAATAAGTTTCCTAAGAAAGGTAACCTGAAGACAATGAGGAAGCCATGTGGAAGCTCCAAATCAGAAAAGGGTAAGTATTGTTTTGTTATCTGGCCTAATCATTTCCAAATTTCTAGAGAACTAAAAAGAGATGAATATGGAATACTAGCTAAAGCTAAGGCAAAGCGAAAACATATCATTCCACATGAAAGAGAATTTGAATTTCATGAGAGGTTGTCAACACATGATAACCCAAGTGTCTCACAACTATTGTGTGGAAGGTTAAAGAAGTATGGAAAACATTAAAACAAATGTTTAACTATTTTACTAGGGAAAATGGAGAAAATTATACAACATGAACCAAAAGCTACTTCACTACTGACAGAAGTGAAGAAAAACAATCCAGACAAGTTGAAGGTGAATGGAAGTAAAGAATCCATGATGACAAAGAAAGATAAAAATGAAAAATAGAGAGGAGACATCAGCATGAATAGTATCATAAACTTTAGATCTACATGTAATGCAGTTCATGGGTTGAGAGAAAATTATCAGCCCCAGTGATTCAATTAAGAAGCTCACAAGTGTTCCATCTTATTCCCTTATACTTTTGTTATACATGTTTGCTTACAATGCAGGGAATTGAAGATGAAGGTCATTCTTAAAATGAAAATTGAATCAGCAAAGCAGAGAACTACAAGTTGAACACATTATTCATTATTTTTAAATTACTTGAAGTAATCCACAGTGAAAGATTATCAACATTCATATCTTCAATATTATTTGATGATATTATCTGCCAAGTAAATTCAAATGGAGAAGTGCACCTCATGAGGGGGTGAAAATATGAAAGAGATTATATCAAGGATTATGTCATGACAAATCTTGAAATTCATATCATCTTAGGAAGCTGAAACGAAGGTATTCCCATCACACTTTCATCATTTGGTCTTAATTGTATTTAAAATATCAATTAAAGGGAGTGACTGATTGATGAAAATATGGGATGAAAGAGAGAGCTTTATCCTTTCACTTGAACTTTTTAATATTTTTGGTGAAGTATGTGCAGGATTTAGCATTTCAATGATAAATTTGATCATATCCAATCCCTTATTCAATAATTGAACCATTCTGAGCATGATTTAATATATATGGTTTTTTATGGGCATCTATGAAAAACTTTGCTCATATCTCTCTTGTATTCTACACTGGGTTAGCCCAAGTATACATATAGTTGTTTAACTAAAGGCTCATTTCTATGTGAACCATGTGACATCATCCCTATCTTAGAAACATTCCAAAAGATATTATTCAAAGGGAGGAGGACATGTTTTTGAGAAGACCAACTAACACCTTTGCATTTGGTTTCCAATAAGGTGGATAAAAGTCTATCACACATATTGACCCATACAAAGTGTGCTAAAGTGATATTGACAACAAAATACAAAGGGGGAGATTGAAGTGCAAAAGAGTTTCATTTGTTGACAATATGTATTGAAGTGCATAAGAGTTTCAATTTTTGTCAATGAGAAGTCAATATGTGAATGAAAGGTATTGAGAAATATGTTGGTGAAGCTTTGGAGAATTGTTGTTGATTCGAAGCATTGATTTCTACACATGATCAATTCTCTAAGAGGAAAAATCTGATGATTGTTGAACTAGTCTTAAGTTCCAAGACTTGTATCAAGGTGATACAATGTTAAAACACTTAAAGAAGCTCATGAAAAAGAAAAAATAAATTGCATAAGTAATGAAGTGACATCCATCAATATTCACTATGATGTTTGGGATTTATGATCTAAAAATAAAGGAATGGATAATGGTTGAAGATGAAGAAGGGTGGAGAATGTAATTTGAATGAAGAATTATGGTTTGGAATTTTAAGGAGAAATTAATACTTGGTTAACTTAGTTTTTATACTATGTACTTAGACCAGTCCTTTAACAAACAATGAGCCAACCATGGAGGCTAGCCGAGGTCCTCAACTCATGAACTTGCAGGATTTGAGGGTCAACCATGCTCGATGGAAGCCCTCGAGGCCAGCCTCACATGAGGCATGAGTGTGGGCCATGTGTAAGCCTGCGGGTTCCACACAGTGATGAAACCATGCAACATGGGTGCTAGGTTCATGCCTTAAAGAGCATAGTGGGCGCTAAGAGCATGCCTGCAAGGTGAACACGGTACAGGGTGGTACTGTGGAGGGGGAATGAGTAATCTTAGATTCGGGTGTCGCGACTTTTATTACAAACAAGCCATTCTTGTGTCTCTTTTTTGATGTGGGACGACCAAAAAATTCAGAGACACGATCTCCACCATCTGATGTATCTCAGACATGCGCTTTGTCATCTGATCACTGCATCATCGATCTAGCACATCCAGGCCATCCATTTGATCGTGTGCCATGTGGTGTTTAAACTGTGGCCATTTGATCTCTCCATAGAGGTTGTCTTCAACCTCCGAACACCCAAGCTCCACCTGAGAACCAGGGATGAAGTTTAACGATGATCTCATCTCTCCAACCTTCGTTTGAGACCATTTCAATCCCGTGGTGATCATCTAGAAGAACCAAAATCATGCATGCATTAAAATTTGCATGAATACAATTCAAATGATGTATCCAAGAATTCCAGAGAAACTGAAGGTGCGAGTCCACATCATGTCACTCGAGCACTCAAAGAGAATCCATGCATATATTCTAAAAGGCATGCATGGGATATACTCACCGAGAAGGAAAGAGTCCACATTGAACGAAATTAAATGAGACTTATGACCATATATTGATACGCTTTTGAAGATTTCAAATCACCACATATCTCAGGCATTCAAGGATTTGAACCCCGCCGTTTTGAATGAGATCCTCACCAATAAATGGAGGAGCCTAAGTTGTGAAGAGTTTGCAACCACTCTTGTTGAAAACATTGAGAAAAAGCTCTTGTTTCTCCAAAGAAACAGAGCAACCATGAAACCCTCTGGTTCGTGAAAGCTATAGGTATCCACATAGCCTTGATATGTGAAAAAGAGGTGTCTCATGCATACCTTGAGAAAAGGATTCCTGTTTATTCCTTTCATGGAGGATAAGTGGGAACCACCCTGGTTTGCGAATGAATCCGAACACGCGACATGTTCCTTTTAACCCTCACCGTGCTTCATGCGTGAAGAAGAAACCACAAGTACACAATATTTGAATGCATCCTTGTGATACTCTGTGGAGATACCCAGGCTAAGGATTCAACCCTTTTTCACAAAGGAGATGAACCCATGCATACACAATTCAAATATCAATTCTAGTTCTGTGTGCATTATTTGAAGGAGGATGACTCATGCTCCCTGGTTTGCACAAAGAAGAAGAACCGTACCCTCCTGTTTTGCACGAAGAAGAAGAACCCAAGGCATTGTGTTTTCCCAAAAAGGAACACATGCATGAGGCCAAGTCTTTGATAACCTCTTGATAAGAAAAACTCATACATACACAATCCTCATACCCATTTGGGTTGTGTGTTAAAGAAGAAGAAAACGGAGGGTGAATGAATTGTGGAGTTTGTATGCATGAGTTGAGACATCTAAGTGTCCAAGAACACGGTGAAACATGGGAAACACTAATTTGGGATTGAATAAGACCCTTACATAAACACTTAAAGTTGAATTAATTAAATAAGACAATTGTGTGAGTGTTAAGACCCAAAAGAAGATGAGAAAGAGAAGAAGAGAAAGAGAGAAGGTGTAGAAAGATGAGATTGTGTGCGCGCTCAAAGTGTTACACCAATTGGGGATTTCACACACAGAAAAAGAAGAAAATAATTATTAATTCATACATACACATTCACATGAGGATATAGTTAAAAGAAAGAATCAAATATTGTGAGTGCACGTAAGAAGAAGCAATGCCATGCAACTCATGCATGAAGCATAATCAAATCTGATGATGCCATGTGAGATGATCTTAAGTGTTTGAATAATCACATTTGTGTATGCGATTCTTGTCAAGAAAACAAGTAGAATATTTAGTGAATTAGGCTATTGTACTACGGAAGAAGAATTTGAGATACCCATGCAATCCATGCGCGAAGTGAATGTGAATAGAGACTGAAGCCAGACTGAATTAAAAAAACTCTTCTATTTGAATTTTCAGAAATTTAGAATACCAGAAGAAAGATAGTGATGATATTGTGAAAGATCATTCTTGAATATTTATATTATTGGAGAGGTTGTGTGGACCATTATAACACATCTTAGTGAGGTGAGTTCTTCATCAGAAGAGGAAATAATTGTCTGAGCATTGTTGTGCTGAGTACTGATCAACTGAAGTGATCCGAGTTGTTGAGCAAGGCCAACAGACCTTATCAAAGGCTGTTGAAGATCCTTGAAGAGATTCATAGGAAAGAGTTATTAGGAAACCCCATGTGAAGAGATCAAAATATCATCCACACTGAATCAAATAGGAACATAAATAAAGAAGATTCTTGTGTGACTCGAGAACTAGAAGAACCATGTGAGATTCAAGGAGGAGAATAAGACTTCAGTGAGAAAATAGAGTAAGCCAGTGGGACTCTGGTAACACTGTTTGAAGTAGTATAAAGAACCTCTTGTGGGACTTAGGATAGATATAGTGTGGCTCTGTATCAACCATTGTAATTACTAAAAAAATTCTAGTGGAGAATCTGTGTTGGGGAGAAGAACCAACAAAACAAGGAGTATGTCTTAGAACCGAACCTTTTAAATTCTTGTGTTTTGTGCCTTTACATTTACAACATCATTCGAGGTAAGGTTGAGAGACAGAGGAAGAGTCGATCGAGGCTTTAACCATCCATAGAGGTTTAATTGAAAAGAACCAATTTTTAAGAAGATTTAAAAGGGATCACTGATTCACCCCATCCCCCTCTCATTGATTCACACTGATCTAGGAACTTCAAGAAGATTAGATATATAAAACATTAACTTAAACAAAAAATAAAATATTTTTTAAAATATATATAATTTTATGTTAAATCTCATAGATCCTATATTACTATATTGGATAATATTGGGAAATATATTATGTATATGGGTGAGCTATAATGTCTAATAAGGGAATATTCAATGTCAATCATGATTGTAATATAATATGTATAAGTTAAGAGACATGTTATGGTATCATAATGAGAAGGATAATAATAATGGGAATATGTAATACTAGAAATAATATCATAGGATCATACTATCATAAATATGTGGCACCAGACTAAAAATATGATAAGAAAATGACAAGATTAGATGTTTAGACATGATAAAATATGGTGCAAGGGTAACATCTCATTCACTAGACAAGGAATCCCAAGATATGAAAAAATAAATTAATTCCTTAGGTGTATGTATAATTTCACACCAACTCATCACATTAATAACATTTACTTGAATCTGTGTTCCATATAGGGAATTCAAACATAACGTATAAGCATAATAATAACACATGAGAAGGAAATGGGTTACATAATCTTATCCCAATTCATAACTAAAGGAGATAATTTTAATATTATCAAGAGAAGAAAGAACTAAAAAAATTAATATTTTAATAAATAAATAAATTTCATAAATATGTAATTCAATTTAATAAAAAAAGAATGGGTGGAGAAGTAGGTATTGAAATGGTCCATTTAAACAAACTTTTAAAAATGATTAAAGAACCTATAAAGAATGTAGTGTATATACTTATTCATAAAACAAAAGATAAAACATGATATTTTTCCATAGAATAATAATTATTTTTAGAAATAATACAATTTTAAAACTTCTAATAGAGTGGTTCATGAAATAAAATAAGGGAAATATACATTCCATTTAACCGGGATTGCATAAAATAATTAATTTATAAATAATCCATAAAAGCCTATATATCACCATCAAAGAAAGGTATGATATAATAGGGTATATATGTGTGGAACATATATATGAAATATAAAAAATAATTGAAAAATATATGGAGATATATTTAATGATAGAAACCATAACCTTAAATTTAATTCTGTGGTTCCGAATTTTCTTTACATTCAGTATCGACTTTCTTGGTACATGAATATAATTTTTTTTAATAAATATAATTTTATTTAATAATTATTAGAATAAATTATAATTTATATTTAAATTTTTATGTTTAATTGATTATTATATTTCAATAATTTATTAGATTGTACTTTTCTCACATCAGCCACCTGAGTTTCTCTATGTAATTTTTTAAAAACTATTTCAATATTTTAATCATGGTAAAAGGTGGGATAAAATAGTTCCACAATATATAGAGTATTAGATTTATTTATAATATATAATTAAATTAATATAATAATTATATTGATCAATGGGTTTCACAAAAGTGAATTAAACTAAGAAAGGTATCGTGGTATGCTTGTATTGGATGGTTAAAATTATTGGAGGAAATATTTATTATCATCATTAATATTTTACACAATTTTCATTTCAAGAATATTAATCATTTTAAAAATATATTATTTATTCATTTATAGAAGTTTATAAATAGTCCATGTATGTTAGGGAAGAAAAATTAAACACACTCATCCGCAAAAGCATTAGATTTTGGATAATTTGGGTGATAATTTTTTTTTGAATCAGAGAGAGAGAGAGTATGATAATTTAAATTGGATTGATATAATTACATTTCAATGTACATATGATAATAATTTCATTATATCATGTTGGTTCCAATAGATTTTGAGTGTATAGACCATGTTTTTCTCATGTAATAATTTAGAGTATATATATATATATATATTCAGAGCTAGACACTGAGTCGATCTGTGATTTCAAGGCCTAGTGTGTGAAGAATTAATTTTATAAAAATATTAAATATATTTTATATTAAGCTTTCATATTTATAAATATAAATTTGATAAATATTAAATGGAATCTTGGATCATAAACCCAAGACCACATTTTAGTTCAGCATTCTATTTCTACCCTAAGCGCAAGCTAAAATAGGTTAGCACAGGGTGTTCAGATAAAACGATCATTGGAAGCTTTTTTAGTGGATTAATAAATTGATTTAATTAATTAATTAATTAATTAATCTAACTAAAATAAATCTCTAATATCCATGTTATCAAAAATTCCCAAGGGTTATCTTCTTGCACATGGGAGAATTGAGAATTTCTTCTTCATCCATTTTTTGAAGAGTCAACATTCGATGATGATGAGATGTAGATCAATACAGATTGAAGCGCATCAAATGCAACAACTTCCCAATCATTGGTGAGTGTGTTCTTCGATGAAAAAAATCCAATTTTTGGGTATTACTCAAAATGTTTTTACTATTCGACATTTTATTAAATTTTTTAGCATGGCCAATCACATTCTTTGATCTATTCCAATTTCAAACAATTTTCTACACCCACATACAAACAATTAATTGACTATTCAATTATTTTCTTATCCAAAATATATTTTTCAGCCAAAAAAATATTAGAAACTAATTTCTAAACCCTTTTTCTTGTTCATTTATCCTCAAATTCATCCCATTTTTCATCTTTGGACCACATGGTCATGATTCCACATTTTCGGGCGTGAACAAACTACATTAGACCCCCATATTTTCAACAACTTCACGGAATATGAAGGGATTGGTGATAAAAGATGTATTTTGGGATGTATTTTGGTTTAATGGTAGTTTTAATTACTTAATATGAGATCTGAGACCAATATAAGAATCATGAGATGAGCAGAGGTGCAATAGTTCAAATGGATTCTCATTTCAAGAATCATAATTCAATTTTCAGCCCTCGAAGGGCCTAAATTGTCAGTCAGAGTATAGATCCACTGATTATATGTTCTTAAATGATGGATATGAAGGAAAAGATACTATATCTAGAGAACATATACCATATCTAAACTTCTTGAAAAATCTTGAATAAATTTTATATAGTCTAAATAACACACAGTGGGTGGGTCTGTAGTTGTAGCGGCCCCGTTTTGGGATGAGATAAATATCAAAAATCATGTAGGACCCCCACATATCATGTGACCCTATTCTAGTGACTCAACATATACATTGAAATTGAATGTTCATAGTCATGGTTAGGTATAATCCATTTTTCAAAGTACACGAACATGGCCAGATAATATGGGTTGGACCCCAAGTGGCTCTGATACGTCGTGTAAACCCTCTACACAAAATTTATAGATATAATGGATGTTAGTTATGTACATTAAAGAAAAATCTATGCAATATTGTGGGACCACATGTCATTTAGGTCCACCGCACACCATTTACCCCTTGTTTCCTTTGGAGGTAACTGCAACTTCTCGTATCCCCTTCATTTGGACTCAGATTTTGGATCATGAGTAACCTATCCTGAGTGCTTTTTCATGTCAAATGGGATGGTGGGATACATATAATATTTTCAAAGATTATGAAAGGTATTCTGAGTTTTATTCTTATTTTCGCGAAGCACGATGATGGAAAGTGATCACACAAGATAACTAGAGGCTTGAATATTGGAACACTCTTACTAGGATAGGGAATTTGACCTCTGCCAATCCATTTAGTGGAAACCTACATATGGGATGGTTGTGTGAACTTTATATACTCATTGAGTGGAACTATATTACTAGGAATGTCATGGTACCTTGACTGACTACTAGAGTAGCAACATCTTACTGGGCAGAGTATGGGTCCTCTACCAACTATCCATGTGGTAACATAATGTTACAAGTGTGTATAGATCCTTGAATGTTATAGTGGCATCCACTAGCCAAGCTAGGAATGGGTCCTCTACCAGTTTCTAGAGTGTAACCCTCTAGTGATTTTGGGCATGCGTATTATATCAAATATTGGGGGGAACCCTCCTTTAGAGATAGATCATGGTACCACGACCATCAAAGATACAACCCCCAACCGAAATAGGGCATGGATCCTATGGATATCTAGTGAGTGTCACCGTCATAGTGTACCAGTGCATGGGCCCTCTTTTTACTAGGTTGGGATATGATATGGAGATCCCATTCACTCTTGTTTGAGCTCCCTTAGGTTTATAATATATATAAATTAGTATCCATGTTGTTGATCTTATTTACATATATGATTTGGGTTAATCTGTTAACATTATATTATTATTGTGTTTATTACTTCTCCCCATTTAGTTTTTGTGGAATCCAACAAGAATTTTATATACTCACCACTTCATGGGATTTATCTTCACTTTCTATGTCTTATGAATATGATAGATAGGTTGGTGGTGACTTTATAGGATTGTAGGGATACTTCTTGAATTTCAACATGTATGGTGGTCATATCATGGAGATTGGGATATGGGAGATAAAAAAATTTACTTTCTTGTTTTTTTAGGTTGGGTCATCTTTCTAGTTGGGTGTGAATTTTTCCATTTACTTTTAGTTTTCATTTTTATACTCTTGTACACCCTATTGGTTTTTTATTCTTGGTTTTTATTAAATTTGTTTCAGCTTTTTATTATTGATACTATGCAATTATACATTGATATTTTCTAGTGTGTGCATAAATGTACATTTAGTCCAGGCCACTCCCATGTTAGATATGCCTCTTGGTTCTAGTTTCTAGCCCCTGGCCTATGGAGGCGCGCTTGAGGTAGTTAGGCTTGATCCCCATTATGTAGATCTTGAAATATTGGTATTAGAGGTGGTATAATCTTTATAATTGTGTTTTATAATAGTTACCTTAAGAAGATTTAGTTGGGATTTAGAGAAATAGTGTCAATGTTTGTCAAGTGTGGATTTTAGACTTCGGAACCCAGTGATGGTGTGGGTGGTTGATGTATCTGTACATCGAGACATTGACTACCTACTTGTAAAAATGACATACTGAGACATTAGATGCAGGTATCAGTGGTACATGAATCATTTTAGATTAATTATTCGACTATCCTTCTTGATTTAGCTCCCCATTCTATATATATATATATGTATGTATATTCTCATGTGACCATGGAACATCTTGATGAAATTTTCAGGAATCCTCTGTGATGAAATTCATCCAGGATACCAGTTTCAGATTGGGAATACAATCTAATAAATAATGATGCCTTTGTATAGGGTTTGTCCCCTGAGATCCTTCCTCTAGTTGGATAGGTAGCAATACCCCCACGTTTTTTGTAGTTGATCATACCAACAGAGAAGGCTGAGGCTGTTCTTAGTCTTAGTGTACTCTGAGTTTTGGTGTTAGATGCCTATGGCTTTTAGGCCAGTAATATCCATAGGTAGTGGAGGATTGGCTATATTTTGTGTTCCATGTATTTTATAATAACTAGAATTGGTATATTAGGTGGTTATGCAAGCTAAAATCCTTTTCATGGAGCAGTCGGGTGCTAGTGGAATCCTATTACTCAGATGCATGATGATTTGACACTCTCATGAAATGACTTCTAGTAGATATTTTGTGGAGTAATACCCCTTCTTCTTGTGATTGGTTTCAATTTAGGAGCTCATACATATATAGTTTTGAGGGATGGTTGTGGATTAGAATATAGAGATGTTCAAAAATCTTACATGGTACTCCCATGACATGATCTAGGATGGCTACATCAAGGAATAAATGTTTGAGCATGGACTCTGTAGAGAGATATATTCCAGTGCAATTCCATTGTGAATCACCACCTATTTCAGGGAGTTTGTGTGGGAGCTGGTGAATGATAGTTTCCTTTCAGAGGGACACTAGGAAGATGGATTTGGAACTGGTTATTAGAGATACGAGTTGTCTATATAAGCCAAGTGATATAAATCAATAGGATTTGGTGTAGGGGATATTCTAAGGATCTGGCCCGAACACCTATTTAAGGGAAGTACAGAGGAGCATGAAATATCCAATATGTTTGGTTCTATTCTTATGAGGGGTGATTTTTTAGGGCTTGTGACTACCTGAAAAGACATGTTGATGAGCATAGGAAGATGGATAATGATCTGCCATGGAAGAGGTGGCACCATGATCAGGGATATACCAAGTGAGCGTAGGGAGGCCCCCAGTGAGTCAGAGCTGGAAGAGGAGTTGTATGGTCAATGGTTAGTGGATGATTATATGATATCCCTACACCAACACCATCAAGAGTCCCACATTAGGCTCAAAGAGCTTGCATTTGGGTTTGTGGGCACCTTTAGGCTTTGGAGGATTATGAACCAACAACACACGAGATTATTAGAAGTATGATATATGTTTTTTAACCTTTCTTAAGTATTATTAGACCCAGGTGTGAGTCAATACATCATATCTCTACAAAAAGTGAGAGATTTAGAGCTCCATATGAAGCCTTTATCCTTACAGATTTTTCTAGATATTCATACAGGGAATTCTTCTTCTATATCATTTATCATCCGGTACTGCGAGCTATATATTCTTGGAGATAGATTCATGTGATACCTTTCAGTCATCACGATGGGTACCTTTTACATAATCATAGGAATTTATGGGTTTTTCATAGTCTAAACCTATATTGACTATCACATCATATGATTCATATGCCTTCATAATGATTAGACGAGATTCCCCTTTATAGGTGAGAGAGATCTCATGGTATGATGAGTTGGTTCTATGGGTAGAAGGCTGCAGTCCATCCACATTTATTTGGAGGTCATGTACTTTAGTTAAATAGTATATTTAGGAATATAGATTCTTTTATTCGTGGAGGATTTTATGAACATCTTCCTAAATGAAATTTTGGGACTCTCTCCTAGGTGGGAGATGATGATTTATATCAACATGCATCCCAATACCACTTTGATATCTTCTAAAGCATATTGAATGGTCTCTACTAGGATATGTGAGTTGTGGTAGTAGTTGGAGGTCCTTTGAGGGAAGGGTTTCATTAGTTCTACTATGTCCCCATGGGAAACACCAATGTTCTTATATTAAAAAATGTGAATGAGATATTAGTTCATCTTTCAATCTATCATCCCTTGAATCGGGAAAAGATAAAGAATAATTACCCATTTCTAAGGATATATTTTCTCTTTGACCAATTTTAAGGCATGAGATGGTTCCCCAAAATTTATCTTAGGTCCAGAAACCACCATTTGATATTATGATAGGTTGATATTATGAAGATCACATTCCAGTGTTTCTATGAGAACTATGAGTTCCTGGTGATTCCCATAGCTATAATGAATTCCCCAAATTTGATTATAGAATTGAGGAAATAGATATTCCATTATCACTTGGAGTAGTTTATTTTTTTATTCACTAATGGAATACTCATATACTCTGTGATAAATGAGGAGCATATAGTTCACTTGATGATGGTCCTAAATTTTTTTCAAGAGAAATGTCTTTATGGAAAGCTATATAAGTACCAATTTTGGATTCATGAGGTTTAATATATGGTCCATGACACTTCTAGGAATGGTTTTTACATAGAACTATAAATGATCAATGCAGTAGTTGTTTTGGATCAATCCAAGAGTGTGTTAGAGGTGGGAAGTTTTATTGGTTGGGAAGGGTACTACTGAAGGTTTATAGTAGAATTATCAACGATTAAAGTCCCTTTGACTACCCAGATTCAGAAAGGGAATCCTTTTACCAAGATTGAGAATTACCTAAGAACCTTTGAGGAGTTGAGGATAAGGATAATGAGTGCTCCTATTTTGAGACTACTAGAGTAGGGTGTGGAGTATGTACTGTATTGAGATACCTGAGGAGATATGAACGTTTTCCTGTTAATATGGAGGTAAGATGCATTCCCATACGGGTTGTGGTAGTTGATATCCCAAGAGCATAACTACATAAATCATGGCCAAGATCTAGAAAGGGTAGTCTTTTCCCTCTAGATATGGAGGCAATGTATCCTAGGAGAGCACATTATGGTTTACTCGGACCATCATAATCGTAGGTATGTGTTCACGTAGAGAGACTTAATCTAGAGATAGAAACATTGGTTAGTGTTCAGGTTAGAAAAAAAAAATTAGATAGTCAACACTTTAGGAATGTGAAATGTGGTGATATATTCCCTTAGCATGTAGTCAGAGGCTCACTTGGTGTAGGAAACTTCTTAGTAGTTGGCTTCCTTGCAGCTAAACATGGTAGAGTAGTAGGGTGTAGCTTTTCATCAATCTATGGTGTTGAATACTAGACCTCATGATCATCTGACGGAGTCCCATTTGGTATACATAGACTATTAGGTATTGTGTTACTAGATATGCATAGGTGATTCACCATATGGATATTCTGAACTAGGGAATCACATCAACCTTTTATAGGAATGGATGGTGTTAGCAGTCATGATGAAGGATGAGGTTATGATAGAGTTCCACACATGTCCTTTAGCTATACATCATAGTGTGGAAAATATGTAAAGAGACCTCCAATGGAATTTTTAGATGTATTACATGTGATAGAGCATGTCTGATTTCATCTCCCAGTGCCCCAATAATCTATATGTGAAGGATGATCACCTAGTTCCGATAGGATTTTTACCGCTCGTTCAAATGACGAAGTATATGTTGGGTGGCATATACATGTAATTTTTTATAAGAATTCCATGGATAACGAAGTTCCATGATGTGATTTGGGTGAAATTTTACTAACTCACGATGTCGGAACACATCAAATAAATGTGATACCCGAGTTCAATGGAGAGTTTATGGCAGTTTTACACATGAGAGATTATTTTCCTTTATAGTGTTCCCTCGACTATTGTCTTTTATCATGATGTTTGTTTCACATCATGGTTTTTGAAAATCCTGCAGTAGGTGTTCGGGGCCTAGATGGGGATGAGTATAGCCATTCACCCTCATAAATATGGGAATATTAAGCTCATTATCTAGGTTTTATAGGATATGTTAAGGGATTACATGTTATAATTTTACTGGAGTTGGGAGGATCACTTTCCCTTGAGTTTTCATAAAACAATAGCAACCACTATACTATCATCATGGACCCTTTTGAGGCCCTGCACAAGAGACCGTAAAATTCCCCCATTTTATTGACATAGATTAGTGAGGTCTCTATTATGGGTCTCAAGAAGGTACATGTGGAAATGGAGAAGAGTTGTGTTATCCCTGAATAGTTGGGGATAGCTTAGGGAATGTTGAAACCATATACAGATCAATGTCATAGGCCCATGGTGTTTGAGTAGGGAGAACACATTTTCCTAAGAACTACATCATGATGAGGATTACAGAGATTTGACAGAGGAGGAGATCTATCCATGAGGTTTATCTGACCATTTTAGATCCTAAAGTTGGTTGATGAGGTTTCTTTATTCCATGAATTACCCCCAGCTGCAATGAGTTCATGATGTCTTCCCAATGTTTTTGCTGAGGAGAAGTGTTCATTAACCATCCATGTTATTGATTGGGGAAAGATGGGTATGAAGGATGGATCATCTTTTTCCACGAAACTAGTGGAAATCAAGGATCTATATGAAAGGAACCTATGTGGATGGACCATCGCCTTGGTTAACATGTTTTTGAAGCACGAGAACGTGTAAGAGAGATCCTGGGAGTGGTAGATCCACATGTAGACTTAGTATCATAAGTTGTTTGTTCAATTTTTTGTTTTTCAGGATGGAAATCTTCATGGAGGGAATTATGTAGAGGCCCTTTTCCCCCTTTAATCATCATTATCATCATTTTACTTATTTTTGAAAATAAGAAAAATATAAGAAAAAGAAAAGAGATGACTAAAAACAAAGATTACTAGAGGCTTAAGATAGTAAAGGTCAAGTACATCCCCTCTTACTTATTTTAATCCCCCAGTAGGTAATGAAGTCATTCTATGGAAGGAAGTAATGGTATCATTGTGGAATGGCATGCGTCCCAGAAAATCAGAAACTTTTTTCCATCTCTCCATGTGTGAAGGATATGTTTATGATTGTTTATTAACTTCCTGCATCTTCTAATAATTTACGAAATATCCCAAGGAGTGATATATGTGCCTTGTAGAGAATCGTGAATAATCCTAAAATTTGTTTCAATGAACTCTAGACTAATTTTCCCTTGATTGTAAATGTATAGTCCAGTTAACATAGCCATGGTTCATTCTGAAGGGACTTTCCGTACCCCAAATTCACTAAAAAGGAAAGAATAATGGAACCCCTATAATCACAAACTACACCATCTATTTGAATAACCCAATACAACATGAGCCATCATTATTATGTTCACATCTTCTGGAAGGGGGTTCTGCCAGACTCAGTGACCCTTTATGACTATATGAGATTAATGGTTATAATAAGGGACATCCATAAGTGGTATAAGAGTGGGCGTGTTGTCCTAGTTTTTAACCAATAGAACCAGATCAAACAAAAGATTCCTAGAATGATATACCAGATCTTTTCTTAAGCTAGTTGTTCCATCATAGTGTGCCATGTTTCATATATTCTAAATAATCCAACAACCTTCCACCATCACCATAGCCATATCCTTCTATTATGACACAACCAAACCTACACCATGGAACAAGAATTTAAGGAATGGTCACCACCAAATCTACTATATAGAAAGCATATGAAATCACCAAAATCACACCAAATCATGGAAGCCCTTACCCCCTTGAAAAATATGTGCTTGATATTCTCCTTGTAATGGGTCATGTAACATGTGGACCTAGATTCCATACTGATACTATTACATTTGATGTTATCATCAGGGGTAGTGCCTAATTTCTAACCCTACAAACAAGAAAATTGTATTTCATGGGTATTTCCTTTCACGATAGTACATCACCCGAATATCAATGTTGTATGAAGAAGTCATCAATTTGAAAAAACAATTCATAAATAAGGAACTATAAGTTGACCTTGTGAAGATTTTCATATCTAGTTCATTGTGGATATTAATGAAATCAAAATTATAAGTCTTGTTTTTTTCCAGGAATGTTATGTTAAAACCCAAATTCATGTTGTCTTCTAAAAAATAAATATAAATAAAAGAGAATCTAGGGAATTAAAGTTTAAAGACCACCCAGTTGTGATGCCAAAAGGACAGGTCACCCCTCTCCACTAACCATTGGCTATGGGATTGCATAGATGGGATGATAGTGTAAATCATGGGGCCCATTGAAGCTACATACCCTCCCATTGTTCTTACATACCTTCTCTTTCTAATACCCATAAATCTACCCTTGAGGGTACGTTCATCAAAGAAGAACTAAGATAAATTTTCACACATTCAAGGAATTGCATTAAAAATGTACCTCACATTTATGCCTCCCTCTTTCATGGGTTTGGCTATCCTGGACCACCTTTTTTCTTTTAGGAATTTTAATATTTAAATATATATATTTAGAGTTAGGAACTATGAAGAAATGTGATTATGAGGCCCTATGTTCTCAGAATTCATTTTATAAAAATATTTAATATAGTTTATATTTCACACATATAGTTCTTCAATAAAATGGGGTAACTTTTAAATGGAATCTGAAATTAGAGATTTGAAATCATTATTGAGTTGAGAATAAAATTTTCAACATAGGTGAGACCTAAAATAGGTTGGTACAGGGCATTCAGATAAAATATTCATTGATAATATGTTTAGTGGACTAATTAATTAATTAAATTAATTAACTAATTAATTATCCTGACTGAAATACATCTATAAAATTCATGTTATTCCTAATTTCCTAGGGTTAGCTGGTTGCGCCTAGGAGAATTGAGAATTTCTTCTTCCTCATTCTGTTGGTGAATCAACATCCGAAGATGGTGAGGGTACTTATCAAAGGACATCATAGCACAGTGAATGAAATGAATTTTCAATAATTTAAGAGTGATTTATTCAATGATGAAAGATCCAATAACTTTTCTTGAGTCTTCATTTGTGTATTATACATCATTTCATAAAACTTTTGAGCATGATAAATTGATTTCTTTTAATTTTTCAAATTATGGACAATTACATGCAACCGTGTATGGACATTTAATTAATTATTCAATAGATTTCAAACCCATTATCTAACAGAATGTATTAGTTGTCCAATAAAGTATTTTAAATGATTATTAGATTCTTTTTCTTGTTTCTTTTTCTCATAAATTCTCTGTTTTTCTCATCGTTGGTCCATAGGGTCATGATTCGACATTTCCTGGAAGGAAGGAACCCGATCAGACCATCGGATTTTCAACGGTTCCTAGGACAATGACTGTATCAGAAATAAAGGGTGTATTAGGGGATTTATTTTGGTATAATGGGTTTTTTAATTAAGGGATTTGAGATCTGAGACCAATGAAGTCATCAATATATGAGATGATTTGTAGCGATGCATATGGATTTACCTGAGAAGAATTGAAATTCGAATTTTAGCCACCTAAGGACTGAAATTTATAGCTATAGTATAGATTCACCAATTTCATTTCATCAAATGATGAATTTAATATAAAATATACTAGACCTAGAGCACGAAGACCTGATTTAAATTTCATAAAATTTCATGGCTATACACCGTGTAGTCTAAAGAACACACTGTGTGTAGGTCCCTGGTTGCGGAAACTAGCATTTTGGGTGAGGTAAGTATCACAAAACTTGTGGGACCCTACAATCACTGTGACCATATAATGGAGACTCAGTTTTTAGTCTTATAGTACATGGTAACAATCACATCAGGTCATATATCATGTTCCAAAGTACACTGACATGGCTATAGAGCACGGATAGGACCCCGGGTGGCTCAGACAAGACATGTAGACCATATATATTCCATGTATAGTTATGTGGGAATAAATCCATATACCATTAGGGGCACTTATAAGTGATAGAGAAAGACCACATGCTATGTGGGTCCCAAAACACTCAATGTACCCCATATTTCCTTTTGAGAAAACATTTACATCTCATGTCTCTTTCGTTTGGATTCATATTTTGGCCCATGAGTATCATATCCTTAATGATTTTCCATGTATAATGTGATGGTGGAATATAAAGTGGATTTTGAGATACAATAAAAAATTTCTTATGCATGATGCTTATTTAGATGATGCCTAATGATGGTAGTGATCACACAAAATCAACAGAGTATTCTAGAGTGGAACCCTCCTTCTTGGATAGGTAATATATCCTATAATTTTCTATATAGTGTAACCCTCTATTTGGGTAGGGAAAATGACCTCTATCTACACTTCATGTGGAACCATCATACTAGGTAGGGCAAGGGTCCTCGACTGACTGCTGGAGTGGATCCCTCTTACTGGGAAGGGAAAGGGTCCTCTGCCAACGATCCAAGTGGAACACTCATATCGTAATAGTGTATGGTTCCTCAAATCCAAGAGTGTCACACTCCAGTTAGACTATCCATGAGTCTTCTATCGACAATTGAGTGGCACCCTCAAATGAATATAGGGAATGGGTCCCTGACCATCTGATTATCACCCTCCTAACGGGATCGAGAATGGCTCCTCTAGCTATGTACATAGTTAAACCATCCCATTCTACTAGTACATGAGTCCCCTATCTAGATATTGTTTCCCCTTGACTATATGCAATGATGATGAGGTGTGTCTTAACTTGGTTGTTTTATACTCAGTAGACACCCAATATGTTGGGCATCAATGATGGACTTCTGAAACTGATGGAACTCTTTTTGCAAGGCTAGCCTATGAGATGGAGAACCTCGCCTCTCTGACATAGAGTATTTATATGAAGAAATATACTTGAATGAAGTTACTTTAGGAAAATAACACTTCCTTTAATATCCTCATTTATATCAATCATTAAACCTTACTAGATTGGTATTTTTTGGAGAAAACCATCTCTTATGTTGGAATGTAGTTTGGGGAAAACATTTTTTACTTTGGCAAGATAAAGGGCACATACTATCTATATAAATGGTGTAGTGAAGGGTGGTATTTGTAATGGGAGTATGGAGATAATTTCGAATAAAATTTTGTATCTTAAAATAGTGACAAAACATGTGACTTGATAGTAATGGGATTTTGACTCTATAGTAAAGGGGGAAATAAAATATTCATATAAATTCTAGATAACTCAAAAAATTATTCATATAAACTCTTAAAAAATATGGAACTTATCTTATATGTCAATATTTACCTCTATAGTTTGTTTTTATAAAAAAATAAAAAAGTAACCCTATCCATTTTTTGATATCTTAATTAAAATAAAATTACGTCCATTTAATGTAAATAATTTTTTGAAATATGTTAATTTTTTTCAAATAAAATCCTTATATATTGTAAAATACTGTTTTTATGATATAATAATATTTTAGACTCCCAAAAAATTAATTATGATTTCATAAAATTCTATTATCATTTATATAAAAATAATTAGCGTGATATTAATCCATTTCATGAAAATAATTTTTTTATTCATCCTAAACAATAATTTTAATTGAAGTAATACATATATATTTTACAATAAATATTTATAAGTTTTCTTTGTTTTAGAAATTTATTTTAACATATTAGAGACATTTATTTAATATAAATGCATTTTGTGTTGTTTCTTAAAATGAAAAAATATATTATTTTTATATTTCTACTAAAAAATATGAAATTTCACTCTTAGATAATGTCATGTTATTAATTAAAAATAATAATAATATCCATATTTACATTTAAGATAATTGTATTGTGGTAAACACCATTTAATTTATAAATGAAATTATGCATTACTGCTAATTATCCCCAAGATATATAACCCCTTATCACACCATCATAATCACTTAAGATAACGTTTTCAATATGGTGATTTCATGGGGTTTTTTTCAACAATGATATTGTGTTGATTTCCAATAACATAGAATTATCCCATAGATGATTCTTATCGAGCTTTAATTTTTGAAGTTATACCTTATATTGGCCAATGGTGATCCTTAGTAAAGGTATATCCCTTAGAATAACTAATAAATGAGATTCCTAACTGGTAATCCTACTAGTTTAGTATATCATTTCCCCCTTCCACATTAACTATCTCTTAATTACTACCCTAAATATACACTAATTATAATGGTCACTTTAAAATGGTCATATTCCTAGTGGTCATAATACTTGATGGTCATAATTATCAATGGTCATATTATAGACAAATTAATTATCTAAATATAATGTGCCAAATTAAAAATAAATTGTTTTTTATGGTATATTTATTTTATATGTATGAGAAACGTGTTATTTTAGAAGTCAATTTCTATATATAACTGTCTAGGTCGTTACATGTCAGTAATCCCTCTCCCCTCTATATTATGAAAATCCCACGTTCCTTTTTCAGTGAAACCCCCACCCTCATTTCACATTTACACAATTCTTACCCCCCCCCCCATTTCCTATATCTACGATACTAAATCAAATTCATCTACCACCATCAGGATTCCTCCTTCACCAAACACACCACATGATGCCTCCCTAGTGCACCCATATCGTCTTTATCACAAACAATCACAATGTATGGGTTTTTATAATTTATTTCATGGTTGAAAGTTATTTTATGTTGAATTTTTCACTTATTAATATTTAAATTTTGGATATATAACTAAATGGATTAATTTATATATTTTATTTAGATTATATTAGAATTAATTTATCTATTTTTTGTATATTATTTCATTTGATGATTAAATAGTTTTAGATGTGATAAAAGTATGATTGATTATTATATTTTTTAATTGATTAAATTGTATATATTTATTATAATTTGATACATAAAAATAATATTTTGTGTTAAAATAGTTATCTTTATTGTGGAACAATCAAATTTAAATGGATTATATATTTTTCTTATACATTACATTATTTAGTTTTTCATTATAGATAAATATTTTTTGTATATTTCTTATTTTTGATCATCCTATATTTTCTTTTACTTTAAATTTTAGAATTTTAGTATTTTCATACATTTTAAAAAAAAATATTAAATATTATTTTCTTTATGTTTTAAAAAATCACATATATTATCCTCATTATATATAGAAATTCTAATTTTTTTTCCATTTAACCTCATATTTTAGTTTTCAAGTTTATTTAAATAACAATATAATTATTTTGAATTTATATGTTCATTAGTGGTAATCCATTATGTATAGATAAAAGATATATTAATTTACCATGGAAAGTAATTAAGTGTAGTATGGTCTATAGAGAATTAAATATTTTTTATCTAAAATGATTTTTGTGTGGATGAGTGTCATGTTTGTGTCCGTAATAAAAATTTTGATGATGATTGAATAAAATTAAAGTATATTATATATTCATGTTGACATAATTTTTTTATTGTATGTATTTTTTATTTTATACACATAATCAAATGTTATAAAAAGATAAATAAGCAACAATCCTATTAGTGAAATACAATGGAACCCATTTGTAGATTATTTAATTTTAAACTTGATAAATTAAAAAATTATCATTTTTGGGAAAAATTTCCAAGATTTTAATAGATCAATGGAACATGAAATTATTCTAGAGAAGATTAATGTATCTCTGAACTTTAGTGGGAAATGAATCATGTTATTTAAATTAGTTAAAGATAAAAATAATAAACATTTTAAATAATGTTCCATGTATTCAATGTTATATTTACTAATCATGTTATACCATATCATGCATCTTTATGGAATTAATGATAATGTAATTTTCATGATATTAGAGTAACTTCATGACATATTTATCAAAGTTAAGATCCATATATCATTATATAGGATGAATCAATTATCAACAAATATTTACTTGATCGTGTAAATATACATGAATATCTTAGCTAATGTGTGAATTATAAGGGAAAAGATTATAAAAAATAAGAATACATAAGATTTAATACAAGTATATGAAAATTAATGAGCAGTGAGGAGAGTAAGAATAAAAATACAAAACAAGAAGAAACTGAAAAATAAAATTATAATGAATGTATTATATTCAATTATTCTAAAACCACGACACTAAAGATTATTCATTTCATCTAACATAATAGATAATAACCAATGAAATTATTGGGATAGTACAAATAATGAATTAGTAAAATAATAAAAAGATTAAAAAACATAAAAATTATTGTATTCATTAAATCGAAAATTTTGCTTCAAGGCCTAAGAATGTGTGTTTGGGAATAAATTCAAAAAAAATTAGCCTTATCTAAACTTAAAGTTCTAATAATAGAAAATACCCATATATTTTGATCCTATATAATCTACTTTTAGGTATATGTATTGACCATAGTTATTTAATCATTTTTATGATTATTTCAAAAATTAAAATGCATGTAGATTAAATGATTGTTTACCTTAATCATTTAATCAATGAATTGAAATAATTATGGATTAATATGGGAGAGACATTTGATTTTTCAGTGAAAAAACTAACCAAAAATAATTATTCTATAATATATATCCTTGGTGACTTGCCTAGACTTAGAAATTTATTTAGATGGATCACTAATACCATTTTAGTTTTTTCATGTTTATAATTTTAATTTTTTTAATGATTAACATATGTATAAAAAGGTTATATCTTGTGTTTTATCCAATATCATGATATATCTCATAAATTTGTATTCAAGAAAAATAAACTAAATTTAGAAAGTCCCTATACATGTAATATGATTCAAAAAATTAGGATATTTAATAAATATTATTATATAAATTCGGGAATTAAATCTATAGAATGTAGTGGAAATGTTATGTGGTACATCATCCAAAGTAGTTGAGAGAAAATACTAGATCAAAATGAGTATATTTTTAAATTTTTTTATTAATAGTTCACATTGATACATCATAATCTTAATGAAATTAATATTGAGAAGAAAAACAATTATAATGTTATTTTTACATTTATTAATGATAATTTTATATTGAAATATCATCATAAATATTACACAAACATTGAAGCAATCAATATAAAATATTGTCTGTGTGAAAATGAATTTGAAAAGTATCCAATATTAATTTTTTGTATAAAAAAATAGGATAAATTCAACTTACCTAAAAGAATCATTAATATAAAATTTCTAGAAGGATATATATGTAATATTTCATGTGATATTGACTCAAAACATTGAAATTTACTTGGAATAAAAATTCGTAGATCACATCTGTTAATAGAGGAGTTGTTACCCTTAGTATTGTGTGAATTATTGTCTAAAAAACTATATAATTTATTGATTTTTCAACTTTCCTAAAATCTGTTTTGATAAAATTATATATCCATTTAACATTTACCAACATTAATAGTGAGTTCTAATAAAACTTTTACATTTAGATATGTTATTTACCATTCATTTTTTTACTTTGAAGATTAATTTGATTGTTAATTTAATTGATGAAGCTAAAGTTAGAGAACTAATATATTTTCAATGGATTTTACCAATTGATAGTTACAATAATATTTTTTTCATTAAAGAGTTAATAGAAATTAAATAATTATTTTAAAAAAAATAAATTGTTCCCTAAAGTTGTTTTGATCTTGTAAGTATGTCATTTTAAGAAGTATGTGAAAAATAAATTTCATATTGAAGAATATATTAAGATTAGATATCCTCATATTTTACAACCATTTATATTGATATTTAGATATAATTGAGATAATATTAAATCTTATTGGATGTGTTGATGAAATATTGAAAAATTCACATTATAAAAAGTAGTCATGAGTAATTTGAACTGTAGGTCATACAGTTGGAAAGTTCTCAAATTTTAAACTAAACTAATTAGATTTACCACAAGAACCTAGATATATATTAATCAATAATAATATTATAAAACCATTAATTTTATATTTTATATTTCAATCAAATGTATAACTAAGGTGTTGATCTTGTAATAAGATGGAAATAAAAAAAATTTCTTAATAAAGAGACCATGTAATGGTTAACTCATCATGAAAGTATATAATGATATTAATATTGTTGATTATTTTTTATTTATTTTTTATGAATTTAAATATTTTATATCCTATACTAAGAATCATGGTTTTTATATTTTAAATTTTAAGTGATTTAATTTTTTTTCTTTTTAGTTCCTCTAAGACAAGCTAATATATTTGATACTTATAATATTAATTGCTTTATGTATCATAAAATCCATCATGAATAAGGCTTAAAAAATAATATTGTTTTATATTTATTGTTTAATAGTTGGGATACTATGAAAAAATTGTGACGATTTAATTAAACTATTATTTTTGTTTTTAGTTATGTAATTAAAATATGAGTGGGTCAACATTCATCGAGGTATGATAAATGATTCTTAAAATTTTCTTTCTATTAACTTTCTTATCTTGATCTATAAAAGAGATTGTGGTGAGAATGAACCATTTTTCTTTGATTAAAAAAGGAATATTATGTAGATGATTAAATACATGAAGTTGGAAAAGTTTTTGTACACTTAAAATATAGAGACATCAATGATATGAGTGACTGCGCTGAAACATTGTTTTGTAATAGAGAACCTTTTCAATAAGAAAAAATTATATAGATTCTACCTAGAAATATTTAAATAGTAAAAAACACAAGGTAGGGTAAAAATGAATTAGTAATGTTTGATATGGGCGATTTATAACATTATAAAAAGTGAATATGAAGATAATCGAATATATAAATTTGTAATATCATAATATTACACATTTATAACATTATGTTATTTTTTATTATATATATATATATTTAAATATAATATTTTGTATACATTATAAGTTGTTTTTAATGAATAAATTTCGAGGATATAATACATTATATGTAAATAAGTTAAATAATATTTTATTATGTTTTTTTACTTGAATTGTTCTAATTTTTTTGTGGATTATAATTTATTTATTTATATTTTTATAAATTTAATATTTTATAACTATGTTATATTGTAGTAAATTTTAATAAAAAATCGAACCATGGTAGATCATTATCATAAATATCATTGTCTCTTCCATAACATTTAGAGAAGACTATTAATGGACTAATAGATTTCCCACCTATCGTTGCTAGTACACCATCCAAAGCATATCCAATGTGTGAGAAGTTTGTTACTCTTCCATCTATGGGATACATATGGGTGACCACTATTGGTATGTATTTAATTTTAGAAAAAATACATATTTCTATTAACTTTTTCAATTCATTTTTAAGTGGATCAAATGAACAATATAATAGATACGAATATGAACATAGCTAATGTATGGGACATAATAAATTTTATAATTTTAATCTAATTTGATTATTTTAAATAGCCTTCTAGTTATTATAACGATCTTTATTGAAAGATACTTAGTAAATTTTGTTGGGAGAGAATTTTTAATGACTGAACCTCAATTTTCCAACTACTCTAACCAGACCACTATATAAACTAAATAAATTCCTAATTCTTAAAAAAAAATTGACTAGTGTCATGGGTTTGTGTTAAATATTGGGGAATATTTTCCCTCTCTATGTTTTCATCTGGTTTAATCAAATATTTTACCAAAAATATACAATGATCCTCCCATATATCACAAATTTACCAAAAATTAACTTCATAACATGTTTGTTTTTTAATGACCTAATGCAAATACGAAAACAATAACAAAATCATATCACGAAAAAACCCCATGAAAACTTCTTGATCGCAGAAGGTTAGAATAATCAACAAGTAAAAATTAATATTGTGATGTTAACTTCATTATTTTATAAAAGGAGGGAAAATAAAAATATTATGGATAAATAGATATAAAATATGAAAATATTGGAAAAAATTAAAACCATATTACTATTCAATGTGAGAAAACCTATACTATAGAGGTACCTATATTTCCAAAAAAATAATATATATCTATCCTTATATGAATTCACACAATTCATACATCATAATTAATAAATGTTTAATACACCACAAAATATTACTCATTACATATACCTAATATAAAAATAAGGAACCACCACACTAAATATAAAGTAGAAGTATCCCAAGCCATATCCTCTAAATAGAAATAAAAAGTAGCATGATGATATATCTAAATAAGATGGTCAACATCTGATCCAAAATAATAAGACTCCTCTACCCTCATCACCATCATCACTTGTGACTATGCACTTTAAATTTACCTAGGTCACATAAAACAAGGTTAAAATAAATTTTGAAGAAACACCTGTATGATTTAAGTACAATAGTGACTCAGGTGCAACCTTGGTCAGAGATTAGCTCATTGTTTAAATTTAGTTTCATTAAGCATAAATTTTTTTAAAATTTTAAATTCTCCATATTAAATTATTTTTAATGAATACTTTTATCATACAATTGGTTTTAGGATAACATTTTTTGAATTGGGATTAATTTTGGGATCTTCCACGATAGTTGAGTTTTAAAGGATATTTAATATTTATTTATTAACTAAATATTTATCCCTTATATTCCAATATTTATATCAATTAAATTAATCACTAGATGTGAATCCTGATACCATGGTTAACTTCATTTCATTTGGTTTTACCGAGGATAAGATTATTGCTTTTCCTATTTTCAGGTACTGAATAGAGCTTGTTCTGTGTTCCTAAAATTATTTTAGCCTATTATCTTAAATAGAATACTATAACTTCAACATTTTTATCTATCATCTAAGTTTACCCATTCTTTTCTCCATTAAAACTTGTGTATTAGAAAGGATATAGGATTTTTTTCATTGATAATATCCATGATCGATCAAGAAGTAAGTCTGGATTATATCGATTCAGTGCAATCTCCATGAGGAATGACACTTTATTCTTTTCTTCACCTCATTATTTATTTTATTTTTGAAATAAGATCCCCCCTTAATTTTTTTGGTATCTCATTAATTATGGATGTTTTTATTGATTATTTTTTAAAAATAAATTTTTTTATCTAATTTCTCAATATTGTAAGAAAATATCTTTTAAATGTCAATTTAAGAGATTAAAATCATTTTTTTGGTAACCAATGTAACCCCATTATATGTTGAGTTCATTGAAGAATGAATTTTTTAAAAAATATCTTAGGTATATTTAATGAATATATATATATATATATATCTCTCTCTTTATGCTCATTAATAATACCTTGGGATTAATGGTTGACTCTATCTTTAAAAACATTAATTGGTTTTATGATGATGCATAATCAGAAATTTAAATGAGGAATAAATCCCACACTATAGTGCTGCAATGGATGTGGTGTGCGATTCGAATAGTTGAAATGTCTTGGATAATGAAATTTTATGCTTTCATATAGGGTAGTATAATCTCAAGGGTTTAGTGAGTGGTGATGGATTATAAATTATGGGAGAAGGTTCTATGGTAATATAAACTAGGGATCTTGGTGTCTTGGAACACATTCAAAAACAAAATCATTGATTAATGATGATTTTAAAGTGGTGGAGGTGACAGAATCCATATTAAATAAATAATTATTTATTTGGAATTCAATTCCACATGATTCATGATTTCAAATGCACATTCCATGTATAGTTTGAATTTGTAGATATGGTTTCATTAGATGAGTTAAATATCTCATGGTATATAAGACCTCATTATAGCATCCTGTCTTTTTATAACATAACTTTCATTTCATTACACAGAACTGAGGATCTTTAAGGTTTAGTGTCTTGGAAACAAGGAACATAATACATGAAAAGAACAGAAAACATTCTTCTTAAACATTTGAAAGGCTTCTCCTTACGTTCATCCTAGGTTCATTACTGCATCTCATAACCTGGGGACATACATCAAAAGAAAGGGTGAGCAGAAGGCCCAGTAAGGGAAACAAGAGAAACATTTTACATGTGAACTAGAGATACTTCAATAACGTCGTGAAAAGAACTTTAAGGCATGGAAATGAAACCATGAAGCAATAATAATAAAAATAACATTTTTCATAACTTAAAGATGTGGCTAAAACATTTAATATTGACAATCGTTTCGTTTCACCAAGGTCCATCCCCAAGGTTTCGTTAAAAATTACCAAGGTTATTCACCAAGGCGTCATTAAAAATGGTCATCTCTGGAGATTAAGTCATTACCCAATGCATTGGAGCGCTATCTGGGAGCACCCTTGACATGTCTTTATTATCATGTGAGCCACATATATCATCATCAATAATTTCATAAACAACCCATATAGCATAAAAGAAATGGTTTTCATTTCATAATCATAACGTTTTAAAAACTGCTTTAAAGACATGATCTTTATGTCACTTTAAACCCACGGAAAGGGAAAGCAGGTTTCATGTATGTAAATCCCAGAATTTAAAATATAAAATTTTGGTATATATGTGAATACCCATATAGAGGAGAGATATTTGAGTATTCACTTAATAAAATAAAATAACTTTAGAAAAATAGAAAGACATTTTGAGACGAAAATTCTGCAGCATAATGGCTATGTTACAGGGTTTTAGAAAACATTGAAAAGAGAGGGGACATGGGTCAAACATTCATAAATGACCCATAAAATAGTAGAGGTACAGAATATAAGTGATTTAAGAACATGGTAATGAAATTTGAAAATATACCATATGAAATGAAGAACATGAAAGGAAGACAAAAATAAGATTTCTCTTATGAAAATTCGGCAGCCCAACAACGTCACATAAACTTCAACCAAAAATGAATTGATGAGATCAATTAGGGTCTCTAATCATATGAACATAAAAGTACGGTATGATAGATATAGATATCATACCCCAACATAATAAAAATGAACAAGAAAGACTTGACATGAAAGTAGAACGTTGAAAAATGAGAAAGGTGAACGAATCCCTTAAAAATTCGGCAGCCTAACGGCGCCACTTAAACGTCAACAAAAATGAATTGATGAGATAAAAAAGGGTCTCTAATCATATGAACATAAATTATCAGTATCATAGATATAGAGATCATACCCCAACATAATGTAACTTGAAATACTTGACAATAAAATAGAACTTGAAAATGAGAAGGGTGAAAGAATCCCTTAAATATTCGGCATCCTAACAGCGCCACTTAAAATTTCAAAATGCTGAATTGAAGAGATAAAAATAGGGCCTATCATCATATGATCATAAAATATCAGTATGATAAATTTATATATCATACCCCAACATAATAAAAAGGAACTTGAAAGAATTTACATGAAAATAGATCTTGATAAATGAGAAGGGAGAAAGAATCCGTTAAAAAAAATTGGCAGCCTAACGGCGCCACATAAAACTTCATAAAACGAAATAATGAGAGTAAGAGGGGATCTCTCATTATATGAACATGAAAAGGTAAGTAAGATGAGTGTAAAAGAACATCCTTTAACATAAGGACATGGAGCATAAAAGAAATGAAATAAACGAGATTACTTGAAAATAAAGAGAGAGGTCAGATCCCTTACGTTAAAACGTAACTCTTAAAACTAAAAGGTTTGGACCTTGAGGGATTGGGGGAACCTTGGGAGGACTACTTGGGAGGTAAGGAGACCATAACTTCGTTGGGGGATTGTTGGGAGTGAAAACTAAAGGAGGAAAGGGTGGGTATTTATAGGCAAAGTGAGGGGACAAGGCATTAATGGGCAAGGGACACCTCATTAGTGGTTTTGGCAAAACCATGGGCTTGCCCATGGTATTTTCCCATAGTATTGGCCACTTAGGACACCTCATACCTTATATTACTATTAATAAGTAGACCATATTGATTACATAATTAATACATCATTTAATGATGTCATTAAACACCCGTAACTTAAAAACTGTATTTTCACTATTCATCTAAAATTCAACTTTCTCAGAATAATCCCAAAATTTAACCTTAACCAAATATCAATTCTCTGATCTCAAAAATGAACTCCATTCTATAAAAATAATTTTCTAAATATTTTTAATTTTATTTTTAAATAAATACAAAATTCACCGAAAATTCATTTTTTTTCCGAAAAATCCCCAAAAATTACCATAACATAATATCGATGCTCTGAGTTCAAAAATAAAGTCCATTTTTTAAAAATAATTTTATAATTATTTTTAAATAAATTTTTAATTAAAAAACACTATTCACCCGAAAAAAACTAATACTTGACTAATAATTTATGAAACCATTATTTACCCATTTTATTGAATCTCATTACTTAATCAAGGTGTCTAAATTATATTAAAACATTCTTTGAGTTAAATTACTAATCCATTTGGTCACATTACTAATCTTAAGCGTAAAATTACTATTCATAATTTACTATTCATCAAAAATCAAGTTGATCTTATTAGACTCTAAATTTCGTACTGAAAATAATTGTAGAAGACCATTTTTCGCAAATCATTACACGTTTTTAATTATTTAAGACTTAAAAAATCATTTTTAAAATATAATTTTTCTAAAATTCATCAAAAATATGCATACTATATTTATCCGGTCATTTGAAAATTCATAAACATCATCATAAGAATAAATCCCAATTTTTATTTAAAACAGAGGATTACACAAGGCAGTTACGGTCTCCTTACATAGCCCCTTATCACACCAGCATAGGACCTAAGTGTAAGGTGTGCTAAGGTGAGAGAATATGAGTGAGGCTCGGCCAACATCGCACGAGTAGTAATTTCTATCAGTTTGAACTTCTTGCGAAGGTGATCCCGTTCTAGCTTCACACGATGAAGTTCAGCTTGGGTTTGGTCCAGGGCAAAACCCAGTGGTGCTACCTCCTCCCAAGTTCTGTTAGAGGGGCTTTGATCGGTCCAAGACTACTGGGTGAGGCCATCGAATCTTCTTTCTATATTAATTAACCAAGATTACTTGTATTTAGAGACAATAATCAAAACGTTTAGTTTCCAGCGGTCATATTGACCAATGGACATATAACAATCAAAAACCAACCATATCATTTTAATTATACTCATGTTATCAAATGAAACATTTTTGTTGAGTATAAAAATAAAATAAAATAACACATAAAATTAGGAAACAAGATTTATTCAAAATTTCGGGTCGTTACAATCTTCCCCCCTTAAGAAATTGCGTCCTCGCAATTTTTTAAAATTAGGTTTTGAAATTTCATTGAAAGTCCCACATCGAAAAAGTAGTCAGTAAAAATATTACATTAAAAGAAAGAAAGGGAAGTACGAAGGTCACCCGAGTTAGACCACGCTAGGATTCCATGTAGGAAAAAATGGACATTGAAGAAAAAAAAGGGTCAAGTTCTGAGGGAGAGTGATAGAGAACATGATTAGGAGAAAGTTAACCATAAGAAAATCCCAAACAAAGGATGTGTATAAACGGTCATTGATTACCTAGTAGGAAACGTAAACCAACAACGTTTTTGTTTTACGTTCCCTTTCATAATTTTGAGGAATTCATTTACTACATAGAACAAAAACATAAGAAAATATACCTACCTTCATGTAGAGTTTCATCCTTTAATAAGTTTCTACCAAAACTAATCTTTTCTCCAAATGATAAGAATTCAAAACTACTTGGTCTCATCAAAACACAAGAATCATCTTCTAGAGAATCACATAATCCACAAAAGATTAACTATCTATTTCTTCTATCTTTAAACATTATCCCAAAAACAGAAAGGTTAAGGTAAAACCACTCTTCAAAAAGAAAGAATCCCATAGGAAGGGAAACTATTTTTAAATCTTAAAAGTTCCATGGTACTACCCAAAGTTCATCATAGACCATCCCATAAATAACGGTCTTTAAAATTCCTCAAAATAAAACAAACTAAGATTGAAACCCAAATACAAGAGGGATTTGATAACATGGTCTTCCAAAATAAACTTCATTGTTCATCTCCAAACAACATCAAACACACCTAACATCTTATAAAAAAATTAGCTAACCTAAACATATTTTACCCAAGATAGGTTAATCATTTCCATAAGTAACCTAAATTACTATAAGTCCACCTTAAATTCACTAATTCTTCAAAATATAAGTCAACCTTACTCCTCAATGAAAATACCGCAGTAATCTATTTACCTTGATCATATAGGGTCCTCAAAATAGTGAACGTCTTCCAAAATAATAATCATCTTTTAATCCCCCAATCATCTCTGTCGTATTAATACGGCAATCGTAGCATTTCCTATCACATTGGTTGTTGGGACATGTTCTTCCATTTCCAACCATTAACTAAGAAAAGAAGCTATAATTAGGGGCATAAATACTTAGCCAATAATCACGAAAAGAAACTTAAAGAATATAAGGATAACTTGTAGAAGAAAATTATTCCCTAACTTGTGATCCCCTAGGTTCTCATCTAGGTTATCCATGATCATATATTCTTATGTGAACCTTTATTTTATTTTATCTTTGTTCCTTTAACAATGGTTCATACTAAGCTTATGAATTTACCAAAGCATATCCCCCGGGAGTGTCGTAACCAAGAGTGCAGCAAGGCCCGTTGTCGTGTACCAGTTCCTGTTCGAGTCTAGCTCAAAGCGGTGTTTTCAGGTTTCACCCCTATGTACATCTGTGCCGGATCCACCTCTACCTGCTCGTATCCAGATAGGGATGTATTTTCTTGGAAACCCCTTACTCAATACTCACCAAAATACCAGGAAGATTTCCTATATTTTAACTTTTCCATAGGCTTCTTCCTACAGTTTTCATATCCTAATTTCCACAAATAACTAAACCATAATTTGATACCAACTATAGCATCGTGTCTTTTTATAACATAACTTTAATTTCATTACACGGAACTGAGGATCTTTATGGTTTAGTGTCTTGGAAACAAGGAACATAATACATGAAAAGAAAAAAAACATTATTCTTAAACAGTTGAAAGGATTCTCCTTAAGTTCATCCTAGGTTCATTACTGCATCTCATAACCTGGGGACATACATCAAAATAAAGGGTGAGCAGAAGGCCCAGTAAGGGAAATAAGAGAAACATTTTACATGTGAACTAGAGATACTTCAATAAGGTCGTGAAAAGAACTTTAAGGCATGAAAATGAAACCATGAAGCATATCATAATAAAAATAACATTTTTCATAACTTGAAGATGTGGCTACAACATTTAATATTTACAATCATTTCATTTCACCAAGGTCTATCCCCAAGGTGTCGTTAAAAATTACCAAGGTTATTCACCAAGGCATCGTTAAAAATGGTCATCTCTAGAGATTAAGCCATTACCCAATGCATTGGAGCGCTATCTGGGCGCACCCTTGACATGTATTTATTATCATGAGAGCCACATATATCATCATAAATCATTTCATAAACAACCCATATTGTATAAAAGAAATGGGTTTCATTTCATAATCATAACGTTTTAAAAACTGCTTTAAAGACATGATCTTTATGTCACTTTAAACCCACGGAAAGGGAAAGAGGGTTTCATGTATGTAAATCCCAGAATTTAAAACAGAACATTTTGTTATATATGTGAATACCCATATAGTGGAGAGAGATTTGAGTATTCACTTAATAAAACAAAAGAACTTTAGAAAAAGAGAAAGACATTTTGAGACGAAAATTCTGCAGCATAATGGCTATGTTACAGGGTTTTAGAAAACATTGAAAAGAGAGGGGACATGGGTCAAACATTCATAAATGACCCATAAAATAGTAGAGGTACATAATATAAGGTATTTAAGAACATGGTAATGAAATTTGAAAATATACCATATGAAATGAAGAACAAGAAAGGAAGACAAAAATAAGATTTCTCTTATAAAAATTCGGCAGCCTAACGGCGTCACATAAACTTCAACCAAAATTGAATTGATGAGATCAAATAGGGTCTCTCATCATATGAAAATAAAAGTCCAGTATGATAGATATAGATATCATACCCCAACATAATAAAAATGAACTTGAAAGACTTGACATGAAAGTAGAACGTTGAAAAATGAGAAAGGTGAACGAATCCCTTAAAAATTCGGCAGCCTAACGGCGCCACTTAAACTTCAACAAAAATGAATTGATGAGATCAAAAAGGGTCTCTAATAATATGAACATAAATGATCAGTATCATAGATATAGAGATAATACCCCAACATAAAGTAACTTTAAATACTTGACAATAAAATAGAACTTGAAAATGGGAAGGGTGAAAGAATCCTTTAAAAATTCGGCAGCCTAACGGCGCCACTTAAAATTTCAAAATGCTGAATTAAAGAGATCAAAATGGGGTCTCTCATCATATGAACATAAAATATCAGTATGATAAATTTATAGATCATACCCCAACATAATAAAAAGTAACTTCAAAGACTTTACATGAAAATAGATCTTGAAAAATGAGAAGGGAGAAAGAATCTGTTACAAAAATTTCAGCAGCCTAACGGCGCCACTAAAAACTTCATAAAACGAAATAATGAGAGTAAGAGGGGATCTATCATTATATGAAAATGAAAATGGAAGTAAGAGGAGTATTAAAGAACATATTTTAACATAATAACATGGATCATAAAAGAAATGACATAAAAGAGATTACTTGAAAAGAAAGAGAGAGGTCGGGTCCCTTACCTTAAAACGTAACTCTTAAAACTCAAAGGATTGGACCTTGAGAGATTGGGGGAACCTTGGGAGGACTCCTTGGGAGGTAAGGAGACCAGAACTTCGTTGGGGGAGAGTTGGGAGTGAAAACTAAAGAAGGAAAGGGTGGGTATTTATAGGGAAAGTGAGGGGACAAGGCAATAATGGCCAAGGGACACCTCATTAGTGGTTTTGGAAAAACCATGGGCTTGCCCATGGTATTTGCCCATGGTATCGGCCACTTGGGACACCTCATACCTTATCTTACTATTCATAAGTCGACCATATTGATTAAATACTTAATACATCATTTAATGATGTCATTAAACACTCGTAACTTAAAAACTGTATTTTCACTATTCATTGAAAATTTAACTTTCTCAGAATAATCCCAAAATTTAACCTTAACCAAACATCAATGCTCTGATTTCAAAAGTGAACTCCATTTCATAAAAATAATTTTCTAAATATTTTTAATTTTATTTTTAACTAAATACACTATTCACCAAAAATTCATTTTTTTCAGAAAAATCCCCAAAAATTTCCATAACATAATATCGATGCTCTGAGTTCAAAAATAAAGTCCATTTTTTAAAAATATTTTTCTAATTATTTTTAATTAAATTTATAATTAAAAAACACTATTCACCCGAAAAAAAATAATACATGACTAATAATTTAGGAAACCGTTATTTACCCATTTTATTGAGTCTCATTACATAATCAAGGTGTCTAAATTATATTAAAACTTTCTTTGAGTTAAATTACTAATCCATTTGGTCACATTACTAATCTTAAGCGTAAAATCACTATTCATAATTTACTATTCATCAAAAATCAAGTTGATCTTATTAGACTCTAAATTTCGTACTGAACATAATCGTAGAAGAACATTTTTTGAAAATAATTACACATTTTTAATTATTTAAGGTTTACAAAAACATTTTTAAAATATAATTTTTCTAAAATTCATCAAAAATATGCATACTATATTTATCTGCTCATTTGAAAATTCATAAACTTCATCATAAGAAGAAATCCCAATTTTTATTTAAAACAAAGGATTACAGAAGGCAGTTACGGTCTCCTTACATTGCCCCTTATCACGCCAGCATAGGACCTAAGTGTAAGGTGTGCTAAGGTGAGAGAATCTGAGGGAGGCTCGGCCAACATCGCACGAGTAGTAATTTCTATTAGTTTGAACTTCTCGCGAAGGCGATCCCGTTCTAGCTTCACACGATGAAGTTCAGCTTGGGTTTGGTCCAGAGCAAAGCCCAGTGGTGCTACCTCCTTCCCAAGTTCTGTTAGATGGGCTTCGATCGGTCCAAGACTACTGGGTGAGGCCATCTAATCTTCTTTCTATATTAATTAACCAAGATAACTTGTATTTAGAGACAATAATCAAAACGATTAGTTTCCAGCGGTCATATTGACCAATGGTCATATAACAGTAAAAAACCAACGGTATCATTTTAATTATACTCATGTTATCAAGTGAAACATTTTTGTTGTGTATAAAAATAAAATAAAATAACACATAAAATTAGGAAACAAGATTTATTCAAAATTTCGGGTCGTTACACTCATCACATTTTATGTATCTCCATTGTTTGTGGGAGAAATTTTACATATATTATTAAATATAACATATTTTATTACTTAGGATCACATGGGATATTTGGTAAACCACATGATGTGGGTGAATTGGAGTATATAACAAGATAAAAACATAGCCTTATATGCCATGTAGACCATTGGAAATATCATGTGGGTGAAACTCAAGAGTACACACATGAATTATCTATCAAATACACATTTAATATAGTTAGATATCACACTCCATAACTATAGTGACATGACTCATTCCATTATATGATACATATAAACTGACACTTGAGAGGCAGACATCATTTTTATTAGAATAACAAGATGTGTATATTGATGTCACATGACTTGGAATATGAGGTACACACCCAATTGAATTTTGGGATAAACATTCCATGTACCCTGAATGAAAATCCATTTTATATATGACTACATTACTATAAAGTAATATAAAATTATATGGTTCTTCTTAAGGCTCAGACATCATTTATTATGTAATTACATGTCCCATGATTTACATTTATTAAAATTTTCTATATCTTTCCACCCAGGTGTCATAATGGGACAAATAAGTAGTTCATTGATAAAACACAATTTTTTTGAATATTTTATTGATAATAAATGAAAATATTTCCTCACAGTGTGTTAAATATAATAATTTAAAAAAATATTTGGGATTATATAATTCTTTTTTAAATTTGATGAAAATTCCACTTTTACCCTTTAAAGTGCATTGTAGTAATTAATACATAAATATTTTATTAATAATTATTTGATTTTAAAACTTTTTATCTATCTTCTTGAGTAAATAGGATAAATATTATGTTCGGGACATTGGATCTCAATAATGAATTTGATTGTACTAAATGGACAATGAAGTCAAAGATGGACTGGACGCACTATATTAAACATTTCTATTGTGTTTGGGATATATATTATTCATCTGTTTATATGTTGGGATAAAATTTTGTGAAGTGATCAAAAAACCAATTTCTCACAAATTATCATTCTAGAATAATAGCTAAATAAAGAATTTTGGTGACTAAGAATGTGGTTTAATTTGGATTAAAATATTTGGAAGAATCTCCCCATTCACACTCATAACTACTTTAAACCTAGCCTCCCCTCCACTCTATAAATATTTATTTTTCTAATTTAGAGGGGTTGGGGATGTGGATTTGGATGTTAATGGAATAGGAGAAGTGTTTTCACTCCAGTTTCCCAAGTATTTTAATAAGAGTAGCCCTTGAAGCAAGGATTCTATCGTCGAAGCCTTCTTCTTCTTCTTTGCGCTGTGATGTTTGTGTTTGCGTAATATACTACTTAGTTCTAATTTAATTTATTCTGTTTTATTCCATGTTGTTCAATAATAATATTCTTTAATATTCCTATTTGGTCTGGAAATCAATAATATAAATGGTATTGGGTTATACCCTCTCTTAACTGTTGCGAAAGAAATTCGTTTCAACGATGACTACACCACATATGGAAGAGTAGTTTTCTTATTAATCGATATACCTATTACCTTAGTCATTGATTTATTTTAAATCATTGATATAATTTAATTAAATTTATATGAACCATTAATTGTGTTTTTAAATTAGAAGAATCTATTTAAGGAATTGAACAATTAACCCAAAAACCTGTGAGGTCGGGGATTTCTGTAAATTTTGAGAGTGAAAACATAATCTGTAAAAAAATACCACACAATATAAATTTTTACAGTAAAAATATAATTGAAAATCACAATTCATTATCATTTACAGAGTGGGTATGTTCCTTATTCACCACTCACCACAATATATCCTTATAACCACAATCAAAGTAGGGTGCTGCAATTGCATGTTCCAAATCAAGCGTAGGGTTTAACTCCGATCATCTTTGTTGTTAATTCTCCTCTTGTAGGGTTTCAGAATTAGAAAATTAGGGGATAATAATTAATTATAGATTAATTTAAATGATAATTATTAATAAGTATGTTAATAGGTAGTGTTAAATTGATTACGCCTTTTAAAATATATTCTAAAAAACATCTTATTGTTGTGTCTTTTTCATCAAACTTCACTTCAATAAAAAAATGTAATCTTATTAGAGAAAACTTCTTATAGCTTTATAAATGATTAAAAAACCCATCCATTCAAGTATTGTGATAATATATTTTTTTTCATTATATTCAAAGTACCTTTCTTAAGTTGTTTTACTTACTACCTCTTTGATAGATATCCTATGTCAGCCACCCTACTGCACCTAAATAATCTCAAACTGAACATCATTAGAGATCACCCATGACAACACATTTCAAATTTTTGTAATTTCCAGGGATTCAAGTAATTATTTAAATCATTTATATGTATTCCTTTTAATTATCAATTTGTTCCCTTTTTCTCTTCTTTCTTCCATCTTTACCCAATCTGAATTTTTCTTCTTCTTTTGTTCTCTTCTTCTTCTTTTTGGACCATAAACTCAAACTTCTCTTTTTTATTTTATTATGGTCCAACTTTATTCTTTTAATTTTTATTTGATTTATGAAATGAACTAATCTTAAATATATTTTAAATCTTGACCCTAATATTGAATGCATCCTTAGGGATCGAATCAGACATTCTCAGTCTACAAGAAGTTTCAACAATCAACCAGTTAAGGAATTATTCAAATCTAGCAAGATTAAAATTGGAATAAATTAAAATTAAAACATAAAACAAGAACCAATGGTTGAAAATAATAACAATGAACTTAATATAACCATTCTTCGGTCGGTTTCACAAGATATTAATTATCAACCAAATTTCATTGCATACACAAATCTCAAATAAGACATTGAACTGAAATCTAGGATAATTCAAAATCTTCCAATGTTTCAAGGCTTATCTGGTGAGGAACCAAACACACACCATAACTAATTTAATGGGGTTTTCTAAAACCAAAAACCAATAAATGTATATGAATATCAAATCAAACTAAGATCATTCACATTCTAACTTTATGGAGATACAAAAGATTGGATGTATTATTTACAACCTGAAGATGAAACATGTTGGAATAATTTGAAATGTCTTTTCATGTAGAGATTTTTTTCCAGTATCAAGGACCAATTCTATTTGAAATGGGAACTCTATGATCTAGAAAGCACAAGGGGAGTCAATTTATCAGTACTTAGAGCAATTCATAAGTTTTGTGCAATCTTCCCAATCAGTGAGAAACTACTCATCATGTACTTTTCTAAAGGACTCACACCTCTGGAGAGAATCATGGTGGATTCCTCAGTTAGATGGGAATTGGTCAACAAAACACTTTCATCTCCACATGCATTGATAAAAAAGATGTCACAAAACTCAAAAAAAATTGTCGATCGAGGTACACAACATGTAAAAAGAGTAAATCAGGTAAATACTTTCTCTCTTGAAAATCATTTGATTTATAATAAGTTAGAATAATTAATCATAATGGTGGGGTAGATTTCATTGTCTCAAAAGACATCCCAACCCACTCTTATGTGGATTTGTGGCATTTTCACTAAAAAATACCACCCAACTAACTTTTTACCCCAACTAAAAAAGTCAGAGGATTGTGTAGTAGTATTCCTTGGGAGACCATATTACTAGAAACAACAGCCACATACCCAAAATAAGTATGATTCCTTTTCGCTTACATACAACCAAGGGTAGAAGGATTAATCAGATATAAGGTATATATCGTGACAACCACAAAGTCCCCCTTTTCAAAAAAAATCCACCAGCCTCTGCCATACCAACAGGGTTTCCATAAACCCCAATGGAGATTTGAAGCTCAAGCATCAACAAGTAAACAACAAGGGATTCCCCAACCAAATGTAGATTCTAACCCTGATGACCTTTTGAAACAAATTATTTTGAATCAACATAATGAGATGAATATTCAAAGATCTGATATAAGGGAGTTGAAGACTCAAATGAGATAGATTTCCACTTCCCTCTATGAAATTAAAAGTAATAATTTTATAAATCTTCCTTCACAACCTACTCCAAATCCCAAGGGGAATGTTAGTTCCATCACATTTAGAAGTGGGAAACAAATGAATGATACTTATACGCCCACCATTCCATCAGGATTCACCTCAACTCTAGAGAATCCCCTTTCCATACCAACTAATGAGAAAACTAAGGAGAAAGATAAAGGTAAAAAATTATTGATCATATTCCTCCTAAACCACTTCCCTTTACAAAAATCGTTGTACAAACCAAGAAGATGGTTGAGGAGGCGATGTAAAAAGCATTTTTAGAAACATTCAAGTGTGTGGAGATCTACATACCTCAACATGAAGCCATTAATAAAATCCCAAGGTATTCCAAATTATATAAAGAACATTGTACCAATCAAAGAGGGCTCAAGGGAAATTAGAGGACCAATCTTTGAAGAAAAGTGTCTGCACTCATTACTCTAACTCAGGTATTTCCAATAATGTGCAAGGATCCTGGGACATTCACCATCCCAAGCACCATAGGGCAGTTGCATTTATTCGATGCTTTATGTTATCAAGTTGCTTCCGTAAATATGATTTGTCACTTTGTATTATATTTTTTACTGGTTGGGGAGTTGAAGCTGACAAGAGTAGTGGTGCAGTTTGGAAAATAGAGCTACCGTATATCCAGCGGGATTCGTTGAGGATGTAATTTTCTAGGTAAGATACATGACCTTTCTAGCTAATTTCTACAATCATAAAATAGAAGATTACTAGGTAAGATCACATTCTACCATTATCTTAGGTATTCCCATCCTTAAAATAGAAAAAATTATCATAAGGTTCCATGAGGGTACACTTTCCAGGGAGTTTGGGGATGATGTTGTGATATTTAATGTTATGGACTCTATGAAGTACCCCTCAGAGGGCCATTCTACTTTTATTATCTCCCATTTTGAACTACTAAGTAAAACCCCCATGGAATTTTATTGTCGTATTTTTAGGGAGATTATGAGTATTGGTACTATTTTTATGTATAAGAGTACTTCCTCACCTATTTATAATTCACAATACTCTCTTATATTTGATTTTGAAATGGATTCATATTCTGGTTTTGATCATGTTCACTCTGATTTGGACTTGGCTGTTGAATATTCTGATGTATATGATGAATTATTCTATGATTTTGATGATGTTTATTTTGATACATATTTTATTTCTAGACAAATCTTTGTTCTTTCAATGTCTCAATGGCATACCTACTTTTTTATAACATAACATTTCTTTACATTTTACAAATAAAGGATCTTTAAAGTCTAGTGTGTTGGAAATCAGAAACATAAAACATGAAAACATAAAACATAATTTTTAATACCTATTAAATGCTTCTGAAAAGTTCTTCTAGTGTAAAATTACTACATCTCATAACCTAGAGACATACATCAATGGAAATAGTGAGTAGAAGTCCCAGTAAAGAAAACAAGTGAAATAGTTTACATGTGAACTTGAGTGATATCAATAAGAACATAAAGATAAATAAAAATATCATAATAATAATAACTTGAGACATAAATTGAAAATGTGGCTATAAAATTTACTTTAGACATTCATGAACATATCATCAAGGTCCACCCCCAAGGTGTCATAAAAATTACCATGGTTTTTCACCAAGGTATTATAAAACTTTTCATCTCTAGAGATTAAATTCATTACCCAATGCATTGGATTTATATTAGGGAAAAAAATTAATATGTATTATTTTCATGAGATGAACACAGATCATAATCAAACATTTCATAAATAAAACATATGGAATAAAAGAAATGGGCTTCATTCCAAAGTCATGACATTTGAAAAAGTGCTTAAAACATGATTGTTATGTCATTTATATCCCATGGAAAAGGAATGAGGGTTTCATGTATGTCAATTCCAGAATCAAGTATATAATTTTATTTATTTATTAATACCCCTAGAAATGAAATATGTTTGGGTATTCACATAAATAAAAAAGATAATTTCATGAGAAAAAGAGAGATATTCTGAGGAAAAAATTCTACAACATAATGACTATATAACATGGTTTCAAAAAACATTAAAAAGAGAGGGGAAAAGATTAACCCACTCAAAAATAACTCGTAATAAAATTTAGGTAAGAATAAAAAATAAAATAATATCATAGTATGGATATTTTAATTACAGACCACAAGAAAATGAAAGTTTCATGGAAAGAGAAAATGCAATTACTTTAAAAAAAATCGGCAGTCTAATGACGTCACATAAAAATTTATAAAATCATTTGATGAGAGATAAAAGGATCTCTCATAATTTTTACATTAAATAGACAGAAATAAAGATATAGATTAACTTACTCCCACTTTGAAAAATAGAAACTAGAAGACATAACATAATGGAAGTCATCACTAAGAGAGGAGGGAAAAAGGTTCCCTTACCTTGAAGAGTAACTTAAAAACATGAAAGTTGGAAACTTGGGGAGCTTGAGGGAACCTTGCGGGGACTAAATGGGAAGGTAAAATACCATAATTGAGTTAGAAGGAATTTTGAATGAAAGGAATGAAGGAATGGGTTGATATTTATAGAAAAAGTGATGGAATATTTTCTTAATTTGGTAGGGCGACTTCATTAGAGGTATTTGAAAAACCATGGGCTAGACCATGGAATTTGAAAAACGATGGAATAGACCATGGTATTTTTCCATGTTATTGACCAGTTGGGACACCTCATAACATATCTTACTATACACAAGTCATGCAGAATTATTACATCATTAATGATGTCATTAAAAACACTGAAACTCAAAACTGTATTATACTATTCATCAAAAAACAAAACATTTTATAAAAATATCATAAATTAACCCCCAAAAAATATTTATGATCTATATTCAAAAATGAACTCCATTTTATGAAAATAGTATTCTAATTATGAGATATTTAATTTTTAAGTAGAAATGTTATTTACCCTAAAAAATACTAATTCTTGACTAATAATTTCTGAAACAGTTATTTACTTTTGCAATTATATCACATTTCAAATCAAAATACCTAAATTATATTATTACTTTCTAAAGTGACGTTACTATTCCATTTTCCACATTACTATTCATAGGGGGTAAAATTACTATTCATAATTTACTATTCACCAAAAATTAAGCTGGTCTTTTTAGACCCTAAATTTTTTACCGATCACATTTTTATAAGACTATTTTTTGAAAATAATTTCACATTATTAATTATTTAAATTATAGAAAATATTTTTAAATACCCTTTTTTCCAAAATTCAACAATAATATGAATCTTCTATAAATTCATACTATATTTATTTTAACATTTTAAATTCGCAAATTTTAAAATAATAAGAAATAAAATTTTATTTAGAAAAAATATTATCCAAAATAACTAAGACATCATTACATTACCCCTTATAACACATGCATATGACCTAAGAGTAAGGTGTGCAACAGTGATAGAATCTTGGGGTTGCTCAGACAACATTGCCCGAGTGGTGATTTCTATCAGCATGAAATTATACCTTATGTGATTATGTTCAAGCTTAACATGTTGGAGTTCAGTTTGGGATTGGTCCAGAGAAAAGCCCAGTGATGCTACCTCCTTCCCAATCTTAAAAAGATGGGCTTCGTTTGGCTTGAGTGTACTGGATAAGGCCATCAACTCTTCTTTCTATATTAATTAACCTTGATCGTTTTTATTTATAAACAATAATGGTATCATTAAGAGTATAGTTTCCAATTTTCATATTGAAAAACATTCATATAACATTCAAATCCCAATTGTCTCATTTTAATTATACTCACTTCATTAATAAGGGTACACAGTTTTGTTGAGTATAAAATAAAATAACACCAAAATTTTGGAAAAAAATATTATTCACAAGTTTGGGTCATTACATTCTTCCCAGAAAATTCATCTCATGCCCTCATAAGAGAAAATTTGTAGGTTCTTCTACCTCATATACTCCTCTAGTACCCATGTGGCTTCTTCACATTTTTTTTCTCCATGACACCTTTACAAGGCGGGTAGTCCGGTTGCGTAGAAACTTGTCTCTTTGATCCAATATCTCCACTGGATGCTCCTCATAAGAGAGTTCATTTTCTTGTTGTACTACATCTGTATTTATTACATCTGAAGGGTCTGGTATGTACTTCTTCAAGATTAATACATGGAAGATATTATGAACTTGTGCTAGATTTGGAGGATGTACAAGCCGATAGGCCACTGCTCCTAAACACTCAATTATTTCATAGGTGCCAATTTACCTATTTCTGAGCTTCCCTTTCTTCCCAAACCTAACGACTCTCTTCCAAGGTGAGATTCGAATAAATACAGTGTCACCAACATCAATCTCAAAGTCCCTTTGAATGTTATCATCATAACTCTTTTTCTGACTCTGAGTATCCTTAATGTGTTTCTGGATGGCTTGAACCTTTTATGTCATCTATTGCACACGATTAAGCCCAAAAATCATTCTCTCACTAGATTCATCCCAACTAGTATGAGTTCAACATTACTTCCCATATAGTGCTTCATAGGGTGCCATTGGAATGATCATGTGGAAGCTGTTGTTGTAAGAGAACTCAAAAAATGGGATATTTTTATCACATCCACCTTTAAATTCCATTGACCTTGTTCTCAGCATGTTCCCGTGTTTTTGAATAGTCCTTTCAGTTTGGCCACCAGTTTGGGAATCATAATCCATACTGAAATTCGATTCGGTACTCATATAATGTTGATGACTTCTCTAGAATTTTGATGTGAACCTTCGATCATGATTGGATATGATAAAAGTGGAACTCTATACAGCCTTACCACTTCCTTCATGTAAATCTAGTAAAGTTGATAAACGGAAAAATATTTACAAATAGAGATAAAACGGGTAGCATTTGTGAGACAATCCACAATAACCCATATCACATTTTTTTCATTGGAAGTTCTTTGGAGACCAGTGACAAAGTCCATAGTGATATTTTCCCACTTTCTTATTGGTATGGGTAGTGGTTTTAATACCCCTTTAAGAATTTTTTACTCTTCCTTCACTTGCTAATAAACCTGGCACCTCGAAGTGTAGTAATAAATCTCTCTTTTAATATTATCCCAAAAATAATGATCACAATGGTTCCTATGAATTTTCATTCTTTTGAGACATATAGATAATGTAGAGCTATGAGATTTATCCATAACCTCCTTCTTTATTTCTGGAATAGATGGAAGACATAGCCTTTTATAAATTTTCAGTACACCTTCTTGATCAATATTGAACTCATGAAACATCCTATACTTCACAACCTCAAACTTATTATGTAACAAAGGATATTCTTTCTGAACTTTCTTGATCCTATCATGTAATGACGGTTGAGAAATCATTTGGGATAGGGTCGATGATATCCCTTCCCCTATAATTCCCATGTCTATTTTCACTTGGTCTTGGATCAAGGTATCTCTTTGAATCCTCACCATGGACAGAACAACTGGGTCTTTCCTACATAATGTATCAGTGAATTTGTTTGATCTTCTAGGATGATAATGAATTGAACCATCATAGTATTTAAGATGTTCAATCCATATCAAATATCTCATGTTCAATTACTTTTGTTTGAACATATACTTCAAACATTGATGGTATATGTATGAATCTCATTTCTACCCAAAAAAATAGTTCCTCCATATCTTTATATAAAAATAACCATAGCTATCTCAAGATCATGTGTAGGATAGTTCTTCTCACGAGTCTTCAATTCTAGATATGCAAAAGCAATGAATTTTTCTTTTTTCTTGAGGATGCACCCAATCCCTTTAAGAGATTCATAGCTATATATAATTTATCCTTCTTCACATGAGGGAAGAATTAGAATAGGTGTAGTAACCAATCACTTCTTCAGCTCTTGAAATCTTTCCTCACACTCTTTTGTCTAGATAAACTTTACCCCATTTCGATTTAACTTGGTTAATGGATTAGAAAGTCATGAATTTTTTTTCACAAACCTCCTATAATATCCCTCTAAACCAAGAAACTTTAAATCTCAGTTATTTTTTTAGATTGAGGCCATTATTCTACAACCTTTATCATTGTAGGGTAAACTGTGATTCCTTCATTGGTTATAATGTTCCTCAAGAAAGGAACTTATTGTAACAAAAAATCACATTTTCTAAACATTACCAAAATCCTCTCCTCCTATATAGTTTTCAAAATAACTCTTAGATGATTCTCATGACCCTCATGAGTTTTGTAATATAATAGAATATCATCAATAAAAACTACCACAAAGGTAACATGGTAGTCCTTAAAGACTATATTCATCAAATACATAAAAATATTAGGTGTATTAGTTAGTCCGAAGGGCATAACAACAAACTCATAATGCCCATATCTTGGCCAAAAGGAATTTTCTTGAATATCATCCTTTTTTACCCTCAATTGGTGATAACCAGATCAAAGATCAATCTTTGATAAGAATTAAGCCCCAAAAATTTGGTCATATAAGTCAAAAATTCTTGCAATTGGGTATTGGTTCTTCCCTATGATCTCGTTCAGTTCTCTATAATCAATGCATTTCCAAATTGACCCATCCTTCTTCTTCACGAAGAGAATAGGTGCTCCCCAAGGAGACACACTTGATTGGATTAAACCCTTCTCTAAAAGAACTTTTTATTCTTCCATTAATTCCTTTAGCTCCAAATTTTTCATCCTATATGAGGTCTTTGATATTGGATGAGATCCATGTATGAGTTCAATGGAGAACACTACCTCTCTTTCAGGGGGACGTTTGGGTAACTACTCAAAAAATACATCAATGTATTCCTAGAGTATTGGGAAATTTTCTATCCTTATACTCTCATTTACATCTTATTCACTGATAAAATCCATAAAGAATGATATTGGAGGTTATAATAGACAATGATCAGGTCGAGATATCTCTCCATGGAAGATAACTGTAGCCTTTCCATTCAAAACTACTGATATTTCCTTGATTCTACATTTGATCATAGAATTATACATTGAGAGCTAGTCCATACCTAGTATAATGTCGAATTACATCATGGGAATGACTATTAGATTTGCGATAAGATTGTTCTCACAGAAGTAAATGCAATAGTTTCTAAACAGTGACGATTCTTGGATAATACCACCAAGAGTCTTGACTGATAACATTATTTTTATCAATTCAGGGGATGATTCTAAATTCTTTGAATACTTGGAGGAAATAAAGTAATGTGTAGAACCAGAATTAAACAATGTACATTAATTATTTGTCACAACAACAAGTGTACCTGCCACCACATAATTTGGAGCTTCAACATCATCTATCATGATAGTGGAAGCATGACCTTTCTCCCATTAACCTTTTCTGAGGCTAAAGGTTGTTCCCCTCCACTACCCTTGGATTTTAAAAGTAATTGGAAAAGTTGTCATGTTATTTACACATATATAATTGGACATTAGGTAGGGATTGCACTATATTCCCCTTTTCGTTATTATTGGGAATTTAAGGCTTCACCTCACTATGAAAATACCTTGAAATATGAAAATCTCTCCCACACTAGTAGCACTTCTCTCTCCCAAGATGGAAGTTCCTTGAATTCTTCTTCCCACACTTGTTACATGAGGGATGTTGCACTTTCATGCCTCCTATTACATGATCAAAGATCCTCCCAAAGCATAGATCCATCGATCTCTTCTTTTCATTGGATTTTTGAGACCACCATATCTCATCAATCATTAATTAGACTTTTATTTCACTCCGTACTATATCCTCATAAATATCATAGTCTCGATTGGCTAGATTCTTCTGTAGATGAGGTCTTAGTTCATCAGTGAATCTATCAACCTTCCAATTATGATCCATAACAAAGCTAGAGGTGTAACATGAAAGTCTTGTGAATTTTATCTTGTAGATTCCAATAGATTCATTCTCCTTATGATTCAGCTCGAGAAACTGTTTCTCCATTTTAGTTCTCATAAAATGAGGGAAATACTTATTGAAGAAGATCCCTCAGAACTTTTCACACTCCATAACATCAACCTCCACTCTTGGCCTCATGTTTTTAATCAGTTCCCACCACTAATCAAACTCTCCCTCTAAATGGTAACCAGCCATGGTGACATTCTCTTGTTCCATACAACGGAGGATAGAAAATATCTTCTCGATAGAGCTGATCCACTGTTCAGCAATCAATGGATTGGTAGATCCACTAAAGGTTGGTGGTCATTGATGCATAAAAGTCCCAATAGAATGTTGATCCTTTCACAGTGAGATCAATCTCTCAGCATTATTCAAGTTATTTTTCATAACTTGAGTCAATTGGTTCATCATTCTCATGAATGTTTCCATTATGGCTTCCATTAGAGGGTCGTCAGTGCATGGTCCATTACGGTCACCATTTTCTCGATTCCTCCTATTTCCCTCCAATTTTTAAAAGAATAAAACCTTAGTTTGAATATTATTTCAATTTCTAATCTTTTAAATATAATGGATTTTATGTCTTAATACTTCATTCTTAAACATGTTATTCATTAACAAAAATTACATTTCTCTATATGTTCTTTATAATGATTCATAAAAATCATATGATTAACCAAACATATCCCCCAGGAGTGTAAACCCAAGAGTGAATTTGAAGTTCCCAGTCAGGATCCAAGTATCACCGAGAGGGGGAGGGGTGAATCATTGATATATTTTTCTTTTTTAAGTTTACTTCTTTTTGAAACAACCTTTGCCTCCTATTAAATAATTTCTTCCCTGTTGAACACACACAACCACAGGAACAAAATATTTATAAGGTTCACTACTCAACAAGAGTAGCTACGTCCTTGGTATGGTACGGAAATAATCCAGTACCATAAAGTCCTCTAGAAAGCAATCCTTTGATGTGGAATACAATGAGTAGGATATACTCTTACAACCATGTAGCACTTGAAAAACAATCCGCAAGAGCGTGTGCACCCTCTCAGCACAAATAGGGTAATACAATGGATCATTGATTCTTAATGAGCTTACACAAATCAAATCATTCAAAGCAATTCTTCACTTTCCTACCCAGAAGCTGGCAGGAACCCACGGGAGAAAAACAGCTTGCGCTCCCACTTCCACTTGCGCGACCTATACTTTCACACCTACAACTTGTGTGCCTATTCTTACCTGCTGCCTATGTGCACGCTTCCCTTCGGATTCACTACCTTCTTGTAGCCTGCGCGCCAACTAACAATTGCGTGCTTCCAACTTGCGCGACTATACTTGCGCGCATACAACTTGCATGTCCCCAACTTGTGTGCCTTCTAACAACCTTCAACGTACACGCCCAACTCTCTACTTTCACGTCCATAGCTTAATGATAATTCTAAATATTTATCCTTGAAAAATGAGGAGGCGAGTCGTCTATTTATAGGCATTTTGGTGACTTGTGCGACCTAGACTTGCGGGCCCCTTTCTTTACCTTTCCATATTTCTGAAATAATGCTCTACTTGTGTGCCACCACTTGCGCACCCCTACAATAGTTCCAATACTTGTGTGCCACTTTCTTTATTTTTACATATTTATGAAATAATTCTCTTTTAAATATGACGCGCGCGCCTCTACAACACTTGTGCGCCGACACATGTGTGCCGCCACTTGCGTGCCGATACTTGCGTGCAAATACTTGCACACCATTACTTGCGTGCCACTTTTTTTCCTTTGCCCAAATCACTTATTAATCTCCTGCATCTAGATTGTCCATTCCTTTGTCATTTTATATCTTCACTTCTTCCCATAACCATTCTTCAGCTTTTATCATGAACTCCACTATCGTGATATATATCCTTTTATAGACTAGATTTAGCATCCCCAGAATTATAATGGGAAGTACTGAAACTTCCCTATCTTTCAGTAGAATCATTCCTTCCAATAAAAACTTTATATGATGGGAATCATCATTTCTACCCATTTCCTTTATAAGGATTGCATTACAAGTTCTCTTAACTTATGATATTTCTAAAATACATATCAGCAAAGCATCGTTTGGTTTATTTTCCTTTTACAAAGTGAATTGATTTATCTTCTTTGACAACAAAAATCAACACTCTTCAAATACTAACTCTTCAAAATTCTTTCTCCATCCAACTTGGTCCCAACCAAATCATGGCCTATTGTCTTGCAACAGGATACCCTGGGTCAGAACCGAAACTCCTTGTCAAAGTTTCCACCCCTATGTACATCTGTTCCAGAGCCACATTCAGTTGTTCTTATCCAAAGAGGGATATATTTGTTCGGAAATCACTTACATAATATTTCAACAAAATTCCAGAAATTTTTTATATTTAAACTGTTCTATAGGGTTCTTCATAAATTTTTCATTTCTTAATTTCCCAAATAACTATACTATCATTTTATACAAACTATGGCATACTACCTTTTTTATTACATAACATTTCATTACATTTTACAAACAGAATATTGTTATACTCTACTGTCTTAGAAATCAGGAACATAAACATGAAAACATAAAAAATTATTTTAAATCCCCTTGAAAGGCTTATTTAAAATTTTAACCTATGTAAAATTAATTCATCTCATAATATGGAGACATACATCAAAGGAAAGGGTGAGCAGAAGGCATGGTAAGGAAATCATGTCAAAAAGTTTACATTTGAACTTGAGCGATATCTATAAGAACATGGAGATAAAAAGGCATATAATAATAATAATAAATTGAAACATAACTTGAAAATTTGTCTACAACATTTAATTTATACATTAATTAAAATTTCGCCAAGGTCCAACCCCAATGTTTCATAAAAATTACCAAGGTTATTCACCAAGGTATCATAAATCATGTCATTTCTAGAGATAAAATTCATTACCCAATGCATTGAAGCACTATAAAGACTCACCTTTAATATGTCTTTAAATTCATGTGATCCAAATATATAATAATGAATCATTTCATAAATAACCCATAGGTAAAAAAATAAATGAGATTCATTACAAAATAGTGATATTTTAAAAAGAGCTTAAAAACATTATCGTTATGTCAGTTATAGCCCAAGGAAAAGGAATGAGAGTTTAATGTATGTAAATTCCATAATAAAATATATTATTTTATGTATTTATGAATACCCCTATAAATTAAATAGGTTTTGGTATTAATATAAATAAAATAAGATAATTTCTTGAGAAATAGAGAGAGATTTTGAGACGAAACATTTGCAGCATAACAGTCATATACTATGGTTTTAGACAACAATAAAAAGAGATGGGAAAAGGGTCACCCAATAATAAATAACTCATAATACAGTATAGGGATAGAATAAAAAAATAATATCATGTCAAGGATATTGGAATGACATGCGACATGAAAAGGAAACTTGAAATAAAAGAGAAGATGTGATTTCTTTTACAAAAAATTGGTTGTCTAATGATGTCACAATAAAAATCAGAAAATTAGTTGATGGGTGTGGAAAGGGACTCTAATAATTTGGTCATAAAATTGACAGAAATATGGATACTGAATAACTTACCCTCAAATAATAAAATAGAAAATAGAATCCATAACATAAAGGAAGTAATGACAAAAAGAGGAGGGTGAAAGGTCCATTACCTTGAAGAGTAACTTCAAAAACATGAAGTATGGGACCTTGAGGGGCTTGAGGGAACCATGAGAGGACTCCTTTGGAGGTAAAAAGACTAGATCATCATTGGGGAGGAATTTTTAATGAATGTAAGGAAAGAATGGCTTGGTATTTATTGCAATAGTGATGTAATGTTTTATTAATTTCCATGGGACACCTAATTGGTGGTATTTGAAAAACCATGGGCTTGACCATGGTATATTCCAATGGTATTGGCCAATTGGGACACCTTAAAACATATCATAATGTATTTAAGTCAACTAGAATTATTACATCATTATGATATCATTAATGATGTGATTAAACACACTGAAACTCAAAATTATATTTTTAATATTCACTTAAAAGAAAACATTTTATAAAAATATCAAAAATTCACCTGAACCTAATATTGATGCTGCGAATTCAAAAATGAACTCCATTTTAAGAAAATATTTTTTTGATTATGAGATTTTTAATTTTTAATTAAAAACACTTTTTACCCCCAAAAATACTAATACTTAACTAATAATTTCTTAAATAGTTATTTACTTATGATATTATATCACATTACCAATCAAGATGCCAAAATTATATTTTTTACTTTCTTATGTGAGGTTACTACTCCATTAGTCTCATTACTATTCATAAGGGTAATATTTCTATTCATACTTTACTATTCACTAAGAAATATTTTTATCGTTTTAGACACTAAATTTCTTACTGATCACATTTTTAGAAGACCATTTTTTGAAAATAATTTTACATCATAAATTCTTTAAAGTATAAAAATATATTTTAAAATAAATTTTTTCCAAAATTAACCAATAATATGGAACTTCTATTAAATCATCCTATATTTATTTTAACATTTGAAATTTAAAAATTTTACCATAACAAAAATAACAATTTTATTTATACAAAAACAATAACACAGAGTAACTAAGACCTCATTACATAATCCATTATTACACCTACATATTACCTAAGAGTAAGGCATGAAATGGTCATAGAATCTTGGGGTGGATCAGAAAAAATTACCCAAGTAGTGAGTTCTATCAGCTCTAACTTCCACCTTAAGTGATTCTATTCAAGATTAACTTGTTAGAGTTTGGCTTGGGACTTGTCAAGAGAAAATCCCAGTGACGCTACCTCCTTCCCAAGATCTATCAGATAGGATTCCTATGACCAGAGTCTACTAAATGAGGCCACTGACTCTTCTTTATATATTAATTAATCATGATAATTTGTATTTATAAACAATAATCATAACATTAGGAGTATAGTTTCAAATTTTCATATAACAGTTGAAACCTAATGGTCTAATTTTAATTAAACTCACTTCATTAATTTGATGATAAAGTTTAGTTGAGTATAAAATAAAACAACACACAAAATTAGGAAACAAATATTATTCAAAATTTTGGGTTGTTACAGTCTCCATTCATACATCACCCCCTTTATCGAATATCAAGGCATTTCCACCAAATCTAAAATTCTCATACTTGTCAAGTGGTGAGAGATTACCTGTTATAATTGCTATTAATAATAATTTTGAACATGAAGAAATTTTTTTGAATCTTTTGAGGTAGAATATTAAGTTAATCAAGTGAACCTTACCTGACATATCAGGTATTATCCCCTTCATTTTTAGGTATACGAATATTTTTGAAGAAGGGTCTAAACCGACAAGGAAGCCACAATGGAGACTCAATCCAACCCTTTAAGAATTTTTTATAAAAGGGGTGAAAAATTGCTAGAGGATGGTATAATTTATCCCATTTCAGATTCTCATTGGGTGAGTCCTATTCAGGTTTTCCCTAAGAAAAGTTGTGTTACTAAAGTTAAAGATGATAATAAAGAGTTAGATCCAATGAAGGTTCCAAACAATTGGCATGTGTGTATTGATTATAGGAAACTAAATCAGTCCACTCACAAAGACAATTTTTCCCACCCATTTATTAATCAAATGATTTATAGACTAGTTGGGAAGACACATTATTGTTTCTTGGATGGATTTGTTAGATATTTTTGTGTTCCTATTTCTCTAGAGATCAGAAGAAGACAACATTCACTTGTCCATTTGGTACATTTTCCTACCGAAGAATTCTATTTGGACCTTACAATTCCCCAAGTACCTTCCAAAGATGCCTGGTGAATATTTTTTCTAATTTTTTTAGACCCGAATGGAGGTATTAATGGATGAATTTATAGTGTATGGGTATTCATTTGATGATTGTATCTCTTGTTTGGAAAAGGTTTTGAATCGTTGTATTGAGAAGAATCTGGTCTTGAACTTTGAAAAGTGACATTTTATGGTAGATAATGGCATTGTATTAGGGAATGTAGTGTCAAAACATGGGATAGAGGATGAAATATCTCTTTACCATATCCTTCATGTGCGTGTGATGTTAGATATTTCCTATGTAATGTATAATTTTATATGCTCTTCATCAATGATTTTTGTAAGATTGCTCTTCCTATGTCACGATTACTTCAAAAGGATTCTGATTTTGTGTTTGATGATTCTTTTAGGAATTCCTTTGATGTGCTTAAGAAGTGTCTAACCACTACACAAATCATACTTCCCCCACTGTGGGATCTTCCTTTTGAGATTATGTGTGACGCCTCTAACTTTGTGATCAGATCTGTCTTATCTTAGAGGGTGGAGGGACGTTTACATGTGATTTTCTTTGCATTGAGGATAGTGGATTCAACCCAATAAATCTACAAAACCATGGGAAAAGTGTTTCTTGACAACATATTTTATTTAGATAAATTCTATTCATATTTATGGGACTCTAAAGTAGTTTTTTTACCATACAACTCTAAGGTACCTCTTGAAAAAGCTAGATTTAATGCCCATGCTAATCTGATGGAAGACCTTTCTTTAAGAAATTTATCTCGATATAAAGGATACAAATGGGTTATAAAACCTAGTGGTGGACCACATGAGTAGGGTTACTCACACACTATGGGATTAAACTTTTGACCAGGTACCACTTCAAGACACTTTCCCTAATGAGCATGATTATTCTATCTTAGGTACGCATCCTTGGTATGCTGATTTAGTTAACTACATTGTTGCCACTAAAATTCCTAAAACATTAAAAAAAATAAAGTAAAAAAGTTAAAGAGTGAGTTAATATTTTATGTTTGGGATAATACATACCTGTGGCGCATGTTTAGTGACAAAGTTATCGGGAGTTGTGTTCCTGATCATGAGTTTGAGTCTGTTCTACATTTTTGTCATACACTTGATTGTGGTGGACACATTCTACCCCAATGGATAGAGAGGAAAGTATTAGACTATGGATTATATTTTCCTAGATTATTCCATGATGCTCATATATTTTTCAAGTCATGCTCATGTTACTAACAAATAGAAATCATTTCTAGGTTACATGAGATGCCTCAATAGCCCATATTATTCTATGAGATTTTTGATGTGTGGGGAATCAATTTTATTGGTAATTTTCTTAGTTAATTTGGTTTTTTGTATAGTTTGGTTGATGTTTATTATGTGAGAAAATGGGTGGAGGCTAGGGACCCTAGGACAGATGATTCTCATGTTGTAGTGGACTTTATCAAAGCCCAGATTTTTTTCAGGCTTGGAGTACCGAAGGCTATCATCTGTCACCAAGGGACACACATTGCAATCAGAATTTGGCCTCCATACTTCAAAATTATGGGGTGACACACAAAACATAAACACTATGCCACCCCAAACAATTGGTCATGATGTGGTTTCAAATTGGGAGTTAAAAACAAATTTTGGAGAAAACTGTGCAGTTGAATAGGAAGGATTGGAGAAAGTGATTGGATGATGCTTTGTGTGATTATAGGACATCATACAAGACACACATCAGTATGTACCCATTTTTAATTGTTTTTGGGAATGTATTTCATCTCCCAGTAGAAGTCTAACATTGGGTATATTAGGATATAATGAAATGCAACATGGATTAGGCCCAAGATGGAATCCAAAAGAGGCAACAAATTCAAGAACATGGAGAGATTTTATTGTCTTTATATGAGAACTCAAGGCTCTAAAAGGAAAGGTCAAAGGGGATCATTAAAGAATGATCCAACAAAGGGAGTTTCTTGTTGGAGAGAAAGTTCTACTCTACAGTTCATGACTAAATCTGATGCTTGGTATGTTGTGTTCAAATGGTTAGGTCCTTATATTGTATCTAAGATTTTTCCATATGGTGAAGTGGAGATCACACAAGAGGACACGGGAAGAAACTTTACAGTAAATGGGAAACATTTTAAGTAATACATTGAGGGAATTTTTACTAATGTAGTGTATTTCATCACCCTGCATGACCCCATCATCAATTCAGAATATACTTATGTTCCTAACCCTTTCACTTTTATATTATTTTTACAATTTAAAATTGAATATTTCAAGTGCACATATCATATTATGGGTTCACATTGAGGATAATGAAATATTTTATGTGTGGGTGAGGGAATCTTTTAGTTTTGTAATTTCAATTGTTTTTTTTGTTTTTCAAAAAAAAATAATTTTTTTTTCATTTTTGTTTGTTTTTAAAACTATTGATCTAAAATGATTCTCATCACCATTTTGAAATCTATATCTGTAAGTGAAAAAATTTATCCCTTGAAACTGAACATAAATTAATGTGGAAATGACTTTTTTTTCAGGTTCAAATCTTTATTAATATCATGAATATTACACTGAATTTTGAATCCCATGCCACATCTCATTGTCTATATATTTTAAATCACATTCTTGTGAGTCTTATGAAACATTATTTTGATATTATTTACAATTACCGTACATTTTTAGAGAACAAAATCATGCTTTATTTAACTAGAATTTGATAAATTCTTGACAAAACATGAGGCTTTGAGGAACTTGTGTATTAATTGATTGAGGAATTTGTTCGGTATTACAACCCTTATTTCATAAGAATCATTTTTATAATTTCCTACCTTTAACACATAATATTTATAGCCTTAATAATACATAAACATCCTTTTTGGTTAGCCACATTGCAAGGTAATTTTCCCTATCCAACTAACTCTTGATGTGAAATTGCATTATCTAGTTGAGATTAAGTGTGGGTGAAGATGCCTTGTGTTATGCTACCACATTTTGTGATACTTTAGATGAAAAAATAAATTATAAATAGATTTTTTTGATACTGAAAATAATAATTCTGTTTAAAGGTATGCCTTTCTAGATCATTCATGATAAAATAATTTGTGTCTTTCTAAATTTTACAATGAATAAATAAAGTTGTGCCTATCTAGATCTTTCACGAAAAAACTATGTATAAGAAGATTGACATTTTTGTTGCTGAAATGATGAGTGGTGTAAACATTCCAGAATTTTTCATGATGAGTGGGTTTAATTGATACTAAGGGGAGTGAGGAGGAGACCATACTTGATTAAAAATAAGAATAATGCAATTTTTCTTCAAAAAGATTCAGGCCCTCCTCAGTCAGCCTCAGAATGTTTCACATTTAAATCCTACCAACCAAAATCCACAGAATAACCCTAAAAAGTATTCATGATAAACATATTTCTTTGACACACATCAGGTGAAGAAGAAAGAATTTATCAAGCCTATGGAGACCCTTGTATGAGTTAGTATAAGAAAGACATTTCTGAAAAATTGACATTTCTGTGATAAGAGAAAATGAAAGTGAGGTAAGTGTTTTTTGTTCATGGGAGGATAAATTAATTAGAAATATTTTGAAAGGTATGAATTCAGAACTAGAAATAATGGGTTTTTATGAGGAATGATATCTTTTATTTCTGGTTTTTATATTTTTGGATCTCAAGGATATGTGTTTTAAAATTTATTTTGATTTTATATTGCTGTCTACTTGTCACAAATTTTTGGGATACATGATATGATGTTTTTCCCAGGAGTGAAAAAGAGTAAGTGTGTGGGGTTGATAAAACACAATTATTTTGTTATTTTATTGATAATAAATGTAAAAAGGTCCTCACAATTTTTTAAATATGTTTATTTATAAAATATTCAGGATAATATCAATCTTTTGAAAACATTCTGAAAATTCTAGTTTTACCTTTTAAAGTGAACTATAGTAATTAGGATGTAAATATTTTATTATGAATTATTTGAATTTTAAATTATGTAAATATGTTCCTGGAATAATGGGATATAATGTATTTCTAGAAATTAGATATAAATAATTCATTTTCTTAGACTAAATTAACCATGAAGTTAAAAATGGACTGGACCCACCAGATTGGACATTTCTGTAGTATTTGAGCCATATATTCTTAATTTGTTCATGTATTGGGACCAAATTTAGAGAGGAGATTAAAAATCCAATTTTTCACAAAGTAACCTTCTGGAAGGACATATAATTCACTTGTTTTGGTGGTCAAGAAGGCGGTGCTAGTAGGATTAGAATATTTGACAGTATATTTCCATTCACACATGAAACCACTAATAACCTAGCCTCCACTCCACTATATAAATATGTATTTTTCCCATTTTGAGGGGTTGGTAATGTGAATTAGGATGTTTAAGGAAATTGAGAAGTGGGTTCACTCCAAAAATCCTATAATTTCAATAAGATTATCTCTTTATGTAAGGATGTCATCATAAAAGCCTTATTTTTCTTCGTGTTGTAATGTTTCTATTTGTGTAATATAGCCCCTAGTTGTAATTTAATTTCACATATTTTCTTCTATATTTTTCAATTCACTTCTTATTTAATCTGAAAGTTTTTTTGGAAATCAAGAGTAGAAAAAAGATTGGGATATACCCACTCTAAATATTTTCAATTGCAGTTTGTTTCTACGATGACTACACCGCATATGGAAGAGTAGTTTTCTTAGTGATCTATCTACCTCTTACATTATTAATTCATATATTTTAAATAAATGAGATAATTTTTTTTTCAATTAATACGTTCTAGGAATTTAGTTTTTAAATTAGTATAATCTAAGTAAAAAATTTATCAATTGACAGAAAAACGCAAGAGGTCGAGAATTTGTGTAAATTGTTAGAGCATAAACATAATCGGTAAAACAAGACCACACAAGATAAATTTGTAGAGTTCGAATAAAATTCATAAGCTCAAATCATACTGATTTCTAGAGTGTGTATGTTCCCAAATTTTTCACTGACCACAAGCTATCCATAGAATGAAAATCAATGTAGGGTGTTGTGATTGTATGTTCCAAAGCTAACCTAGGGTTTAACTCCTTTCATCTTGGTGGTTAATTTTACTCTTGTAGGGTTTAAGGGTAAGAAAATTAGTAGATCCTAATATATTAGAGATTAATTTAAATGATAATTATTAATAAGTAGGTGAAGAGGTATATTTATATCGATTACACCTTCTAAAATATCTTCAAATAACTATCTTCTTGTTATGCCTTTTTAATCGAACATCATTTAAAAAATAAAACAAAAAAGTGCAATATTCTTCTAGTAAATTTCTTCTAGTTTTATAAAAAATATACAACAATCCATCATTTAATGTTGTGTATTTAAATTATTTTACTTTATTTTCAATGTACCTTTATTAAGTTGTTTTAATTACTGTCTCTTTGAGATATGGCCTAGGTTAGCCATCCTACTGCACCTAAATAACACCAAACTAAAAATCATTTGAAAGTGTCCCTGACAATTCCTTTCATCAATTTTAAGTGATTTTATAAATAATATATGGTATTGTAGATATCTTATTTAATTGGTGTTTTTTTAGAGTATTTTTTTTTGTTTTTTTTCTTTTCGTATATTTTTTTTTAAATGATAACAGATTGTGGGGTTGACATAGAAAGTGGGTTCCGGAATAGAAAACTTCTAACAATCATATTGATACCAAGGAATATATACCTAAAAAATGTTCCAAATTCAACTAATCGATTATGGAATATGTTTGAAAATGAAAATTACATTTATATAAATTGATCATGGAATCAATACCCCCTAGATCCTGAAAATGTGTGGGTCATCCATATGAGTTGGTAACCCCTATATTTGATGCATCATAAATAAGAAGAGGGTCCTCTATAAAACTAATGCACAATAAACCCACCCAAACACCACATGACCCCCCCCCCCCCCCCGAGATATAGAGGGGGTTATTCATGTCGGGTTTTGAAAACCACCAAGATCAAAAATAAAGAAATAATGAGTTGGGGGTCCCCAATATGATTATAGAGAGGTAACATTAGAGTTATGGGATGTTTTCTAATTCTATCATATTGGTTTCTATGATATTCTGATGTTTTATGATATACTCATTTTCCCTTTATATGAAAACTTTATAAACGTATAATTTTTTGGTTTTGGTATTCTTCCATTACACTTGGTTACATTATAGATTTGACATATATTTGGGTTGTAATAACCCAAGCCCTAGTAACCCAAAGTCAGTGGTTACTTTATTACATTGGTATAATATACAAGATTTCACATCATGTAGTATTGAATATTTTATTAATATATGGATTCAAGATAGAAATAATTTCCATATCAAATCTGAAACATAAAACATAGATTACAATATTTATAAAAACATTCTTATTTATTTCAGTATAAACTTCAATTCATTCAAATATCCCTTATTGGTAACCTAGGGATAGAAAACAAATTAATAGGGTTTGTTTTTTTCAGAGTAAGGGATTGAGCATAGTAAAATCTATCATATTTTTAAAAGGAATAAACAATATGGAAGATTAAATTATCAATAAATATATCATATAACCAATAACATGATAATCAAATATATCCATGCATAACAAAGAAATTTAAATAATCATATGGATAGAAATAATTTATTTCATAGTGATAGAATGAATAATACCATACATATTAATCTTACCACCAAGGACCCATTACAAGACATAAAACTTACCATCAAGGCCTCATTCAAGTTAACATATGTACTATTAAGGCTTCTGGTAAAACATTATTAATAAATGGGAATGCATGCACCAAATATCCAAAATAGTTTGTCTCATTAGAAATATTTATGAATCAAGGGGATACATAATTTTAGACCCCACCCATGACTAAATAAGTCTAATTCATTCAACACATAAAAGTAATTAATAAGAAATACCATACATAATCATCATTCCTTATTAATTAAAAATCATATATATTGGAAAACTATCTTATAAAATATCAATATTTTATATAGTCAATAAATTTAATAACATGAATGCCATATATCCATAGTAATAATTTAGAAGGTATAATTATATAATATTCATAGTGTAACATAATAAAAATAAAATTGTCATGACATAGATGAAAAAAGCTATTAATAGAGCATTCATAATTAACTTGAGAATGAATAAGAAACCCCTTCCTTTTTTGATACCCTTTTATGAAAATATTATATATTTAATTATATTATAAATTTATTTAGAATATCAAAAAAGAGTATATAATGTTTCTTAATGAAATTTTATGAAGGAATTTGTAAAATATATTCGTATATAGATTTATAATAGATTTCTTTCACAGTATCATAATGAACATCAAACATAATAAAAATGAATACATATGTCACTTTTAAATATCATTTTTTAGGAGAAGAAAGGAATAATTTCAAAAACATTATTTTAAATGATAAATATTAAAAAAAAATTAAATATATAAAGTATAAATCCAGAAATGTGAATTGGAAGATAAATTATACGAACATGGATAATATGTTAAAATATCTTTATTTGAACCCTACTCGTTAAAAGAGTTTTAAGAATTCATTTTGAAAGTAAGAAAATAAAAATAAAAATATCATAATATTTAATACATATTCAATTTTTAAAATAAAAAAAAAATTGAATAATAATATGTATATGAGGAGAAATGTTATCGACGAAAAGTAATGGATACTAGAAAGAAAACCCTTTTGGATTTCAAAAATTATGAATCAAAATACCTTAAAAGAGAAAAATTGAAATGTATATTTAAAACCCATGAATAATTATATTCAAGGTGGTATATGTGAATAAAAAATCATTATATACACCCAACAAATTAAAACATATTCATTATAGAAAGATTGTCTCCAATAAAAGAATTTGGGATGTAGAACACGTACCTTTTACTCCCAACTAATATGAAATATTTATAACTTCACTTATAATATATATAACTATCATAATTTTTTATTTTTTGTTTATTATTCATATCTATTAATTCTTTAATTCTTTAATAATAATCATTTAATACACATATATGAGTTAGTTAAAGTGTATTTTCATCATCAGATGTTTTTAATTTTGATTGTTTCATTCATGTTTCATAATAGAAATATTAGACCCTATTTATAGATAAAAATATTTCATAATTACAACATTATTTTAAAAATTAATTTTTTCAATTATTCATTCATACCCCATTTAATATGATGGAAATTATTGGTACAGATCGTGATAATGGAATCCACTTCATTCTTGTTTTGATTAATTTATTGATATCAACATATTACTTTATAATGGCCTTTAATTATTATTTTATACATAAATAAATATATTAATAAAAAATATAACTCTTTAATATAAAACATATTAAAATTTTAATTTTTAAAAACATCAATGTAAAGAGATGATGAAAAATAAAACATCTTGACCATGGTAGTGATTGTTCTCACACTACACGGGTGAGGTTTTAATTTTCCAATGTATGGAATTATTAAATTCATAAATAATTTACCAATAAATTTTATAATTTATGTCATAAATATTATATTTAATCATTTTTTAAATTATTTTAACTATCAATGTAATATATTGATGAAAATTGGAAAACACCAATCATGGAAGTGGTAGTTCTCACATAGAACAAGAGACATTTTTATTTTCAAAATGTATGGAATAAAGGTATAATATTATTTTATATCTATATATTAAATTTCCTTATAATGATATAATGATGCTATTATGGTTCAAATATATTTTGGTCGAGTTATAATAAGAATGAAAAAAATATTATTTAAAAATAAGTGATTAGGAGTTCTCACAATAACCCTTAGGAGAACACCTTGATTCTTAATAGAATAATATTTTTTTAGACCATAAAATCTATAATGTGGGAAGTGGTATTGGGTATTTAATGGGGAATATATTACTCAAACTAAGAGTTTTTATATGTGATGATAACTGGGTTGTTGAAGATCTTATTTTATAAGTGAGAAAAGGGTATTTTTTGTAAATATGTATTACTTTATATTAAATACATGTCATCTTCAAAGTAAATTGGATAAAAAAGTGTAAAATTATGGAGAAGGGTAAATTATATTCAAAAAAATAACATGCACACAAATAAGTTATAATATTTGAGTTATTTTAGAGAATTTGCCTTAATTTAACTTTTTACCATAATTTACTGTCAACGTAGTAACTCATTTTTTCCCTCTGTAACTTATTTTTATGACCGAAGATGATATAAAAAATACAAAATAAGTGGAATATTATTATTAAAACTATTAAAATAATTATATTATTAAATTTATAGATGAGTTAAAATTAATTTTAATACAAGTTTTCTTAACTCATCAAAAATTATTTTTTAATGTTTTAATCATAAACATGAATCTATATAACAATCAAACACATTATTTATTACAATGAAATTTGTTAGTTCATGGATAAATAAATGTGGGTTGTGCTTCATTAAAATAAATCCAAAATTGAATGTATTATTATGAATACTTAATTAAAGGATGTTTTCCATAATATGATATTATTAGAAAAAAATCTAACATAGGTACCAAAAAGACAAGAATTGGTTTCTAGGTTTGAAATAAAAAATTTAGATTTTTTTTACTCATTAAATAAATATTTTCTCAATAAAGTGGTTTCATATTTTTTTAATTCATTATTATGTCATGATTATTTCATAAAAATTATGGTATTTGTAAAAAATTGTATTATTCATTATTCTCCAAATAATCCAACTTTTTAGAAAATTCCCAAAAATTCACCCCAAGCTATCATTCACAGGATTAATAGAATTTTTTTATTTTTATCAAGTATTAATTATAAATTTTAGAAATTTATCTTTTGAACATAATAATGATTAAAATATCTTTTTAATATGATAAAGTGTGCATTGTGTAACAAATTTGGGATATAGTGTTTACCCGCTATAGTATAGTCATGAATATTACAACCCCCCAAAAAATAATTTCATCCTAAAAATTTGGTTATATGTAAAATCATAAACACATTTGTGTAATTATTTATCATTTCTTCTTTAAGTTCCCACATGTCCTCCTCTAACATGTTATTCTTCCATAATACATTCACAAACTATGTATTCTGATTCGACATCACTTTCTCTCTAGTGTCCATAATCAGGAATGGATATTTTTATAAGACATGTTAGGTTCCAATTTTATTACATAAATTGTTATTTGTGTGTGGGGTTTAGGATATACCTCTTCACCATTGAAACAAGGAATACATTATGAAATTTATAAAGGTTTTTAGGCGTAGTAAAATGTTAGTCCATGGCTCTAATTATAACGACCCGAAATTTTGAATAAATCTTGTTTCCTAATTTTGTGTGTTATTTTATTTTTTATACTCAACAAAACTATTTCATTTGATAACATGTGTATAATTAAAATGAGATTGTTGGGTTTTGATTGTTACATGACCATTGGTCAATATGACCGTGGGAAACTAAACATTTCGATATTTGTCTCTAAATACAAGTGATCTTGGTTAATTAATATAGAATGAAGATTTGATGGCCACACCCAGTAGTCTTGGACCGATCGAAGCCCATCTAATAGAACTTAGGAAGGAGGTAGCACCACTGGGCTTTGCTCCGGACCAAAACCAAGCCGAACATCATCGTGTGAAGCTCGAAGGGAATCGCCATCGCGAGAAGTTCAAACTGATATAAATTACTAGTCGTGCGATGTTGGTTGAGCCTCCCTTGGATTCTATCACCATAGCACACCTTACACTTAGGTCCTATGCTGGTGTGATAAGGGGCTATGTAAGGAGACCGTAATTTCCTTGTGTAATCCTTTGTTTTAAATAAAATTTTTGATTTCTTCTTACGATGAAGTTTATGAATTTTAAAATGTGCGGATAAATATAGTATGCATATTTTTGGTGAATTTTAGAGAAAGGATATTTTAAAAAAAATGTTTATGTAAACCTTAAATAATTAAAAATGTGTAATGATTTTAAAAAAAATGGCCTTCTACAATTATGTTCAGTACGAAATTTATAGTCTAATAAGATCAACTTAATTTTTGATGAATAGTAAATTATGAATAGTGATTTTATGCTTAGGATTAGTAATGTGACCAAATGGATTAGTAATCTCACTTAAATAAAGCATTAATATAATCTAGGCACCTTGATTAAGTAATGTGATTAAATAAAATGGATAAATAATGGTTTCATAAATTATTAGTCAAGTATTAGTTTTTTCGGGTGAATAGTGTTTTGTAATTAAAAATTTAATTAAAAATATTTATAAAAATATTTTTATAAAATGGATTTCTTTTTTGAACTCAGAGCATCGATATTGTGTTATGGTAATTTTTGGTGATTTTTCTGAAAACAATGAACTTTCGGTGAATAGTGTATTTATTTAAAAATTAAATTAAAAATATTTAGAAAAATATTTTTATAAAATTGAGTTCATTTTTGAAATCAGAGCATCGATATTTGGTTAAGGTAAAATTTTGGGATTTTTCTGAGAAACTTGAAATTTTCGATGAATAGTGAAAATAGAGTTTTTAAGATACTGGTATTTAATGACATCATTAAATGATGTATTAAGTATGTAATCAATATGTTCAAATTATGAATAGTAAGATAAGGTATGAGCTGTCCCAAGTGTCCAATACCATGGGCAAACCCATGGTTTTTCCAAAACCACTAATGAGGTGTCCTTTGGCCATTAATGTCTTGTCCCCTCACTTTCCCTATAAATACAAAGCCTTCCTCTCATCCATTCGACTCCCAAATCTCCCCCAACAAAGCTATGATCTCATTAACTCCCAACTAGTCCTCCCAAGTTGCCCCCAAGCCCTCAAGGTCCCAACCTTTGAGTTTTAAGAGTTACGTTTTAAGGTAAGGGAACCGACCTCTCTCTTTCTTTTCATGTAGTCTCTTTTATGTCATTTATTTTATGCTCCATGTTCTTATGTTGGAGGTTGTTATTTTATATTCATATTACTTCCCTTTTCATGTTCATATGATGAGATAACCCCACTTTCTCTCATCAATTCGTTTTAAGAATGTTTAAGTGGCACCGTTAGGCTGCTGAATTTTTAAGAGATTCGTTCACCTTTATCATTTTTCAAAGTTCTACTTTCATGTCAAGTCTTTCAAGTTACTTTTTTATGTTGGGGTATGATCTCTATATCTATCATACTTAAATATTATGTTCATATGATCAGAGACCCTATTTGATCTCTTCAATTCAATATTTTTATGTTTTAAGTGGCACCGTTAGGCTGACGAATTTTTAAGGGACTCGTTCACCTTTCTCATTTTTAAAAGTTCTACTTTCTAGTCAAGTCTTTCAAGTTACCTTTTTATGTTGGGGTATTATCTCTATAGATATCATACTGAAATATTATGTTCACGTGATTAGAGACCCTATTTTATCTATTAAATTCATTATTTTGAAGTTTTAAGTGGCGCCGTTAGGCTGCCAAATTTTTAAGGGACTCGCTCACCTTTCTCATTTTTCAAAGATCTATTTTCATGTCAAGTCTTTAAAGTTCCTTTTTTATGTTTGGGTATGATCTCTATATCTATCATACTTATATTTTATGTTCATATGATGATAGACCCTATTTTATCTCTTCAATTCAGTATTTTGATGTTTTAAGTGGCGTCGTTAGGCTGCCGAATTGTTAAGGGATTCATTCACCCTTCTCATTTTCAAGATCTATTTTCATGTCAAGTCTTTCAAGTTACTTTTTATTATGTTTGGGTATGATCTATATATCTATCATACTGAACTCTTATGTTCATATGATGAGATACCATATTTGATCTTGTCAATTCATTTTTGGTTGAAGCTTAAGTGACGCTGTTAGGCTGCTGGATTTTCATAAGAGAAATCTAATTTTTGTCTTCCTTCCATATGTTTCATTTCAAATGGTATGTCCTCAAAATTTCATTACCATGTTCATATATTATTCATATTCTATCCCTATAATATTGTATGGGTCATTTATTAATGTTTTGACCCATTTCCCCTCTCTTTTCAATGTTTCCTAAAACCTCGAAACACAGTTGTTATGCTGTAGAATTTCCGTCTCAAAATGTCTCTCTCTTTTTAAAAAGTTCTTTTATTATATTAAGTGAATACACAAAGCTCTCTATTCTATATGGGTATTCACATATATACCAAAATGTTCTATTTTTAATTCTGGTATTTACATACATGATACCCACCTTCCATTTCTGTGGGTTTTAAAGTAACCCAAAGATCATCTCTTTAAAGCAGTTTTTTTAAAACGATATGATTATGAATTGAAACCCATTCCTTTTATTCTATATGGGTTTTTTATGAAATGATTGATGATTATATATGTGGGTCAGATGTTAATAAAGAAATTTCAAGGTTGATCCCTGATAGTGCTCTAATGCATTGTGTAAAGACTTAATCTCTAGAGATGTCCATTTTTAACGAAGCCTTGGTGAATAACCTTGGTAATTTTTAACGACACCTTGGGGATGGACCTTGGTGAAACAGAAATGATTGTCAATATTAAATGTTGTATCCACATCTTCAAGTTATGAAAAACGTTATTTTTATTATGATATGCCTCATAATTCATTCTTATATCTTAAAGTTCTTTTCATGACTTTATTGATGTATCTCAACTTCACATGTTAAATGTTTCCCTTCTTTCCCTTACTGGGCCTTCTGCTCACCCTTTCTTTTGATGTATGTACCCAGGTTATGAGATGAAGTAATGAACCTAGGATGAACATAAAGATAATCCTTTCAAGTGTTTAAGAAGAATCTTTTTTTGTTTCATGTATTAAGTTCCTGGTTTCCAAGACACTAAACCTTAAAGATCCTTGGTTTTGTAAAATGTAATGAGAAGTTATGTTATAAAAAGGCGGGATTCTATACTAATTATCTTAAATATTTAAAGGGTGGAAAGTACATTGGACATAGATTCACCTTATTACCAAACAACATAACTCCCATAAATAGAGTCAAGTTACTAAAAAAGTGATCCCCCAATTGAAATTCAAGATCCTTACTCTAATAATCTACATATATATTTTTTATACTTTAATCATTATTAATATCATTTTAAATAGTTCATACAATTATCATTGTGTCCTCATCATGTTTTGGGCCTACAAGATTCTTCTCTCCAAACCTCATCTTAACAAGTTACAGTACAATATCTTTTGGTGTACAATGGTTCTACCTAAATTCTTGAGTGGAAGGTATTATTATAATATAATTTTACCAAAAGTAGATAATGATCCCTCAAACCATGATATTTAATTGATTACAACCAAATAATTTCTTCTAATACCTAAATTTGTTTCATACTACCCACCATTTTGAGGCTGATAGGTGGTGCTCAAATGTATCTTTGTGCTGAGATCCTCCAAAAGAATCCTCTAATTTTTTTATGTAAATAGAGGGTCATCATTGGATTCAATTACTACGAGTGTTCCATGAAGTCTCACTACTTCATTAATATAGGATCATGCAATATACTAGAGAGTAAATCCTCCCGTATTTATATGAAATGTGTATACTTGTTAAGGAGATCTAAAATGAACTATATAATATCATTACAACTAGGATTCTTAAAAATTATAATGAAAAATTCCATTGTAACAATTTTTGTCTTATACATTTGTATATGGAGATGTTTTATGACTCCTTTGGGATGTTTTATTTCAAAATTTACTTCTGACATACGGAGAAATGCTAATTATGTTTAAAAAAATAGGATAGTCACTCCCTAAGGTGAAGAACATAGTCATACGAATATCTTATAAAAAAAATACAATATTTTATTCTTTATAACAACCATTTCCCCCTTATTACATTCTATATGGATTCATAAATATTGGTTTTTTATTAGTAATTAGTTAAATGGAAAACTCAAATTCAAACTACGATGGACGTATGTGTAAGTATTTTATAAATACAATGATGTATTTTTAATAATAAGTATATCCTATGTTATTAAGATTTATTTCCAAAACATATATTGTTTTTTTCTTCCTTTTCTTATTGAATTTATTTAAGTTGATATTCAAATGGTAAATCCGGATGAGACTCAAATAATGATTTCACCCCCTTTAAAACAAGGGATTTTATTCTCACATTATAAATAGTAATATCCTTCTATTTATAAAAAAATTACTGAATTATAAATTGATATCCAATCCAAAAAACAATTATTTCAAAGTCAATCATATGTATAAAAATATAGTTTACAACTAGGGAATATTTTCACATCTTAATAGACTATCTAATATATCTCTATTATGATAAGATTTCCTCTCTCTTTCTTCCATAATAACTCATTTATTAGACTTTAATGGGATGATTCAATGTTATTAGAAAAATTCATGATATAAAATATTTTAGGGATTTGGAATTAAATAAATAATGATCTAATTTTGATTTTATTACCAATGTACATTCCATCACATCATTTGGAACGTAAACCTTAGTTATAAAAAACATCAATGATCATTCATTCTTCAAAGGTTTTTTAGGATGTAAATTTCCTTGATTTTTAGGGAATTAATTTTAATAGTTACCAATATCCTTAACGTTATATCATTAGTCTTCAAAAGATTCAGCCTTTTATCCTTTCATTCATGATCATGATAGCATCTCTCTCGACACATGAAACAAACTCATTTTCCCTTCAAATACGTAATAGGGTGTTTATTTCCACATCTATTACTAGTTATAAATTCCAACCTTCCCTCAATCTCCTTTTACAAATTTTTTTATAGATTTCTTAGTAGACCTCTTTTTTCATGAGTTTCTTGGAAAATATAAGACTTTGAGAATTATTTCTCTCTTTTATTGTTAATTTTTTACTATATCCATGTATGTTGAAATTTTTTTCCTACCTAGTTCCCTTTGAAGATTTATCTTAATCCCATCAAATAAAATTACAACCCTTATTTACAAATTATGTTTGACCTCTAATGTATGCCTTGATAATCTTGTAAATATAGCTTATTCTAAACAATATGTTCCTCTTCATTCATATTTAAATTAATAAATTTTTTTATATATCAATGTATTTGTCTTAATGAAATTTTTTCTCAAGGAATATCGCAAAAAATATATATTTTATTTTATTCTATATATCACATTCTCCTTCTAAGTATATTGAATAAATGACCACAATTGATTAGTATCTCCCTTTAAATAGTACACCATTGGAATAAGTTTTTCCCTTTCATTATTCAACAAAGATAGAAATATCATTTTGAGGGATATAAACCATTTTTCAAATACTAATGGATTAGTACTTACATTAAAGGATGTAGTTTTCTACAACATTATTCAATCCAACGTCATTGTATATTTTTGTGAAAAAGAAATTCATTACATATGGGAAAGGTTATTAGACATAACCAGAGTCAACATCCATAATATATCTGTAATTTACTCAACTCCAACACCAACCATGTTGAATTGATCAGGAAGAAATTTCATACATTTATTATGGGTGCCAATATGTTTTCAATTCCATACTCTATATAACATCTCTAAAAATTTAATATATTTAATTTGGTTGTAAAATTAGAAATATTAAACCATAAAACTTATAATGCAAGTAATATTTATTATGTATTATAAGGGTTAATCACAATAATCCTGGTACAAAATTTCTTTAAAAATCATGTTCCAATGCTTCTAACTAAACTTTATATAATTCCAAATATAAAAACCCTTACCCTAGTAACACAATAATAGTGTTTAATTTGTTAAATATTTATAAGATAAATGATATCACATCATGCATGATCGAAAATTTGATTGTCTAGGGAGGAAAGTAATTTTTATTATGTGTAATAACGGTTAATCACAACACTAATGATACAAAATTTCTTATAAAATCATGTTCCAGTGCTTCCAACTGAACTTTATATCACACCAAATATAACAAACCTTACCCGAGTTACACGGTTCTAGTTTTTAAGTTTTTTAAATTATATCAAGATAAATGAGATCACATCATGTATGATCGAAAATTTAGTTATCTGGGGAGAAAAGATACATACCTAATTTCCATATGACATTGGAAACTAAAAGTGAGGATTATAAAATAATGAAAATATTCAAGTTCTACTTAGTAAATATTTTTACTCATTCAAGGATCCCTTCATAGTCCCATAGGGATTGGAAGAAAAATAAATAGGTGAACTTAGTTTCTTAGTATGGGCTTTAATTCTATGTAATCTATCATAGATACAAAATTCATGAAAAATATGGAAGTGTAAAAAGTATTTAAATGATCTAGATAATCAATGATGTGCTTTTAAAATATATCCCTTGAGGAAAAAAGTAATAAAATTTATAAAAATAACTTAATTTATAGTTATATAATGAATATTTTAGGACATCTTACTCTTACCGTCAAGGCACCATCCAAATATATCATACTTGTTATATCGCCATTTTGAGGTATGTTATAGTTTCATATTATAATTTTAATTCATAAAAGAGTTTACGTTGAATTCTAAGAAGTTTGTAGAGTTTGAAGAAGAATATGGATGCATTTTAGAGGGTTGATGGTTTTCCCACGGGGAGGGAAAACTATGATATTTTTCAATGTATCATTGAATATTGAAAAGGAGACCTGGGGGAAGGTACATGGTTGGTTCTTGGATGGGGTAGACCATCAAGTAATCATGTGGACTCATAAATTAATAGATGTCTGATATTTGGATTGTTTTTTACACTCTATGGAAAAGTCATGTATCATTGGGTTTCGTACAGTAGCACCGACATGGTTTGTGAATAGTTTAAAAAATGGGTCATCCAAAGTGGGAAATATAATTAGTTAAATCTTAACAATTGTTCTAAGAACCTATTACACCCAAAAAATCCCCATTTTACTTCTATGGTATTAATCTAAACTCAGAGGATTTATGTCAACATTTTATGTTATTTTCTTCAAATCAGAGGTCATTTCCATGGAATATTAGAGCATTAGACCCAGGGAATAAAAGATATGAAATCCAATTCTCTCTCTATGAATACTTATATTCAGCTTAACTATTTCAAAGAACCCTATACCACAGTTTCCATGCTTTAATATGTGATCTATGATGGGTTTCTATTGGATTTCCTTATTATCAATTAAAAGATTGTTTGGGAGACTCTACATCAATATGTTTTTTGAAAAAATCGTCCAAATGAACCTATTGGAGGAAGGTGGATTATCATCTATTCCAGTTATTCTTAAAACATAAAGGATTTATTTTTCAAATAAACTATGTTTATTTATAATATAAAAAATAATGAACTATTTTATTTATTTTATTGAACCTATGGGTTTTTGGTGTCCCTCACAACATGTTTTACATATTTATTAAATGGAAACTTATTTTTAAAGAATTTTTTTTAGTATGATGAATTTGAATGAATTTTTTTTGTGTCTTCCTATACATATTAGGATATGTTTTTATTAATACTTGGATATCATTCTAATTTGGTGGAAAAATGTATTATAACACCATGTGATGGATTGGATCGGGAGGGATAGGTTCTGCTCTAAGCTTTGTTCTATTCTGTATACCTATAGGATGAGATCACATTGGTTGGGAATTTTCATGGGTTTGTGTATTCATTGAACGAGATACCTTCTTGGTGTGAGTTATTTTTACTACTTATCTATATGTATGTCTTGGGTAATTATTTTATACATCTTGTCTTTGCATTATATTTAATGTTATATAACTTTTTCATATTCTATTGGAATGTGTGTGAAGTATTTGGGATTGGATACCATGTTATATACTCACCCCATGAATGTGAACCTTGGGGTGTATGAAGACGTTATTTACCATAATACATGTAAGGGGAAGATTTAATACTTTTCTATCAGATCATACTGATAAAGAATCCATTTCGTTTAGGATTTGGATCCTGAATATTGTCTTTCTATGAAGTCATGATTATTCCATATCAGTTATTAATAGTATTTTATGCTTTTAAATTTATTATATTTTCTATTTAATGTCCATATGTTTCATCTATGATTGAAATTTTATTTTCTATTTTGGTTTTAATATTTTTTTTGTCACTAGGTGTTTTTTGGTTCTATTTCATGCATAATATTTATATAATATTATAGTGTTTTTCTATTGTAGACTTTATATGTATTGTAAAACCATACCCCAAAATTTGGTACTTACCTTGGAATTTAATTTTAGCATTTGGTGTCTAGATAATGTTAGCTAAGGTTAGTGGAATCTCGGTCCTACCCTAAAAAATTGGTCAATGTTAGGGTGTTATAAATTGTATAAGTTTTGTATATCCCATTATTCAAGAATTGTAAGCATTGAGATTAGAAGTGTTAAGCCCTCAAATATATGTATAAGAAATAATATATAACTTTTTTATATCGAACATTATGTAACCATTGTAGTATGGGTATGAAAATTGTTTTTATACACTTCAAGGCATGTCATTACCACATCATATAGGGTATAGCTTATATGAGTTTGGTATAATACACAATTAAAAATAATTCATGCTAGGACATTATAATTCATATGATATTTAATGATTCTTCTTGTTATAAATTTGTAGAAAATAAATGTTTTTTGATTAATGTTTTATGATATGACTGATGAATATTGTTTCTAAGACTATATGAAGATTCCACCAAGTATGAGATTTTGTAACTAACAAGAGGTTATTTTCGAAAATGTGGTTCCATATAAATAATATGTGAATCAAAATTAGGTCAAAAGCGTTGTAGAATAATTCTAGGATTTGAAAAAAGAAAATCATCCTAAGGACCTATGTCATATGGATCACTCACTATAATTTCAAAAGTAAAACCCATTGATCTTATGTGTAAACTCAATACTCAAGAAACTAGAATCATGGAATTGGAGGATGAAATGAATCTATGATTTTTTACAGACCACATCTAAAATCAATGTGAATTTAATTGTGTATATGCACGAGGATATATCAAAAAAGGGTGGGAAATATATTTTCAAGATATATTTATCCAAGGCCTCACTTGGGTAGGATTTGAGTAATTTTTGAACAAAAAAATCTATATATATTTATAATGAGTGTCAAAAATAGTGAAATTATTCCAACTGAAAGAAGGAAAACTTATAGTTACTAATAATAGAGATGAATTTATTTACCTTGTTAATGGTTTATATAAAATGACATCCCGTGACTAACTCAAGTCATGAATATTTGAATTGAGTCTATGATAAAACATACATACTTTAGTTTTGATGTACTATATCAATAATGATATGAATATGGTAAAAAATACTATAGTGGAAAAACATAAATTGCAAGGAACATTAGTAGGGTGAAAAAAATATTCATACTATACAATTATGGGAACTCAATTTATGGAAAATATAAAAAAAGGAGTGTTCCTTCCATGGTAGTAGAGGACCAAAAAACTAATCCACCCGATCAATTTCTTTTCCCCAAAACTACAATAACCAACCTAGTTGCATCCAATTTGGGTCACTGTGTCATGTAAATAGGGAATCAATGACCTAACCTCGATATTTTAATATTTTTTATCAAAAGGTGGATTGAGAAAAATATTTCTCAACTCTACTGAAGTTAACTGGTTGTGAGTATTCTATTATGTTGTCACCATCGGAATCGAGTTACTCAATGGGATTCAAGAAACACCATAGTACCTTAGTAAAAAAAGCCTCAGTAGTAAAGAAAGAACCTGTTAAGGGGAGCAGATCAATAACTATTTTGATCTAACTAGAGTAATACAAAAGAATATCTATTAAACTTGATAGTGAAAGGTACCATTATCCTTAACTCTATCATAATTCATGTTTTTTTCTAACACTAGTTCTTCACATTATTTTATTACTTCTCCTCTAGTAAAACAATAAGAATTTTATATGTAAATAATGTTCCATGTACATCAAGATAGTTATCATGAAATGGGACTGAAGGGAATTTAGATTTTTAGCATGTTTCATCACCATAGAACCAGTCAACACTCTGTGGGAGTCTACTCTACTATAAATATAAATACTTTATTTAATATTTGATATGAATTTATCAGTATAATTCAATGATCATATTTATCAATATGCTCATATAGTAATTTTTAAATTACACAAATGATTCATTCAATTATTTAAAGTGGATTGGGATATGAATTAAAGAAGATTGACGCATTTAGTAGTAGTGATTGGGACTATCTCAAGTCAATTAGAAATGATCACCTCCAAGTATGGTGATGCAACTAAAAGTTGATTTATTCATAACATTTTATATCAACACCTTGACATCATTCCAGATAAATTATATAATCTACCACATAAAAGGAATGTCTAATTATATATCAAATTACTTCTTGGTTTAAATCCCATTACTATTCCATCTTATATAATAAAACCCATATAATTTCAATAAATAAATATCTATTTACAAGATTTGAAAATTATGGGTTTAAAACACCATATACTTCAACTTGAGTCGATCCAAATTTATTTTTTAAAATTAGATTGGTGAACTTTAATTTTTTTTGTAAAATAATAAGGTTAAACAAGTTATGAAGATAAATTGAAACCCTCCACCTTGAATTGATGATCTGTTTGATTAGATTAAGGGAGGAAAATAGTTCTCTAAAACTGATCTTTGGTCAGGGTGCCACAAACTATAATTTAATATAGGGGATTTCCCCAATAAAAAATTAAGAATTAGATGAATCTAATAGGAATTCTTGGTCCTAAATTGTGGTCTCACTAATTCTCCAGATGTATTCATTTCATTGATGAGTAAAATTTTTTATAGATACCCAGACTCTTTCATTATGGTATTTATTAACACCATATTAGTGTGTTCTCACAAATAATGTAATTATTATAGGAACCTAGAGATATTATTGAGAATATTAAGATACCACTATAATTAGGAGAAAAAATCAAAATGTGAATTTTTTATATAAGAATTATGTTTCTTTATCACATCATCTCAGAAAAGGGCATATCATTTGATCCTAATATTGTTGAGGAAACCAATTCGTGGAAACCACATAAAAATGACTTCAACATTTTAATTTTTCTATGGTTATAAATCTATTATCATGTTTTTTCTCATTATTTCTCATGTATCTCTTATTCCAGGAAATTTTTGAAAAATAAGGGTGTTCCAATCAATTGGTTTGGTGATTATCATAAATAATATGAGGAAAGAAAGGCTTGGATAACAACAACTCCTATCTTTATTTTTACAAAATCATGTGAGGGGTATTTTTTTCTTTTAGGATGTGTGTGGATCCGGGATAAATTATGTTCTCATTCAAGGAGAACATATCATAGATTATGGCTCATGAAAATTTAGTACACATGAAAAGAACTATCCAAACCATGATCTAGAACTAGATGCAGTGGTCCATTCCTCAAAAACATGGATTCAAAATCACTTTTATGATAATTTCACTATGTTCAAGGATTATGTAGATATAAAATACATCCTCTAAAAGAATGGGTTAAATTAGAGTAAATGATATTCGATAGAATATCTTTGGTTGTTTAACTTTGAATTGGTGTATACACCAAGGAAATACAATTTAGTGTCTAATGAGTTATGATGTATGTCATATTACCAAGTTGTTAGAGAAGCTAAGACCAATGACAACTAATGGGGTAATTTCTGACATGAAAATGGAATGTGTGGAGTATAATGTATTTTTGGTTTTCATTATATCCAGTCTTATTCCTAAATTTTTGAAAAAGTCAAGAAGGATCTGTAATCAAACACTTATTACCATGCAATGAGGTTAACCCTAAATGATGGGAGATCATTGATGGGTGTATATGAAATGAAAAGTTTATTTTCAGCCTTGGATATTGAATTGTAATTAATTAATATTTCTAATACCATATACTTTCTAAATTTAACCATTATATTTGGGATATACACTTGGGTGTTTATAATTTGTATAGGGAAATGAAAGAAAATTATTAGGTGGTCTGATAGGAAGAGAAAAGTGTATGGATATGTTATGATATGCCTCACATATCAATATGTCATAGCTATACATTAACAACCAACCAACATGATATTGTAATTACCCATACCTCTACAGAAATAGAAAAATATTTCCATAGACTTTTTCATTATCCTACTGAGAATACATTGGATGCATGAGGCTATTTATATATTTTCGACTAGGTCAAGAAGTTGACACAATTCATTTCAATTTTTCAGATGGATATAATAGATGATTTGGAAAATATATATCTCCATGGAGTGGTGAAATTTCATGGGGTACCAGTTTCAATTATCTTTAAATAAGCTCCAGTATTTACCTCATCATTTTGGAGGAAATTTCAATAAGGGATTGGAACCAAGATAACCATGAGAATGTAATACCATCCACAAACCAATATCCAGTCAAAGTGTAAGATTTAGACACCAAAAGAAATTCTCAGATCTTGTGTAATGGACTTTGGGGTTCATGGTAATATCATTTTTATTTAGTTTCATTTTAATAAGACAAAAGTTTTCAGGAAATGATACATATATATATTTTGAGTATTTTAATGGTTATCCATGTCACTCAATACATGTTTCCAAATAGACTATAAATATTTAACTAGTTGGACCAAGACTCATGTGTAGGACTACCAAGAGAATATAGTTGATCAGGTAGATAATAAAAATGCCCAAAAAATTTCATAAATATTATACATATTAATTCCATTGACCCATATCTTTTTATAGGCCTAAACATGTTTTTTTCAAAGTATCATCATAATTGGGGAATCAACATTTGGGTATACATGGGAGGTCGGCTCCACGATACATGGTAATATTTGAGATTCATGAACACATTGGTGATGTTTCTAGCTAGTTTTACTTAACACTATGATTTTAATGTTTCCATAATTTGTTTCCAAGTATATCTATTTAAAAATATCAATCTCGCACTACCCTTTTCATTTGTTGGGATGATAATACCCTAGATCCTGATGCAAGTTTTTTCACACCATGATTCATATTATAAATAGGTAATACATGTTATTATGTTGAAGATTTATATCTAAATTATAATTTTTTTGGAAACATGGATAGATACAATAATATACTTGGGAACATTTGAAGTTTGTTCTAGAGAAATGGTTATAGATTTTCCAAAACATAGAAATATTCCAACTTTCAAAGGATAAAAAGACCAATGGTGGGGAGAATTTAACAATAATGGTTTTAGTTACATTTCTATTTAATAATGAAATTATAAAGAAAAAAAGGGAATGGTTGAGGTTTTTTATGTTTCAAGGGTTATTTAATATTTTTAGAGGCTTTAGAGGATACACAGTTGGGACACTATTAGTGGACATCATGATATTTCCCTAGGTAATCATGAAACATAAAACAAGGACATGGTGTATAGGAAATGGATAGAGTATGATTTAGTTAGACCATGTGATAACTATGTGACCTCTAAAATTCTTTTACACTTATGATTAAAATATTTTGTGCATAGTTTTACAAACTATGTGGCTAGACCATGTATCCCTATCCATAATTCAGTATCACCCAAACGATTAGGGAATGGTTTTATAAGATGTTTGGCCCAACCATGAAACATAATTAGTTATATATATGAATTTTTTAATACCCAATTACTCTTTTTAAACCCGCACTTTTTTCCAAATACATTGGCTCTCAAACCAAATAGTTCATCTCAATGCTTTATAGACATTATAGTTGATACTATGGGTGATTCTATCCAACCATAGAATATTCGATGAAGGGAATTGAATTTAAGAGTTCCAATTCCCTCTATCCATATCTTGATTCCCATTATTACCTATATGTATCCCTATATCAGGTTTCCATGGGTAAATCTATGTTAAATAATGGATTTTTATAGGATGTCCTTATGATCTATTGAAATATATGTGATAAGATCTAGTATCTGTGTGGTCATAGAACAAAACCATTAGAGGTAGGTGTCTTTTCTCCCACTCCATGTATGCATAGAAATTAATGGATTTGGGTTTTAAATAAACTCCTTGTACTTCTAATGGAAAAAACCTATTATGAACTCCTTTATTTTTTTAGATTAACCTAGGGTTTATTAGTGTTGTTAACAATGTTTTTAATAAAATTCATATATGGGAACATAGCTTCACATAAATATTTAATTTATGGTAACTTATAAAGAAATGTTTTGTGGGTTTTATTATAAATATAGGCCCCATGATAGATTTGGACATGGTTTCCATGCTGATTTGAGGGCACTCTGTATTATATCATCAAGTTAAAAAATATATTTTTAGCGATGTGTTTCCCTCATGATATATGACTGTTTAGAATACTTATGGGATATGATCCTTTTGGTTGAGAATTTTATTGGGTATTTTCATTAATGGAATGCGATACGTTTACAGAGTAAGTTATTCTCACAGCTTATGTACATGAATATCTTGAACACATTTTTCATATTTATCATCATTTTATTATGTTAATTTTTATATAAATTTTTCTTATTTCTAGTAGAGTGTGTGGGAATATTATTGATTACCTACTAGGTTATGTAGTCACACATTTTATATGCACCTTTCTGAATATGCATACATTTTTTACCATGATCTAGGTAAGGGAAACATTAAATACACTTATATTAGAGTATCTTGATGTTTCATTCATATACATTGGGAGTTTGATCTTGGATATTTTCTTGTTTTGAATTCATTGTGGTGCCACATTAGTTCATTGGAGTCTTTTATTACTTGGGATGTTGTATAATTTCTATTTTCTATTATTCTATGGCACCTCTAGTTCTTGTTTTATTATCTATTTTAGGTTTGTGTTGTTTATGTCGTTGTCATTGTTGTTGTTTTTATATCATAAATCCTTTTCATTTTATTTCATTATGGTTTTCTATTTCTAGTTGTGTATGCACTATTAAATAAACCGTCTTTATTTTTAAATGTGTGAGAAATTTATTGTTAGAATTCGGTGTCCTTTCTATAGAAACTATAGAAAGTAGAATCTAAATCCCTCCAATTCAAATGAATCAATTTTTGGATGTTACAACACTTAACTTGAAGGACTCATACAATAAATTATTAATAAATTGGTAATATTTCACCAAATAATCACACATTTTTATATCATTAGACCTATCGATGCATCAAGGGGCTATATAATTCTATACCCCACCCATAATAAAATAATTTTAATTAATTTATCATATAAAAATAAAAAATAAAAAATAAAATACTTATTCAAAATTATTTACTAATCAATAAACATTCATATTGTAAATTTAACATCTATAAATTTTGAAAGAAGAAAATTATGTTTCAAAGTGTATATGTCATGAACACTGAGATTAACCGACCTAAAAAATATATGATCATAAGAACCTAAATTTAATTTTGAGTGTATGAATAGGATTGAATACATTATGATATATATATATATATATATTTCCCACTCCATATAAATTTAACAATAAATTCTTTTAAAATAATCACTCAATTTTAAGTAATGTAATTTTATTCCAAAAAATATATTTTCATCTAAAAATATAGATATTATGATAAAATTATATAATTAATTTCATTTAATTTTAGAAAATTTATTTTATTAAATACAATTTATTTTTAAATTATAATATAAATATTATTTTAGTGTTAATTTTTTGGAATTTTCACAAAATTTTGATTTTTCAATTAATAGTGAAAATAATGATTTTCTAAAAACTATAATTTTACATTAGTAAATAATTAAATTTAAATGTAAAATTTTCATAATAATTTGATTTAAATTAAAATAAGTATTATTAATTTATATTTAATCCAATTAATTACATAGAAATTTTCTTTATACAAGTATTTTAGTATTAGTTTATTTTTGGGTTGAAAACACATTTTCCGAAAAACTATTTTAAAGGGAATAATGTTTCTATGTATTATTATATTGAAAACCCTAATGAAAAATGAATTAAATTAAATATATAGACTATATTTTTATAAATATTAATCAAAATTTTATTATTTATTATTACTTTATATATAGTTACTATAAAACCATTCTATGCTTGAAAAATATATTTCTTGAGAAAATTGTGTTTTCATCATGTCTACCAGTTTAATTTTAAATAAAATTCTTCCATTTATGTGAATTTAATTTAGTAAACTTTATTAAATATATTTAATTATCATAATTCATTTTTTATAATATTTTTAAATTATGTTTTTTACATAATGAATAGTGAAATAGTAAAAATATTTTACCATGGTTAAGGTAAAAGAGGGTTTACCGAGGGTTAAACTAAAACGATGCAGGATAAAATGGCAAAAAACATGCCTAAGTCCTATTTGTTTACATATTTAGTCCTTATCACCATAAATTGTTAATAATTCAAAAATATTTTTCCATTTTTATGTGTAAAATTATGGTATAATTTTTTTTCTGAAATTTTAAGTGTGTCCTCTCCCCCACTTATGAAAGCCCACCCCCTATCCTCTACTCTTCAGACATTAAAAACTTTTGGTTCAGAAAATACCTACTCAAATATTATCCTCACTTCCATACCAACATACTATATTCCCTTTTTATCATAAAGATAATCTAAGAAGGCTTTAGGGATAATCCTAAAGAGGTGGTATGAAGAAGAGGTATCGTTATTAGCAGATCTTTTTAGTTTTGATTCTTATTCCAACTCTTCAAATACTATTCAAGAATTATGAAATAATAAAATAATTATATCCCATATATGAATATTTTATTATTTTAATGTAGAAAACAAAATTTATCTCATCTTCCTTCAAAGCGGGAATGAAACTATCATTCATGTGTACGGTGGACCACCTCATAATGAAACAACACTATAATTAATTTTTCAACATCGCCTATCAAGGATGTTTATAATGATTGAATTAATTTTTATATATGATATTAATGTCTTATTAATTATTATAAAAAGATAATATTTCATTTTTATTTCATACCATTCTCCTCATTGAAAAATGGAAATGTTGTTTGTGTGTGTGTGTGGACTACCGCCACCATAAAGCGCTGTGATTATTTTTTAATGGCCAGATCACATGGATGATGTAAATAAGTATATTTAAAGAAATAATATGTTACTTAGGATATTATTATAAATTTTTTAAAATAAAATGATACTTACCTTTATTCCATAATGATCGTTGAAAAATGGAAACATTACTCATGCATACGTACGATTTACCATCTCTATAATTGTAATATAATTAATTTTTCATGGACACATTTCATGATTAATATTAAGAGTTTAATTAATGTTTTAAATTAATAGTTATTTAATTTTTATTATTCCGAAAATTGTTGAATAAATTCTTCTTTGACTGTAGTAATACTACTGAATCCATTTTTAACATATAAACTGAATACCCTCAACACATACAAATTGAACATAAATGATTAACAAATTGTGTATAACAATGTAAGGGATAAATTAAAAGGAACAATAAATATGAAAAATATTCTTAATGAAATAAATAAATAAAAAATTATTATTTGGGAATATAAATAATATATGAGATGATTTGGACTCATGTTAAGGGACACTTTAACGTAAAATGTCATTTTAAATATTTTAAAGATTTGTTTTTAAAATACTTCTCTTCTATGTCAATGTTTTTCTAAATGTCTCAATAAAATTATTATTTATTATTAAATGGATTTTAGATGTAAATTATCACCATATTATACATTATTTAAAAAAATAGAAAAATAAATCTTTTATGGGTTTACGTAAGGGGAATTTTAACTAGAAACACCAATTTAAATGTTTTAATGATTTATTTTGAGACAATAATTATCCATTTACATGTTTGAAAAAATTTAAATATAATTATAAGGAAATAAAACAATTAAAAACATCATATTTTGTCTATTTTACCTTCATTCAATAGTTTTCAAAAGGGTAATCTTTTTCTGGGACATTTTGACTTTCTTTACAAAAGCAAAAGTAATGTTTTATTTTTACGTATATTCCAACACATACATTTCTGACTTCCATAACTGTTATTTGAAGTTAGGATTTTGTTACGGGATTTAATGTTTTATTAAAATAAAATCCCTCATTCCATTTTTTTGTGTATTTTTTAATTTTAAATTGATTGTTAAAAGAAAAATGTATTTTGATATTCGAAAGGGTTTTACATACAGGTTTGAAAGAGTTTTTCAAGGGTTTCATGATGAAATGGTGAAATATTAAAATATTTCATTCATGATATGGTCCTTGGAAATTTTTTTTGATAATTGGTGAGCCTGGTATAGATTATACATTAGGTTGATACTCATTGTGTCTTAATATAGCATGGTTTTATCCCCATTATAGCTCATGGAATGATGGGTTGATCCCCATTATAAATAATGATACAATAAGAGATCCCAATTAAAGCTCTCTAATGCATTGGTTAATGATTAAGTTCTATAAAGAGTTATATTTTAATTTTCTAATATGGTTATTCCAATTTATAGTGGTTCTAAAAGGGTTCAGTGAAGACTATGTCCCAAGGAACCTAGATGAAGTCTCTATGATTTATAGTGAGATTTTATAGAATTTATAAAGGAATAAATGATATTTTTAAGAGAAATTTGATGCGCTTTCTTTATAAAAATTTATGTATTGAGGAAAAGTATTTTCATGGGTTTTTGTTTTTCACTAGACTAATAGATTTCTTATTTTTATGTCCCTTATTTTGATTATTATTCTCATCAGACATTTTGAAAAAAATAACATGGGTTAAGGATATTTATGGGAAAAGATGAATCCATTTAGAAATTCATGAATTTTTTTCAGGAAATGAAACCATGTATTATTTTAAAAGTTTTATATAATAAAAAATGGATATTGAATGGAATTTTAGAATTTTTACTATATGGTTTTTGAATGACCCAAACTTTAATAAATAAAATTACCTATTTTAAAAAAAAATCAATTCACTATTAATTAATGAAGTTATAGAAAACACATTCTCTAATTTGGAAATTTTGAATAGTTATATGGAATTTTAAGATTAAAATACTTTTATAAATCATAACCATTGATAATATATCCATTATACAATGAATATAATAATATATCTATAAAATACCATGATAAATTATTATTGATATAAATGAAATAAGTGATGTCCTAGACCAGTAGGATCATACCCTATGAGTCCAATTTATTATATAATTTGAGGGATATAGTTTAATGAAGTTTACACAAGATAAATCCAAAGATGAGATTAAACTACTAAATAAATAATGAAACATGTTGTGGGATAATTTCAAGCTCATCAATATCACAACCCAAAACCATGTTTATTGAACCACCCCATGAAAATCTTACCATCGTACGTCATACCCTTTGAGAATTATCTATTGTAATAAAGAGATAAGTATCTAGAAAAAAATATATTTAACATTTATATTTTATTTTGAAAAAAATAATGAATATATTTATATGTTTTGAATATTACATTATAAATAATTAAATACGGATTTTGATAAAAATAGATTCAGATATGATGAGATGCAAATTATATTATTTTGGGAAATATATAATATCAATGAAGATACTATTTTTTGATTAATTTTGGAATTTTTTAAATAAATTATATCTTAATAAAATAAATTATTAAATAATATTTATTAAATAGAAATGATTTCATATTTATAGTAATTGAAAAATAGTTTTTATAAGGGTCAGAAAACTATTAATGTCAAAAAAACCTAGTTTTTTTAAATAAAAGTGGATTTTTTGTATAAAATTGTAAATATTCATACATATATAATTATTTTAATAAAATAAAAATTATTTTTGGATTAAAAAAATGAAATTGTCCAATTATTTTTGTTTCATAATTTTTTGTGATAGTTAAATTCTTTGATCTAAACTAAGTATGTTATAAAATATCGTGTCTATTAAGACATAAAAATGAACCAAAATTGATTAAATTTATTAAATAATATTTATTAAAGACAAAATATATAATTTAACTATAAAACATTTAGGTTATTTGATTGATTTTATAAACTTCTAATAGATCCTCCAAAATCAATATTATATTTTAATGTTTTGAAATCAATTCTTTGTAAACATGACACACTTCCACATCACCAAGGTTATTATTTTAAAGATATTGGGTCTTAATAATTTAAAATAATGAAAAAACGCTCATATTGTTAAAATACATGGGAAAAAATGGGTAGGTTTGTGGGTTTCATTACTATATCATATAGAGTCCAAAACCTATGTATAGAAATTAGTAAAGAATATTTTATCTTAATCTATATAAAACCACCAATACACTCATTAATCATCATTTAAAACACATTTATAATGAATAAATCTACCTTTACCTTTTTATAATCCTCACAATGTTACCACAAGCTCTTGTAAAGCTCCTCCGAATATTTAAGAAGCAAACACTCAAAGTAAGGGATCCCCTCCTTCTCCTCTTTTTTTCAAGAACCTTTTTTGTATTATACCTTTTAATTCCCAATATTTCATGTTATATTATGTTCATAAATATAAATATTACTAATATTATTACCTCTAACTTATAATAGACCCATTTCACTCCCATTAATCTCTTTTATGAACCATTATGTACACCTGTTATTCTACTGAAAATGTCCTATAATATTTTCATGACAAGCATTTCTTTGTGAATACCCATCCTTATTTACACTCAATTATATTAAACTAGATGTATCTATCCTTAATTTATAATGTAATCTTATTTATATAACCCAAACTCCCTTATTTTTGGATTTACATTCATGAAATGTGTCTTTTTGTAGTATGATTCATGTGGCACACTTATGCATAGACATGATATGAAAATAATTTTTTCACCCAAATAGTAATCCAGTGAATTGGGTAATGTTTTTTCTTATGAGACATAAATTGTGGGATTAAGAAGTAATCATAATCCATTATGGGACTTTTCCACCATTTTTTATTGTCTTTCTAGTTAGCCTTGACTTATGTTTATGCCATGTTTTCTATTGTTTCAACATTCTCATGCCATATTTATGTTATCATGATATATATTTCTCCTTTGTTCAAGATTATTATCCTAAAATATATTATGTTTCCTTGATAATCATCTTGGATCACATATTTTTCTTTACCTTATACTATGATTTTTTATTCCCTTACTATGATTTATAGTTCACCCTTTTCTTATGTATGTCCCTATGTTATCCTATAGAGTTTTAAAAGCTCTATAGAATTTAAGCACATGTTATAAAGTTTTTAAATATTTTTTTCACTCATTTATTATTTTTATGTTATGTACCTAATTTACCAATGACACAATGCTTCACAATATGTTAGATTGTATTATGTTTACCTTTATGTAATTAATCATTGTTTCTATCAAAAGATCACTTGCATGAATGGATTTTATCATCGGTTGATTATGGGGGATTTAATTCCTTGTATAATCACTTACATTTGGTTTACTATTTTTCAATATTCTATATAAACTCCCAACATTTCACACATCCAAAAAAATTAATACATTCTTTCTTTCCAAAGGTAGACGTTCAATTGGGGTTTTAACCCCAACAGAACATAATACTTCACCTTGCTCAAGAGGATGTGAGTTTGATATCATCACAAACTTTTGGGGTGAATTGTATCTAACTCCAATACTCTCATATTGATTTATGACATGTTTTTTATTATATTCATAATACAGATACAAGACTAGTTACCATAAAAAATTTATCAAGTGTTTAACACATCCATCTCTAGAGAGGGTTCTATTAATGAGTCCATCTATATGTATTTGAGGTTCTTCACATGTTTCTTATTAATGGGTGGATTATTATATTTTTAAATAATATATCAAGTAACTTTATATTTTAATATCATTCGAGGAGGTGATTAATATATTAAAGATGGAATTGATCATTTATGAGGTGTTATATGTATCATGTTTCTAGAAGGAATCAAAACCCATGAAGTTAGTTAAAATTAAGTAATTTAATGTCTGTTAGAAAATATTTATATGGGGGAACATATCCACTGAGTATTTATATTGATACTTATGGTGGAATACCACATTTCCTAGTTATGGAAGGAATCAGATTCATCATTGTTTTATAACGCCCTTGGGACCTACTCTCAGGTGGATTCCCTTGTATGGAGGTAGTTATATCATGCCACTGATCACATATTACACAATAAGGTTTCCCTAGATAGTGTAGATTCAGGATTTGAATGGTATTATTACTACAAATCGTTAATACCATGTGATCCATGATTGGTGTGAGAAATAAGTGATAGAAATTAATCAATCTCAATGCATCTGGATGCGGGACTTGTGCATTGAGGTAGCCCTTTGGATATTTATTATGGAGCTCATACCTTAGTAAAGTATCATATATATCCAGGTTATTGAATGAATCAGATTCATGAATGTTTAGATTCCTTAGAAATCCACTGGTGGGTGAGGAAGAATGATAAGTCCATGAGATATATTGTGTCTTAATGGATGAAATGCTGGAGAGTTGGGGGACCTACCATAAAGTGGATGCACATTCTATCTCAGGACTTAAGAAATAATTCTATATATACTATTTATGGATGGAATCATATTTCTCATTGTTCAGATAATTTGGTATTACACACTGGGGTTTTCCTTACATATCCATTAAAAAAGGTTATCATGAACCATGATATCTACAAGACTCAGTCCGATTGTCTTCCTTAAATGTTCTAATTATCTACATGAAATTTTTTGGATGTTTGTATGAAATTTTTATAGATTTTTTTACATGTAATAGTTTTGTAGTGGACATATCCATAGAAAATATCCTAATCCACTTGACTTTCAAAAGGAAATCACGTAATCTAAAGAAAATGTCTTCAATACATTGCCTGATCAAGGATGACATGTCTGGAGGGTGTCGTATGATCGGGGTGAATTCTCTAAAGGATATCATGAGATCAATGTTAACATGTCTTGAGGGTGTCGCATAACTAGTATGACATGTCTTAATGAAATCTCATGAACTACTTTACATGTTCTTGTGTCACTATATAACTTGGGTGGGGTGTCTAGAGAATGTCTCATGAAACAGTTGTCATTTTCTAATGAAATCACGAGAACCGATTAACAATTCTAAGTGAAATTACAATACCTAGATGATCTATGCTAGTGACACTACATAACCTGGGTGACATTTCAAGATTCCATTTCAAGATTTGGTTGACAAGCTTGGGGGATTCTCAGAAGTTAGGTAGAATGCTTAGAAGATTTCCCACAATATTCTTAACATGTCCAAGTGTTGTCGGATTATCTTAATGGCTTGGTGGGGTAGTGTTTCATAACTTAACTGACATATCCCAGTGATGTAACACAATCTGGAAAGGTAATGAAAAGTTCACGAGGATCAGTGTATCCATATCCACATAAATTTCTCACCTATTTCATTGTCTTATTATATCCTTTGTTACATATGTATCTCTATAATTGTCCAATGTTAGCTTATTTTTGGTTTTATGAAACCTAGTTGACATGTGATACTTCCTTAGAATAATATGACTAACATTTTAGAATCCCTTAACATGATCTATAGACTTATCACAGGATGTGAATACACATTCCTTGTGATACCTAATTTCAATCCCTAGATTTTACTTGGTGGAAGACCTTGTGATCACGTCATTGGTCACTCTGATAAGTCCTCTCTTGCGCTCCCATATAGAAGATTCCCCTAATGGGAATCTATAATGAGTTTTTTTGTGATCAAAGTGGGGGAGTTGTAGACTCCTCTCTCTCAGTGATACACCACTTTGAATAGCATGTATCTCATGATGAAGATACAGAGTCAGTGGAGAGATTCTGGTTTCACATGCTATGCATGATCCTATCATGGCTCATCTATATCATATCCTAATGATAGTTACCACAAAAATATTACTCATTATCCATGTTTATACGACACCGATTGATTAAAGGGATTTTACTTAACCATGAGGACATGTCAAGAGGATTTCATAAGGAGAGGCTAAAATGTCTACAAGTCTTCACGAGATCAGAATGCCCATAGAATGGAATTTTCATGATCAAAGAAAAATTTTCTAGGGTCATTTTCCAGACCAATGTGGATTGTTAAGGGATCATTCATGTAATCATTATATCATTTTAAGGGCCTTTGTGATATCATGTTGGATTTTATAGGGTCTCCATGTGATCAATAGTGATTTCATGGGGTATATAACCATTTTCACATGAAGGCCAATGTATCATCTCCCCTCAAGATGCTTCCTCGTTTCCCCATTTTATTGCATTATTTACTTTTCAAGTAAATAACTTCTTGTTCATCCATATGAGTTTTCAAATAAAATTACCCTCCTTCTCTACGATGCATTCTGTGAAATATAACAAATCATGTGGAGATGCATGATCATTGGCATGGGCACCCCATCTTCTTGCCTATAGAGCCGAAGGGGAAGTGAATAATCGAATGAACATGTCTGAGACCCTTCACATAATTAAGGTGATATGTTAATGGGATACGGTATGAAAAGTAAAAATGTCTCTAGGGACTTTATGAGGTCTTTAAAACTTCCTAATCTGATCGCATGAAAATATGAAACTGCATGTGTTCTCTACAATTTTCATATTTTCATTCATTATTTTACACTTTTTTGAATGTTTTTTAGGAACCTTCTAGTTAACATTTTGTGTGATTGTAATTTCTTGTATGGTAGCCACCACATGATCATCAATGATTGTTTGGGTGCCTTCATGAGATAATGTAGGCTTTTCAGAGGGGATTGAATGATCAAAATCAGATCATGCGCTACACATGAGTTGTTCTCATGACCTTACGAGCGTGATTACATCATGTGTAATTCCAAATGTAATGTAATATGTTAGTGTTGGATGCCTTCTCTTCCTTTTTTTCAAAGAAAATAACATGCATGATTCATGTATTTCTTCCCCTACAGAGTTTTTTATAATCATATAGTGGGTTTTAATAAATGCCTTGTCTCAAGGGAGACATCCAGAGGGATAAGGTCGTAGTTCATAGGAATGTAAATTTATTCCTATGTCTTTGGGGATGCTTAAAATCAGTGTCTAGGGAACTGTTTGGTTTTCTAGGTGACCATTTGTATTCTACGAAATTTCTTATAAATAGGGGATGAAGTAGTGGCTCATTCACTATTGAGTTAAAATCTTCATATCTCTTATTATTTATTTCATCATGTGATACTTTAACAAGACTTCGCCGCAATATCATGTATGCAAGACCACTATGGAAGCTCATTTCATAATACATCTTCCACATGATTATATTTCTAGAAGAATTTGGTGATATTTTCTTTGCCTGATCACTTTTCCAAACAAACCATAAACTGATTCTATGTAATTTTCTTAATCCTTGACATAGATCCTTCAATGCATGTCTATCCTGATATATTAATTGGATCTATCGGTTTGGTATCTTGAATTCATTATCATATTGAAGATATTTTGACCATATCTAGGTCACCAAGTTGTGATTCACATATCCGATTACATGATTTTAAGAATCTTTATGGTTTATTTGATTCGAAATCTCTCAATGGGTTATGTGGTTCACACAACCTATATTTGGTCAAGAAATCATGAATCCCCTTAGGTCTCAATGGATTTGCATGATGGTTTCAGGATCATGCATCTCTTTTGATGGGATTTATTTCTTGTCTTATATATATTTTCTACTTCTATATAGATAGATTCCAAATGCCATCAAATTCCTTAAAAATTTTCTATGAAATTTTCTAAAAAGTAGTAAGTCATATAAATACTATTATTTATATGATGAATTTGGTTTTTCACCATAATTTTGTATCATCATAATAATGTCTAATGAATATAATAGGAGTGAATCTTAAGGAATATTCTCTTTCATAATTTCATCCACTCTATAGGTTTGTTCTTACCAATGATGATCTCGCCCTTTCATTGATGTCATCAATCGTGTCAAACTATATGATTTTGGTGACCCTTAATACCTTTTAGGAGAAAATATTCAATATAGGTCACTTCATTAAGGTGGGAGAACAGAAATATGGGCATATACTGAAATTTACTCCCATAGAATTCAATGGGAACCATCACAAACCAGATTCATATATCTATATCTACCATTCAATGTTTCAAAAGTCTTCTAAGAAATAGTGCTGTGGTGGTTTCATAAGTAGGATTTTTGATCAAGGGGTAGGTTCAAAATAGATTGGGGATATACCTTTAGGAAAAAGTATATTTCTTCTGAATTTGTAACTGATCTAAAACTAATCAAGATGTATCAGGTAATCTAGATCATGAAAACCATTACCAACTATAACAAGGGTTTGATGATGTATGTTTTCAGTTGATGGAGTCAAGATACGAGCATGTTCCACCAGATTCATGGTGTAGTGGGTATTATTCTATGGGACTTCAAGAATATTTTTAGCACACACATACTAGGATGGGTGTACATTCACTTCCCCAAGTCCATTACTATGGGATAATGTGGAGAGGAACCCTCCTATTTCTCAAGAGTTTATCAAGTATGAATGAAGGCCCTTAAGAAAGATCTTCATCCTAGGGTAGATATCCCATTTGAGAAATGGTTGAGATTCTTCATCAAGAAGGCTTGTGATGAGGCTAAAGACAAGAATCCAAAGGATTTCCTATGAAGGACTGTTGATGTGATGGGGGTTCTTATTGGACACAATTACAGAATTATAATTTTTGAATAGGGGTGGGATGTCATCCTTGATGTTTATCGGACCATTCAGCTAGCTAGTTTCATTTCCATGTGCACAGGCATGTATATAATATTGATGAAGGAAAAGAGTGGAGACAGAGAATACATATTCAAGATAGTGACATATATGGTAGTAGGGTATTGTATTTGGTTATCCATACCTATGTTGGAAAAAATTTATCACATATTATTCCAGATTTATAGGTGAAGAGCCTCACATAGAATATATGTACCATTTTTGGTTATATGGGTTTTTATGGGGGCTCATCTAGGAGGTTATGAGAACCTAAGGACCTAGAACAACCCCAAAATTCGTTTCAAACCATTCTTTTCATTACATTAGTGGGGTAAGTCCAATTTCACTAATGTATGGGGAGGTTTGGGCCTTCCTTAGCCGTTATAAACACTTATATCTCAACCCCTAGGGGTGAATTCCCACTGGTAGTATGTTCGAAAATAGTGGCAGAATCCTTGAGGCTCGAGACTACATGTTTTCACTTCACGAGGGTGTATTCTCCTCCTGTATTGTTGTAAATCACCAATTTGAATGGTAAGAACCTTTTTGTATACCGTTCAAGTTCATTGTGTTCAGTCGAGATTCCCCCTACCTATTCATGTTCGATTCAAGAATCATTCATTGGTGGCTCACCAGTTCGGGTTGATGTCCATTGACGGGGAGAATCAGGTTAAGAAAAACATTCCTCACCACTTTGAATCAATTGGTTTTTTCCAAAACAATTCTGAAATTTTGATTTGCTCATATCCAAATGGGAAATTATATGCATCAGTATGAAAGGTCACCAAATTTCCTCAAACTACCAAATCCAATTTGGGTCCCAGAAAGAAGCTTGTTTTGAGAGGATCGATAGCCTGGTAAGTGCCTCCTAATGAGGTGAGGCATTTACCATTACTCTTATTTCAAGTAGAAGTGTAAACTACCATTATCAAGGAAAGTGTGGTTCCGGTGAGTGAATTCATTAAAAATTTATTATTTCATACCACATTTCAATAGTGGATGCCTTAAGGAATAATGAACTCCAAGGATGATCTATTGGTACTATTTCACCATGAATAATTATCGTTAGATGAATTTAATCATCTTATCAGCACCCCAGAAATTACTTTAAATGACTATCCTATGAATTTTAACTCTTTCCTATGATACCTTGAAGAAATGTTAGATATAATAAGGGTTTAGGTCTATATTTATTTTCTAGTAAAACTAATGGTGGTTTGGGGTATGCTGGATGTTTTTGTGGACAAACAGGGTTATCCCACCATAGTTGAAAGGTTGATATTTCCACCAAATTCAAATGTAAATGGTTTGATTATAACCATACTGATGACTTTTTTTCTCTATTTGATATAGTAGGAAGACATGTAATACTATCCCATACTTCTATCCCCTATATATTATCTAGGTGGGATGGTTTTTAGAGTTGAATTAAGCAGTTCCAATGGGACTAGTGATGATGGTTCCCTCGACCAACTGGCTCTAATGAGTGTGGAATACTCCATTCCTAGAGTGATAACATTTACATTACCACTGTATGGGGTCCCTTAATAACATTCATGTTGTTGTTTCCTTATGAATATCATGTGTCGCAGGGGAATGGAAAAAATAAATCATTTTTAATTTTCAAAACCCTCTCCCTTGGAATCCTCATGTAAGTGTGGCATTTCAATCATTTCATTTTTTGGAATATTCAAATATCACATAATTATGTATAAAATATTTATTGGTTCCCATGGAGACCACTTGTATTAGCATGTATATCACCCTGAGGATGTGGGTGAGATTTTAGTTTCTTTTTAAAGTATTTCATTGTTAGGACTGACCCATAAACAAGAAGATACAACAATTATGTTGGCCTAATTATGTTTAACACCTATTATAGTTGTTTTAGTGATTATTCCATTTGATTCAAAATAAGAAAAAAAATTATAGCATACTAATATATTTATTTTTTCTACTATTCAGTCATCTTTGACGAAGGAACATTTTGGAGAAGTTGAATGATTCATCCAAAACTGAACATATGGTTCAAATTATATAAGATCACATTCTATTTCATTCACTTCTATACCCCTTAAAGGTGTTAAAAAAAGAATTACTTATGGAATATATGGTTTAATAACTTCATTCATTTTAATACTATATTTCATTCTATCTAGAAAATAGGGCATTTTTTCCTCTTCAAAAAATGGGGTTGGGGTAGTGGATATGACCAATGACACAACCAAAAAAGGGTATGTTTCTAACATCAGTCCTATATTTTGGTAACCTGGTGATATCAGGTCATTTATCCTCTAACTAATAAACCCTTATAACTCTTATTATATTTAATTCACCAAAAAATATCAATGTTCCAGTCCCTTCCTCCTTGGGAATTCTTCAACTGATCCAACCAATGAAGATGTTGGACCCCTATATACTTCATCAAAGACTGTGATTACAGATCCATAAATTAGAAACTTATTAATAGAATATGTTTCTAATAACAATATGGTATTGGTTCATGTTATAGAGTCTTTTTCACTTTACCAATCGATGTGGTGGAAATTGTGAGGAAGACTTGGACCTTAATTTCAAAGGGTCCCTTGGAAGGGATGAAGGATTTATTGAGCCATCTTCGGTTCATGTTCATCACACTTGGTTATGAGGGTTTTGAATATTCATACCTTAATTATATGGTGAAGGTGGTTCACTCACTGAGGCAGAAAAATAAGGACCTTGAATTATGGGTAATAACGACTGAGGATTCCACCTCAATAAAGAGAACATCAGATTAATCCTTAAACAAAGCTTCCTAGCATGCGGTAGAGGCGGCATATCATTGGGATGTAGTTAACTTTGGAAAAGTTGAATTTGGAAATTTATAATTTTAAAATATCCATTTTTAATAATATATATCTTAGTTCATGAATCCACTTAATATTTATGATAAAACTGTATTCGAGTGGAAGGGGACCTTTATCATCACAGAGAAGGTCAGGCTTGATGTCATTACCAGGTCAGAGGAGTTGTAGTAGATTATGGAGGCATAAACTAAATATTGTTATCAATTACACCAATACATTACCTCCTTAGATAAAACATTTGCAGATATGAAGGACTCCACTGAAAAAACGATGTTATAGGATTGTATTTTCATGACTTTTACACTGCTTGTGTATTCGTGGGAGAGACTCTAGTATGTGAAAATTAATCCTTATACATTCTATCCATGAACAGATCTTCCAAAAATTATATGTCATTGACTAATTTATTTCATTTATGATGTGCAAGATATTTTACTGATCTATTATTTCCTAGATCATTAACAATACCCACCATTCAAATATTATCAAGAAAATCTAAACAATAGTATTTGAATACTTAAATCATTATAGATTATTATTGAGGCATTATGATTAATTCCCAAAAATAAAAGATTATTAATTGATGTTTATACTCTAGTTTCATGAGATCACCTAATTCAAAAAAGGATAAATTTGGGATAATATATGTTCTATAGGGAAAATAATATATCATTAGTTGAACTTAGTGGGCTTAGTGAGCATAACTTCATTATTTCTTAGAAAAAAATGATGTTCCCTACAAATTTTGTATATTTTTATTTCATATTGCCCTAAGTTTTTCATGTGATTCATATTTTGAAAGGATAAGAGGGAATGGACATGGATTTTTTTCTCAGTATTCCCTCTTATATATTTTTTCCTAAAAGTTTTTATACATTTTGCATTTATGGTTGCTTAATATTTCTTTGATCATGGAAATTGCATGTCCAGTGAGCAGAGTCGTAACTTTTTCTTTGGATTTTCATAGCTGTTATTCCAATGGAGAGCATTTTTTTCTTTTAGTCTTGAAAACTAGACCATTGTTGTGATTTAGTTTAGGTTATTCTATATTGAACAATATATTTTTATAGTTTAAGGTATTTTATCACCAACCTTATATTGTTAAAAATATTTCATTCAAAATGTCACATTCTCCATGTTTTTTAATGTTATTTGGAAAGTATGTATGTATTGTAGTTTAACATCCTATGGTAAGAATGTATTCTATTTAGTTTAATTTTTATTTGATAAAGACATCTTCTATATAGTTTAAACAATGTGATAAGAATATAAATATACTATATAGTTTAATGTATTTCTGCCTGGACATGATTGATGAATATGGAATGCAGAATACATGTTTGGGATGACCCAGAAAACCCTAATGTGTTGCATTCCACTGTGGTATTTCAAGGGCACATTGCTATATTCATGTCATGTATGTTAAAATAAAGATTCCTTTCACATTTTCAGAAAAAATTCAAATGTGCCTTGTTCAGAAAATGAAAAAATGATTCCTTTTGAAAAAATATAAAAAAATTTAAAAGGGCAAAAATTTCTCTGAAACATCACTAGATAATAGTAAAAACCTTCTCTAAAACATTTTTATGAACCATCAATAATAATGAAAAAGGATTTCAACTAAAGAGAGAAATAAAGTAGATTTATATTTAAAATTATTATATGGGTATTTCTAGTTCTTAAAGATTGGGAAATGAAATTAAGGCATTTATTATGAATAAATAACTTGATTTTAATAATATTCATTAGTTTCTTCACATTCCGATCATAATATTTAATCATTATAATCATAATCATAAACACGCTTGATAAAAAAAGGGAATCGTATTATAAAAAACTTATTCAGATTGGTAACTTTTGAATCATAACCCCTATGAAATAAATATACATATATGGATATTTAAATCCCCATAAAACTCATGATAATAATTATAACATTTATTCATGGTTTGTATATACACCAAAAAAATTACATAACTGGTTAATACGACTTGTTCCTCACAGAGATACAAGTGAGACAAAAATATCTTACCTCAAATTTGAATTTCTTCATATATATTCATATCTTTTATATAATAAATATAATTTAATTATAAACATATTAATTAACCCTAATCATATGTATAATACCATGAATTATTTAATTATGTTCTTTTATTACCCATTCATTAACAATTTTTTTATTAAAATCGTGTTTCATGTAATAACTACTTTGTTTTTTTGCATATTTTGGTTTGGTATCTTCAGTCATTTTAAATTGATCATGGTTCCATAATATTACAAATTTTAACCATGATATAAATATCAAATATATTGATTATATATGTATTTTTATTTTATCATTAAAAATAGATATTTAAAATGATTTACACCATTCATGGAGACGATAGGTCAGACGTACGCATGAATATTGTTTCAATTTTCTCAAAGAATAGAATGATTGAAAGGTAAATAATATACAAAATTTATATATAAATTATCATGAAACAAATATAATATATATTTATTGAATATATCTTTATTACCACCCCTATAAAAATAAAATAAAAAACATATCACATCTCTTTTTGGACGCTATAATCTAGGAATATGCACGAGCAATGTTATCATTTTCCAATGGATTGTAAGGTAAGAATTTTGACGTGATATTATTATTACAGAAGTTTAATTATGTCATAAATATCATATAAATATTACATTCCATCATTGTATCCATTCATGATAGGCAGTGATGGAAAACAAATTACATTGGTTCGCAAGGCGGTAGTCCATTATACACATGATCGATGGTTTTAATTCCCATTTGATGGAGGAGTAGATAGAAATAGGTAACAAAATAACTTAATAAAATATACATATATTTAATATAATTATTTTATTATATCATAACATTTTTAGAATAGTTTAAGTAGGTGGAAGAAGAAATAATAAAAAATGATCGGTTAAGAATGATACCTCTTATTTAGACAACCCCCTTAGGTTTTCACCAAATGCCTTTGTGTGGTTGCTTGCTAATTAAAATAAATCCTATTAGATATGGGGAGGAAAATAGAGATTATATTTTCTATTTTTTATGAGCCAAAATAATTTTTATGTTTGATGAGAAGAGAATAGGGGTTCAATTTTATAAGTGGCGAAGAGGACACAATTTCAATTTTTGAAATGAAAAAAGTATACCCACATTTTAAACTTGATTCAAGTATCCAAAATAGATCATTATAAGATATAATACTATATAAGGTATAAATATAGACATAAAATTTTAGTTTTACATATTTTTAGACCATTGTAATTTTTATTATTTTTAGTTTAACACCTCGATAAAACTGCTCCAACCTTTTCTGCGGTAATTAATATTTACTATTTTTACTATTCGTTTTGAAAAAAATGAAATTTGAACTTATTATATAATATTTATTAATATGATAAGAAATTTGGAAGAAATTTCTCCAAATTCCATTTACTTAAGTTCCAAAATGTAATTTAAAATTAATCCCACATATGCAACGAAAAAGGGGCCTTCCAAAGAGAATATTTTCTTACATCTCAAAAGTTTTAATATCAAAATAAAATAATAATTTGATTTAAATGGACTAAATTGGTTAAATATTTTCATAATTTAACTAGTTATACATTTAAAATATTTTAAAAAATATATGTAACTTTTACATTCATTAAATAAAATGGATGTTTTTAATAAATATAGATAATTTTCACTATTCGTAGAAAAAAATAATCTTCTCACTAAATTATCAAAAATTATACATAAGATAACTTTATATATTGATTTGAATAATTAATTTAATTTATTAAAATAAAATTTCTTAATTTTTAAAAAGTAAAATATATTATTTGTGGATAATAAACAACAAAAATAATATTTTGAGAAAAAAGTATTTTGGAATCATATAATTACTTTACTAAAAATTATGTACTTATTTATAAATGTATTTTCACTATTTAAAACAATTATATTAAATTTTAAAAAAATTATTATTTTACTAACAAAATGTTTAATATCTGGGTTAGAACACAAATTATTAAATAATACTATTAATAGTATATTTTTGTTTGTTAAACCTCACTATTGCATGTTAGGAAAGATATCGAATAAATTAAATTTATTTGAAAACCCATATTTCATAAAATGTCAGTATACTACATTCCAACCACCTTATAATGAATTTCACCCTCATAATTATCTAACTATGTTAGAAAATATGAGCATACATTTACCTCATCATATCTTAATGTTCTTATGTAGCTTCCTCAAGTTGGTAGTTTCTCTATAAAACCTTGACTAAGTGAGTGGTCTTGTTTCATAGAACATTCTATATATAATAAAAAATCACCACATGTTTTCATTTATAGGAACACTTGTGATATAGAAGTATGATCTATGAGTTTATTATGTGTGAAGGATCATATATAAACTCTCATGGCTGAGATACTTGGAACACATTATGGACATGAGATAGGTTCAGTGGGATAACCAATAGAAAATCAACAATCCCTAATCGATCATGAATCTAAAAAATATCCAATATACCTATGGTTCAAAAATCCTTTCCTCTTGAGTCTCATAGACTTACTAAATTGATAAAATTATGAGAAACTATTCTCATTAACATTAAAAAATAGGTCACACTAACAATTTTCATTATAAGTTTTATATAAACTCTGAGCTTCCGTGATGTGTTGTTTAATGGGCATAAGTTTCTCAATTATTTCATTATATATCTCAAGTAACAATAAATTTATTTATCTAAAATGATCCCAACAAGTTGGATTTCGTCAATTGGATTTATAAACAATCATCTCAATTATTGAGTGAAATAGATTTTTCTAAAAAAACTTGACTAGAGGGAGATATTAATTCAAACCACCTTTGAAATTCATAAAATAATATCTTAGTATATCCTTAAAGGTATGAATTGTTATCTATGACTGAACATATGTATGAGTGTGATACCCAATGTTTAAACTCATCTTTGTATCCAAATCACACTGAAGAGTTCACCAGAAGATCGAGGTAAACCTCAAATCCCAATCATACACAATAGAATATGGTAATACATGAAAACATAAATCATCCTTAAAGTATATTCTAGAAATTTAATCAAGATAAAAATATTTATTAATATTGATTAAGTGTTCTAACTTTTTGAGGTGACCAGATACACCCCATATAGTGTCGTTCCCTTTAGATGTTTTGGAGTGTCGGATGAAAAAAACCATAGTGGTTTTTTCCCAATTTTATTCTATTATGGGTAAGGGTTGTAACATCCCCTTACAAGTTTCCCTTTCAGCATTAACCTATTGATATACCAAGAATTCAAATAAAAAATCTCCAATATCCCACTTCATTCCATCACACCAAAAATACTATTTCTGATCCCTATACATCTTCATACTTCTAGGATGAATAGTGAATAGAGTATTAGGACCCGCCTCTAATAGATCCTTCTTCAAATATTTTTTTCATAAAACACAAAAACAATTCCTATACCTTATAATTCTATCATAATCGAGGTTAAACATAAGAATATTTCTAAACTTATTAAATAGAACCAAATATACCTTCTTTGGATCGTTAATCTTTACTTAGATAAATAGTTGAACACTCATTTTAGAAAGATACTATTTCTCTACTTCCCTTTTGGATTTTTATAGCCATCCTTTCAAAATACCAAAATATTTGAACTTTTTTATCCTTATCATGGATAACCCAGCATGATCCTTCCCACTCCAACCATTAGCCTCCTTCTTCAAATTCTTAAGGTGATAATGTATAGAGAATTCATAATCTTTAATTAGTTCTAACCATATTCTATTTTACAAATTCAATTCCTTTTTTGTAAATATATAATTTAAACATTAATAATATTTATATATATCAATCTTAAATAAAATGAAGTGTATGTTCTTGGGGGATGGATATCGCTACCAAAAATAAGTCACCTGATGTGCCCATCCTTTTGAATTCTATTTCAACCATTACTTAATAGGTTTATTCATCATGTAATTCACCATTAACATTTTTGTATGGTAAAAATCCTTATCCTATGGTGTTATTAACACCACTCAAGACCCTGGATGAAGGGTAATGGGTTTGGGGTTTCTTTTGTTCAAGGAAGTTCTTATAGGACGTTCAATGGATTCTTTGAGTCATTATCTGCCAACCATTTTAGTCATATCTCAGACACCTTTTGGTGTGGATTGGGTAGAAGGTTTTTTATGATGCATCTATCGATTGATGAACTTGGATCAATAGAGGAATTTCACATTTTATCTTTGGTGGTGAGTTTGGTTCTGGAGAGACCTTCCCTACCATTGTTTAATGATTTTAACTATTTCTTATGTCTAGAACATTCAACTATAGTATTTTCCATCACTAGATCATCATTTTTTATTCAAATTTTCTCTTAGAGAAACATTTTTAATACCTAGTCTGTGGAATATTGATGTTACATAGTATAGAAGTTTTATCTCTCTCTCTCGATGGTCTTGGAATTCTCATAATGAAAAAGAATCAAGCTTGGATATAGTTTAGATCATGTTACATGGGATCCATTTGAAAATTCATAATCTGACTGTTAATACTGTGGGGATAATTCATTGAGACATATAATTTCTTTTAAATGAGGAAATGATGCATTTACATTCAGAATCATCTCCTCACATTTGTGTTGATTTGGATCTCATAGTGTCGCTTCCTTCGACGGTTTTGATTAGGGTTAAGCAAAGCATTTTCTGGTGGAAACATATGTTCTACCAGCCACTACCTATGTTCAGTGTGGAGTTACATTAGTAGAGTATCTCTAATGATTTTTGGAGAATAAATTCGTTTAGTTGCAATGTGGCCAAGCCAATGATGGGTTCTGGTGAGAAGGGAGGTCCTTTCTTGTGGAAGGATATCATGGGTGGTCAAGATCCTAGTTTTCATACATCGATCCCTTATATTCTTCTATCTACTTATATGGGTTACATCATATGGATATTTTCTGATTTTGGATATTTAAATTTGAAAAATGATCCTTTCATATCATTGGTGGGACCCACAAAGCTATCAATTTTGGAATTTCATGCCAAACCAGGCTAGGGGTTTTTATAGTTTTGTGTGTACACTGGTGATGAAAAGGATATTTATTATTCTTCATCACCTATAAAAGCTAGTTCCTAGTGTTAAACCACTCATATTATTCATATTTCTAATAAGAGTGGCCTTACTTTGGTGTTAGAGGTTTTGAAGTCAGCAGATGATGGTGCATTCTTGTCTATTCCTTCATAGGGTTGTGAACCACCTTCCTTTTATTCCACTGAGAGACATCCTTCTATGGATAATGAAACTTATTTATATTATTATATGGACATGTTTTTGTTAAGATCATAAAAAATCATCCCTTAGGTACCATGATAATTGCACAAAAAAATTGCAGAAGTGTGGAAATAAAATGAACACTAGATGTAACGTGGAAAAACCCCCAAATAGAAAGGGGTAGAAAACCATGAGAAAATAGAAGGGTTTAACTCTGGTAAAAATCAGGTACAAACACTCTCTCTCAATTATAACGAGAAAAAATAAATAAATTATCTCTTGAAATTTTGGAGACACGCCTCGAAAAATATTTCACTCAATGTTGAAGATGTGTTGTTTAATAATTTGATGGTGAAAATAGTTGTAGGAGATCAATTTTTATAGACATACATCACCCCATTTTGTCTCCCATAAATTAAATTCCTTTTACCTAATTAATTAGATAAATTAATTGTAGGGTTTTACTATCATTGAATGAAATTAATGTGGTGACCATCACTATTATTTCTTCTCTCCATGTCGTCTAACATATCTCCCACTTAGAGATTTTATTATGTTCCAATCACAACTCCGCACATCCTTTCAATCTACCAAACATTCTAATAATATCTCTCCAAGTCTGATCTTGGATCTACACCATCTGAAATTATTAGTACAAATTACATTTGTTATGAAATCTTTCATATTTTCTTTAATGTGAATTTTATTCCTAACCACACTTCCTTCCTCGACCAAATCTCGAACAAAATGATATTTTACCCAAATATACTTCATCCAAGAATGAAAATATGGATTCATTAGAATATTAAATGTTCTTTTACTATCACAAAATAATGAAATATGATCATGTTTGTGCCCAAGATCATCTAAAAACTATCTCATATCGCCTCTTTGTAGGCATGTGTAGCTGCCATATAATCAGACTCAATTATAGATAAAGAAAAAACTAACTGTAACATTGAAATCCAGATCACATATCATCCTGGAAGAGTAAACATAACTATTAGTGGATTCTCTCCATCCATAATCACCTATGAAATAAAAATCTACATATCCTATGATAGTATAATCTTATCCTCCATAACATATTGCAACATATGAGGTTTCCATGATGTATCTCAGGATCCACGTCACCCTGGACCATGAACTCATCCAGAATTTTCCATGTAATAACTAACTAGTCCCACTTCATGTAATATTTCTTCTTTATTACAAACCATAGTGATCATTAAACAATCCACTATTGATTCATAAGATACTCAATAAATTTCCATCCATTCTTCTTCACTGATAGGACAAATTGTGGAGGATAACATGAAATTAATGGGAAGAGGGGTAGAAATTGGATTTCAATCTTTCATGTTCAATAATTTCAAGACATTCCTCAAATCATTCTTTTGTGATGGAAAAGTATATCAATTTTTCTTATCTCGAAAAATATGCATCCCAAGAATATTGTTTTCATGTCCCATGTCCTTCATATCAAACTACCTAGTAAACTATAACTTTATCTCTTTGATTTGGTCATTTTTTGGGCCTAAAACCAACATTTCATCCATATAAAATAGTTGAATGATAAAATAAATAAAATTTATACCCTTTAAATACGCATCAAGATATAAATTATGTCTACTTTATCCAAGGATAATGATATAGGAATCAACTCTCTTGTACCAACACCTCAGTGCCTGTTTGAGACCTTATAAAGATATGTTCAACCTGCAAACTAATTTTTTTTGTATCTTCATCTACAAAACCTTTTGGTTAGAGAATATATATGTCTTCACAAATATCACCATGGAGAGAATTTATTTTCACATATATCTTCTATCGATTTAGAGTGTATGCATCAACCACTTCCACTACTACTCAAATGGTCGTAAGTCTAACAATAGAAGAAAATATTTCATTGAAATCGATACCTTCCTTATAATCACATACATCGACCACCAGCCTCACATGATATCCTTCCAATTAGTCTATTTTATCCCTATTTATCTTTTAGATACAATTTTTTCCAATGGAATTCCTTCCTTGAGGTAATGGAATAAGATCCAAAGTCTTTTTCTTAAGCAGGGATCCATGTTACTCATGCATTACCACCATCCATGAAGATATATCTGGACTCCGGGTCACCTCTAATGAAGGATGATGGATCTCCATCCTTTGTCAATAATAAATATGTAACATTTCTCTTAGTAACATAATCTAAGTGCCATATTGGTGCTATTCTCTCTCAATTTTACTATCATATTTCAAGATCATCTAGTACTTTATCATCATGTTCGTGTAATGCCTCAGAAGAAAATGGTTCTTCCATTATTTTGTCCTTCACTTTGATTGTTGTATTTTTTATAATATCTTTCTATGTGTCTTTATCAATCATCATATTCAACTTTTCTTTTTCAAAGATGAAATCTCTAATGATCATAAGTTTGTGGGCAGTTGGTTCCCACAAATGATACCCACTGACATCATCATCATATCCCAAGAAGATACATTCCTTAAATCTCGAGTCCAAATTTGATCTTTAATAGCCATTAAACAGTGAATATATAAAACTTATAAAATTATTCATTTGATAATAGTTATAAGGGTTACCACTCGACTTATCAGTTGGTGTGTTCAGACCAATTTCCATTAAAGGGGATTGTTTGATCACATATCATGCAGTATTACTTTATTCTTCCCAGAATGTCATGGAAACTCTTATAGTATTTAGCACCACCCTTGTTCTATATAACATGGTTCTATTAATACGATCTACCGATCCATTATACTAGGGAGTGTATGCCACTATGAACTGTCTCTTGATGTATTCAGGATGAAAAAAAGAATCAAACTCCTTATTTGTACACTCTTCACCATTTTCAGTCCTCAAACACTTGATCTTCTTTTCAGATTCAATATCCTTTCACACATTAAATGTTTTAAAGACATAAAAGACATATAATTTACCCTTTATTGGAAACACCCAACATCTCTTGGAATAGTCATCAATGAAATATACAATGTACCTATCTCCTCTTAGGGACACTACTGGTCCTTTCCAAACATCAGACTGGATCAACTCTAAGATCTCATTGCTCTTCACTGTTGATGTTCGAAACATCAACATATTTTTCTTAATAAGAACATAATGCTTACAAAATGGTAAGGATACATTTACAAGACTAGACACAAACTTTTGATCTGCAAGAATCTTTAGTCTTTGTTCGGACATATGGCCATGTTTTTTATTCCATAACATTGAAAACTCTTCCATCGATGTAGTTGATTTGAAAACTATCTTCTCTTCCTTGTATGTTCCACCCATATGCACATACATGTTCTTTTAGATCTTTTCTACCTTCATCTCCACAAGATATCCCTTCACAATATTCATTATCCCTTTATCATTTTGAGTCTTCCATCCGGTGTCATCAAATTATCCCAATGAAAAAATGTTCATCTTGAGTCCCTATATATGGAACACTCCTTGAATGGTTCAAACTATATTATCATGCATCTTCATTTTGATGGTGCCAACTCCAAAAATAATCAAGGAATTACTGTTCCTTATGTACACAACTCCTTATAGGATAGATTCATACTGATCAAGCCGTTCCCATTGAGATGTCATGTGTCATATTGTTCCTAATTCAATAATACCTAAATTTTTGAGATGTTCTCTACATTCAAGGGTTTTCATTGTGTCACTTACTTGTACATATCCATTTCAAGTTGTACCCAACACATTTCCTTGAGTGTTATCTCTACTACTGTTCATATTAAAATAGTTTTTGTTGATATTCCCCATATTAATGAAATTGTAGCATATGAAATTTTTCTTCTTACTATCTGATTTAGAACATCCAAGATTCTTGCTCCGACAAGAACCATGCTCCATAATTCTTCCTCTTTCCATAGTTAAAGCATACACTTTGTGTGAGGTTGTCTATCGATCTTATTTTTTCTTATTTCATCTTTCATCTTCAAGAAATACAACTAAAACAAAATTTATGGGAAACATATTTTTTGAGATATTATTGGTTAGGTTGAAGACAAGTTGATCTATAAATCTGAAAATATCTAGTGAAGAATCTCTACACCTTCAGTATCCACAATTTTATAGCCCAATGTCATAAGTTGAGAAAAAAATTTATTGTGGGTGTTGATGTGGTTGATCAGTAATGTTGACACCACCATTTTATGAGTGTATAATTTTCTTTTCAAGAATTTTTTTTGTTGAGTGACATTTCCTTATACGTCTTTCTCAGAGTATCCCAAATTTCCTTCATTATCTTTTCCTCCAATCTCTTGTATGTAATTATCTTTCCACACCATTTCATTGTTCTTCATTTTCCACAATGAATAATTATTTCCATTGAATTTTTTGTTCTTGAATTTCACCACCATTTGGACACGTTGTTAGCCTAGAATTTCCTTGGTCTAGAACTTTTCCTCTAATACCACTTGTTAGGATCAGAAATAGATGGCCCTTTGGTACAATGATATTTATAATATAAAAAAGAAACTAAAAGAGAGTAATAATAAAATGAACATTGTATATAATGTGGAAAATCCCCCAAAATTATAGGGGTAAAAAACCATAAGCAAATAGAATGATTTCACTATGGTAAAATATAGTTACAAACTCTCTCTCAATTATAAGGAGAAAACACACAATAAATTATCTATTGAAAATGTGGAGATATGGCTCACAAAATTCTATGCTCAATGTTGAAGATGTGTTCCTTAAGAATCTAATGGTGAAACCTATTGTGGAGATCCCTTTTTATATCCTTCTTCAACCCCCCTTGGTATCCCTTTAATTAAATTCCTTTTAACAAATGAATTGGGAAAATTTATGGTCGGGGGTCACCCGCTTTGAATGAAATTAATGCAGTGACCATTATTATTATTTCCTATCTCCACATCTTCCAATAGGGATTACCATAAATCATGCAGCATGGGTGGATGTTCTAGAAGGTTTTTCTTCTAGATTCTCATTGTAATCTTGTGTTCTCTCCAAATAGGTTCTTAGTTCTTGATTATTTTAATGATTTTGTAGAGGCTACTACTTCAACAAATATTCTGGAAGAAAGGTGAGTTCCTATGTCATCTCACTGAATCTATATTGATGAAAGACTTTGGTAGAAATTCAGTAGTGAATTTTGGTAAATTTATAAGACATAAAGACTTAGATACTATTTATTTATGATTTACATCCTCATCTTGAATTCTAGAGTCTTGGGTTCTCAAGAAAATATTATGTTTATCTTCAATGAATCATGAATTCAGGTTTTTTTGTTTTGGTTTTCTTTAAACCAGTGATAAATTCATATCATATATCAACTCTCTATAGAAGTATGGGATTTAAAAATTGCATAAAATCAGGTCCTTATAAGGTCCATATAAATATATTTTAGAATCAAAATGTTTCAGTGCCTTTTCTAGATGCATTTGATTAGTAGGCATTTTCAAATATAATCTATAGATTTACATATTTATTCTTCACCATCATTTATGCTAAATGTAATGTCCAATATATAATGTATTTATGGAAAGAATTAACGAAATTTCAACCATGAGGATTTCCTTATTTTATTGAGGGAATTTTCATATCAGTACTGATATTTCTGAAAATTTGTGTGGATAGCCATATTCTAGTAAGGGTTTATAGGATTTTATAAGTTTTATAAATGATAATAATGTTATGAATATGGGGTTCTTGGGGAAAAAGTTCACCTGGTTCAAAAATTGATGAGGATATTATAGAATTTTCTTCAGGCTCAACTGATGCCTTTTAAATTTGTATGTCACTTACTCTTTCCTACATGATATTGTTGATCACAATATCAAGGTGCATTAAAATCACTCACTCAATCAGTTATATCTTAGGAGGGGGATATAAGTAATAATAATTTAATTTTATAAAGAAATTGCACATGAATTTAAGGATTCTTTTATCTAGTGAGAACTTCATGGGAGCAAACAAAGGTGACAGCATCATGGGAGGGCTTATCTAGACATTAAAAGCATTTTAAAAGGGACATGATGGAATTGATTAATTCAAGGACAGACACCAAGTATAATTTATAGGTGATCATAGAGTATATTGAGACTATAGAGAAAAGGTTTCAAAGGTACTGGGATAGTGATTTTTTTCAAACTGTTTTCCAACCAAGGTATTTTATCTAATAAATTCTTGGAAATTGAAATGGTGATCAGAGAAAAGTCAACAAAAACCTAGCTCAGGGAAGGAGACAAGAATAAGGATTATTTTTAGGCTTCTGTGAAAGAGAGGAAATCTTCCAAGACGCTCAATTTTAAACTATAATATGGGACATACATGTCAAGGGATTATGTGGTTGGAAAACTATCTTTATTTCACTTTAATAAACTTCTTGGAGGAAGTGAAATCTACAGATAAATAAGAAGGAGTTTGGTGGGAATGGAAAGAAACCATTTATGTTTCATTCAATGTCATTTAGTGGATAAGGGTAACAATTTTTTAGGAGTAGTGTTAGACGATGTGGAGATCAAATAGGTAGTTAATTGTATGAAACCAAGTTGTTCACCTTGCCTGGATGGTTTTCTGGTCTAATTATTTGGAATTATATGGGTGATCATTAAGGTATAGTTCAAGGAAGTGGTGCATTATTTTTTTAGAGGATGTCATCTTAATAAGGATTCCATTTCATATAATAGAGTTCTTATTTCTAATATGAAGGATCACATGATGTGAAACCATTATAGAAAAACATTCTTGTGAAATTTTTCATACATGATACTCAACTATCTATTGACTCGGTAGCTCAATTTTTAGATTCCAAGGATTATATTAGAGTATTACCATAGATTCATTCCTGGAATAGTATACAAGGGGTGATATAAATTGTTAAGGAGGTGGTAGATGATATCAATAAAAAAAATACGGGGTCTGACATCATGATTCAATTAGATATGGACAAGGGTTATGACCAATTAGAATGAAGCTTCATCATTAGGGTCATGTAGTCTCTCTGTTTTAATGAATGGGTTTTTTATATATTTTTTAGGTGTTTTTTCCCTAGAGATCTCAATTTTCTCTCTCTAGGAGGGGATTTGGATTTTTTACATCTTTGTGTGGTTCAAAACAGGGGGTTCCATGACTCCAAATCTTTTTATCATAATACATGAGGTTCTTACTAAAAATATTAAATGTGTTCTTGAGGAGGTGAATATTATACCTTTAAATAATAGTTCAAAGATTCCCCCATTTCTCATATTATGTTTATTTATGATATGATTTTTTCTAATGGCATGAAAATATTGATCAAAGGCTTTAAGAAAATTTTAAAATACTATGGTAAATGCAATGTCTAGAAGATTAATTAGGAAAATGGTAATTTTTTCATTCTCAAGAAGTTATCAAGTCTGCATTGTAAGAAAATTAAAGATAAACTAAGCATGAAGATACATTAATTGACAATTAAGATTTTAGTTTCTCCCATTTCAATGGATAGTATCATGAAGATTCTATTTGAAGATATTTTTAACCAAATCAGATGTCATATTTTTAGCTAGAAATATTGTTTTCTCTCATTTGGGGTCATATTATGTTAGGGAATAGTGTGTTTTATTCAATTTCAATGCAGGTTTTATCAATCATTAAACCCCTAAATTCACTATTGAGAGGAAATAGATAATGATAAAGTGATTTATATTGGTTTTTAATCAAATTGGAAGGTTTCATTGGGCTTCTTGGAAAAAGATGGTGAAACTGATTGAGGAGGGTGGAATCAATCTATGAAATTTCTAAGAAACAATTCAAAGAATATAGGCTAAGCATGCATGGGGTGTCATTGGAGGATCATCTATATGGGTGAGATTTAAGATAGATTTTTATGGAAGGTACTGGAAAAAGTGGAAAGATAATCTCAGGACAGTGCCAAACCTAACAATATGCATCATTAATCACATGGATGTGCTGGATAAGAAATATTAGTTGATTCTTGGTCATGGGGAGGTTAAATACTTAAAGGATAATTGGGAGGGTAATATTCCCTTTATTCTGAGTTACCCATTCCCAAACATATCATTCAGTAAAGTGAGTTTCTTTCCTCGTTTTATTACCATGACACTATCTCATCTGTATAAAGAAATTTATGATAATATTTTCCCCATTGATAAACCAGATTCACACCGCTTCTCGAATTCTTATAATTAATATGGTTTTCTAGTAGGTATTATCAAGAATTAAATCATGAAAATTGGGAGATAGATGAGTGGTCATTCAGACATTGGCACAATGAGCTCCCTAATAATAGGTTCATACTTATTTGGTGATTGAGACACCCGGCTCTTTCCATAGATGACAACATTCAACATAAAGGTATATACCTAGATACAAAATAATGATGTTTCCCTCGACCCAATACAGAAACATGTGGGACTTTTTTTTGAAATAGAATGGTATTTGGTTATTTTCAATTTTTTTAATAAAGCAATGGTGATTTATGGGATTTGGAGATTGATTTCAAAAAACATTGAATCCTACTTTCATGGTGTAGATTAGCAAGGTGTGGATGTCTATGTTTGGAGTATTACATTCATTATTGCATAAAATTTTATATAGATGGCAGGAAATAAAGAAAATAATGTAAATTATTTTACTAGTTATTTTTTAGGTTCACATTAAATATTTAATGATGGAGATGTGCATTGTTGTCATGGGTAGAGGGATCGGTTTTGCTGATAAGGTTTCATCCAATACTGGTTGTTGTAATGGAAGAGGGTGGTGGTTAGGGGCTATGGATGTTGGTTTAATAGAACCCTCCCAGCTCGGTTCTCAAAATTAATGTTGATTGATTATGTGCACTTAGGTAGATGAATGTTGGGGTCTTTTTGAGATAGAAAATTCTTAGTGATCTTTACATTCAATTCTTATTATTTCCCGGGTAATTCAATAATGGTTGAAGAAAGATATTTTTCTATTTTAATTTCTTTTTGAAGATCCATAATACTTACATAAAAAAGGTTGAGTTGGATCCAAAATAATTGGTTCATATTTTACACATCAGGGTCAATCCCACTTGGGAACTGGCTTACTTCATCTGGAAGGCAAAGATGTTCATGTAGCACAACATTAGTATCAGCCATAATTTGAGTGAGGAAATTGTGTAGTCGATGCACTGGTTGTCAAATGGAATTCTATAGAGGTTATTCCTTTTTATTGTACCCCCATCTCTTTACTAAGAAATTGTAAGATTATTATAAGTGCTAATGATCTTGGACTGCATAACATTCTTCCCCGAAAATTTGGGGACATTTTCTTCATTTTAATAAAAATTAATTTCTAGCAGTATATATAACACACCTTTCTATGTAAATATAATTCATTCAAATCTTTAATAAAAAATTACTATATATAACTCCTTATCATTTGTTTGGGAAATTTTTATCATGAAAAATTAAATTCTATGATGCATATTCTATAATCATGTCATCATACATGATAATGTATCTTAATAACTTCTTCGTTGCATCACTATATGTTAAAAAAACTAATCGATTATTGGGTAATATAAGAATAGGTGCATTGACTAACTTATCTTTAGTTCCTTTAAATTTTCCACTCATTCGTCTATCCAAAAGAACATGGCCCCATTTCGAGTCAACATGGTGTGTGGATTATATAGTCAACAAAAATTATGTAAAACCCATATATAATTTCCCTCAAATATTTGAAAACTATGTATCTCAGTCACCATGATTATCTTGGTCCAACATTCTATAACATCCATCTTTTATGGATCCATTGATATACCCAATCTTTATATTTTATGACCAAAAATAAATATTTTTTTAGAAACCATTCAAATTTATTTATTTTTTTCATACATATTATCCTTCCATGGGGTATTTAATATAATTCTCAAGTGATCTTCATGCCCTTTCCTATTCATTTATTATATATTCATATCATCTATAAATAATACTATAAACTGATCAAGGTAATCTCTAAATACTCTATTCATGAAATCCATGAAGCTAAAAAGTGAATTAGTAAGATCAATTAGAACAACAAAATATTCCTAGTGTCCATACCTTGTAAAAATTTTGCCATGGGTATATCCTCATTCTTGACCCTAAATTTAATATACCCATAATAAATTTCAATCTTAGAAAAGTACTTAGCTTCTCATAGTTGACCAATTAAGTTTCCAATATGGGGTAAAGTATATTTATTCATGATTGTGATCATACTCATCTCCTGATAATCAATACAAAGTCGCATCGAACCATGTTTCATCTTAACAAAAAGAAGATGTGTGCCCCAATGTGACACACCTAGCTGAATAAATCCCTTACCAATATTCCCTTAGAGTTACTTTTTCAAATCTTGAAACTCAATCTGGTGCATTATATAGGGATTAATTAAAAACATTATTTCCCCATTTATGAGTTTTAGTGATAAATTAATATCAGGATTCAGTGGAAGGCTAGGAAACTCTTCCATACATACATGATCAAAATCTAGCACAATAGGAAAATTATCAATGTTGAGTTCCTCCCAAACCATCTAAGATAAACACCCCTTTTTAGTAGGATTCAATAGCTATAAAATGGATGTGACTTCCATGTGGAGTTATTATTTATCATTTCAATGATAAAAAATCATATGTTTTTCGGAATATCAAACATGACTTCCCCTCCTTAGAAATTTTTGTGGGATTTATATAGAGAAATCCAATAAATTATTAAGATAACATCAAGTTCAACTTGACAAAGAAAAATGATGTGTTCAGGAGGAACAAAATAATAAATGTCAACTAGATAATAATCTTAGAATTGAGATGTCATAATATTATCATTAGGGGTTTTCAAATATATTTAAACATCTAATCATTATAGATATGAATTATCATTACTTCAAAATATTCTTAATATATATGACTTGACATAAAAAATCTCAAATAAAATACATTAATATTTGAGCGTAAATATTACCACCTCAACTTAATCATTATATCTCTAATCCCATACTAGAACTAAAATAGATTGAGTGATAATAATGAATCTTAAATAAAATTAATCAATCATGAAAAATCATTTATAGTATGTAAAAATAATGAAACCTTATTTTAATCCTATTAAACCATTGATTTAACCTAGGTAAATCATGGTATTCAACAATCCAAATTCTTCATGATGGTTCATAAAGTGTTTTTTAATTTCCAATGAAAATCCACCAATATTATCAAACTTGGTGTGTAGTAAGGCCCATTTTAAGCACTGGGTGATGATCGAGTTAAATCCTAATACTCCCTTTTCAGATCCATTATCCCTATGTACAATTATCCCAGATTCAAATCTACTTTTACTATCTAAAAATGGATGAAAATTCATGGAAACTTATAACTATAACCAGTAATAAAGTTCTAAGATATTTTCCTACACATAAACATATCTTTAGGTTTCTCACTAAGGTTTTCTCAACCTCGTTTCCAATGGTTAACTAAACCTTACTCTAATACAAAATATAGTGACCCAAAGTTTTCATAAAAATATATCATGACATAATAGATGAATATTCATATGTAACAAAATGATTTACCACAAAATCAGATAGGTTAAGTTCCTTTGGAATCAAATAATCATAAACAACTAGTTCATTGTGATCTAAAACATATCCCTATAAGTTATTTATAACTATAAACCTTCCTAAAAATATCTTATATAATAACATTATTCATAACTTATGTAATGGAAACATAGGAAAAGTTGATATAAGATGAACAGTATGCGTAAACAAGGGATACATCAACACAACATGACCATAATAGTATGAGAACATGAGAAAAACATTTTAAAAACAAACACTTCATATCATAGATCATAAATATGAGTAAAGTAAAAAATATTGGAAGTTCAAAACACTTGAATATTAGCAGAATAAAAATAATAATCCATGAGAATATAATAATGGAATGAGACATAGATTTTTGGCATACATATAAGCTTATAACATTTTGAATATGTACAAGTAGAAACTGGTTCACTCATTAATTTAATGACATGAAATCAAGCCCTCCCATAAAATTATGGACATGAAATCATGTCTACCCAAAACCATATAAACATGGATGTGGGTCCACACATAACCTTATGTACATGAAATCATTTTCATTAATAATATTATGGACATGAATTTATTTATACTCGTAATATTATGTACATGAAATCAGGTCCATGTAAAGCATTGTGAACATGAAATCAGGTTTAGGAATAACATAATTAACTCATGATTTATATATATTTCCCCAATACATTGGAGGGATATATAGGTCCCACCCAACATAAAATATATACAATTGAGTTCCGAAATTCCTAAAACATTAATCAGATAATGACCCATGAAAATAAATAGGTTTCACAAATATTCAAATATAGCATAACCCATGGAATAAAAACTAGTTTCAGAAACATTTCATCATTTCATTATAGCATAAATCTTGGAAATGGAATGGGTTTCATAAAATTATTTTCATAATTAATATAAACCATACATATATATATAATAATTATGGTATCATTGGGTCATATCCCCAAAAAACATAAGTAACATCAAAAGATTCAATCATAGATATAAAAATATTTTGAAATATAACATGGGACATTTCCTGAGGAAAATATCCTTTTTAGATTCAAATAAATTTTAAAACATAAAAATTTACAAAATTTAAGGAATTAATATTCATTTAAAATAACCTTTAAAAAATTTAAAATTATATTAAAATAATTTAGGTGTCATTAATGTGTAAAATTCCATCAATGTAGTGTACATTAAAGAAACGATTTGTTTCCATTTTGTTAAAAAGTAAGAAGTGTCTCTTTTGGAAAAAGAAAAAAAAGATTAATTTTGATAATTTATTTGTAAATATTTGAAAATTGTAAAACTTTCTCCGTACCATAATTTTAGAATATTAAAAAAATTTATTTAAAAAATTTTAAAAACATAGAAATTGAAGAAAATGTATTTTACTAAAGAGGGAAATACTGTTGATTTTTCTTAAAAACATTCTATTAGACTCTTTAGTTCTTAAGGAGTAGAGTATAAAAGTAAAATATTAATTATCCAGAAATAACTATAGTATAAGAAAATTCATTAGTATCTTAAGAGTTAGATCAAAATATTTCATCATCATAAGAATAATCATAAATAATCTCGACAAATAATGAGATTAGAACATAAAAACCTTTACCACAATGGTAACTATTAAATCATAAGAACAGAGATTGAAAGAAAAATATATGGATATTTAAATCCACATGAAATTAATAAAAATCATCATAAAAGTCGTTTAGGATTATTATATACACCACAAAAAAGAAACTAGTGTTGAATATGGCATGTGCATTGAAGAGATAAAAGTGAGACCAAAATCCCTTACCTCATGGCTTGAATTTCATCATATACATTAGAACCTTGTATATAATAAATATGTTATTATTTTAAATATATTAATGAATTATAATAATATATATCATACCATATATGATTTTTATATATCCTTTTATTTCACATTTCTAAACAATTTCTTTATTTAAATCACAGTTTGAATAATAACCGCTTAGTTTTTCATTATGTTTTGGTTTGGTATCTTTAGCACTTTAACTTTGATCATTGTTCTATTTGATATATAGTTTTAACCATGATATAAATATCCTAAATATTATTCTCAAATCAATATATTTTATTTTAAAAAAAAATCCACATTTTAGGGTGAAGTGGGAACCCCCCACAAACTGAATCCATCACAAGTCATGCATACCTTAACACATGTTTCACATGCCATAAGAGATTAAAAAACATTAAAGTATAAAATTACTCTATTAGAATATTTTTCCAAAAATAATTTCCAGTGAAGTGCACTAACCATGGATCTTGGGTCCTCCTTGATGTTGTGTTCGAGGTGGTCAACCAACTTGTCCCATGTCTAAATAAACTCTTCCATATTTATTTTCCTTTAATTAAAACCTATAATCAGAATGAGTTCTTTTATGTTTAACCACCCACTCTACTTTAAATTTACATACATTTGTAATAGTCTCTCAACTATTTTATATTAATCTTTTGGGGGTCTATAACCAATATGTCCTCCTCTTATATTTTTTTCCTCGAAATTCATGATTAGGTATCATTCATATCCATGTTTCACTATCTCTCCAGCACTTTCCATGAGTTAGCCTTTCTGAGTGGACCTAGTATCTATAGGCTTAGGAAAATAGGGGTATCCTTTCTTTCTTTTATACATCTTACATTTGTCCATGATATAATTGACAGAGTCTTGGTTCCCTTTCTAATGTTTCTTCCTTATTAGGCTATGAATTCCTCATTTATATATTCCCTCTATACTAACTCTTAAGAAGTAGTTATCACTCTCTTTATTTGACTCTACCCACTGTGCTTCTATCTCCCCATTGGGATGTTTCTGTTAATCTAGATCCCCTTGTTCTTATGTCTGACCCTGGACTTCCAGCCCTTCATATCGACTCGCTAATTTAATAATATCTTTGGTCATTATTGAACACAGCCTACTTACTTGATTCAACCCAACCCCGTGGACTTTTGATGTTCCCTGTACTAGTAGCTCCGGCTTGAAAATATTTTCACCACCCTCATATGAATCATATATCTGAGTAACACCACTATTTCAGATCACAAATTCTTCATATGAGGAGGGATATTATTTCCTACTCAAAGGTCCCTCAATACTCTTCTTTACTGCATTTTTATCCCCCAAATCATGTATTAAAATCTCAAAAACATCATCTATATTTGGTTTTGAAAGAATATATCTTAATTATTTATGGATGGTAGGAGGAAGTATTACCTAGATAGTTTATATATTCTCCACATAATTTTTAATTATTGATGTGGAAGTATCCAAAGGTTTATTATTACATCTCATGATAAAAAAAGAAAAACATATCACATCTCTTCAAAGAGGTGGTGAGAAATACGTATGGACGAGTGATGTTATCATTCTACAAATGATTGGATAGTAAGAAGTTTTATGTGATATTATAGTTCCAAAATTATAAATAAATAATAAATATAATTTAGATATCTTAAATCCACATTTATATTCATCCATGATAGTGGGTGATTGAAAAAAAATTACATCATTTCGCAATGTCGTAATCCACCGTACACATGATCGAATGTTTAGTTTTCCATTTGATAGAGGATAAGAAAAATGTAAGTCATTACATTAAAATAATAATTAATATGTATATTTAATATAATAATTGTATTATATCATCATATTTTTAGAATATATTATTGATGAGGAAGAATTAATAAAACAAAAATGTTCATTTAAGAATGACACCTCTTTTTCGGACAACTAATTTTGGTCTGCACAACAATCATTATTGGGATGGATTACTAATTACACTATGTCCTCTAAAATTTATATATATAATTAATAAATAAATTTGGTTATTTATTTAATGTACCCAAAGGATATGTACATTTTAATAGGAGAGGAGTGTGGGTGCCATTTTATATGTGGATGAGAGGACAGGCTTGGATTTTTTGAAAATAAAATGGTGTATACATGTTTTAAATATGAAACAAGGATCCAAAATGGCTCAATTTCAATAATTAAATGATATATGGTCACAATTATGACATTAAATGGTAATTAGATATGATTTTATGTCATTATACACCTAATCATTTTAGTGTAACCCCTAGTAAACTAGTTTTAACCAACACTACAATAATTAATTTATAATATTGATTTTGAACAAAATTAAGTTGGACATATCATATAATATTAATTATTATGATTCCAAATACTTAATAAATTTTTCCAAATTCCATTCATTTAATTGGAAAATTTTAATTGAAAAATAATCTCATGGACATGATGAAAAAGCGTTTTACCAAAGGGAAAATTTTCAAAAGTATAAAAAGTTTTAGAATCAAAATTAAGCATAAATTTCATTACAATATCCTGAATTGGTATAATAAAAAATAATTTTAGTAATTTTAATTTGGAAATATTTTTAAAAAATATGAAAAGTTTTAATTATTTAATCTAAATGGAGGTTTTTAATAAAAATTGGAAGTATTCACTATTCACTGAAAAATTTACCTTCTGTAATATTTATTAAAAATCCACCGAAATATAATTTAGACTTTTTGAATCCAGAAAATTAATATATTTATTTATCTTCATTTTATAAAAATTAAGTTTATTATTTTTTTCACCAAAACCCATAAAATGTTTTTTTAGAAAGTAATATTTTTGAAGCACAAAAAGACTTTACTAAAAATAAATTACTTATTTATAAATATATTTTAATTTTATAGATCTATTATAATTATTTTTTAAAAAATAATTATTCCAATTCTTACCACCACGTTTAATGGGTTGATTATATTTTTCATGTTTAAATAATAATTTTACTAGTATATTATTTGTTTGTTAAAACTCAATGTTGTGTGTAATGCAAGCTATTAAAAAAATTATATTTATTTAAAAAAATAAACAAATTTCATTGTGTTAAAATATATTTAGTAACATCTTGGTCCAACTAAAATGATTTATATGTGAGGATAAGTGGGGTAATGAAGGAACCATTTTGTAAGTGAGTGCAGTGGCTTCATTGTAAATAATTTTTAATTTATATTAAATCCAAGTAATTTTCAAATGAATGTGGATCCAATAGCTGTAAATAATGGGTAGGTGGTAAATTTTGGTAAATAAAACTCTCATACACACAACTAATTGATGGGTGTTTGAGATGTTTTTTTCCACTTTCTCCTTTATTTAACTTTTTACCATAATTTACATTAACCAGGGTATCTCATTTTTTTACCATGGTATCTTATTTAAATGAACCAAAATGAAATAAAACTTTGTACATAATTTTATTATTATGAATAAAAATATTAAAAAAAATTACAATATTATACTCTTATATTTGGAAAAAAATAATTTTAATAAAAAGGTATTTACCAAAATAAAAACATTTTTTTATAAAAAAAATGTCTTAAGCATAAAAATGAATTCACATAAAATCATTTATGTTATTAATTCGCACATTATTTATTAGATAATATATGAAAAATTATATTCATGTGAAATTAAACTAAATTAAAAACTTAATGGATCATTTTTTATATTCAATTTAAGAAAACATTGAAAAATAATTATTAATTAGAATAAAATATAACTTAAATTCCTAAAAGATTATAATTTGATTCCAAATTCAAAATAAAGTGTCTAAATGATTTATTTTACTCTTTAAATAATTATTTAGTTGAGAAAAATGTTTTCTATATTTTTAATTCTGTTTTATATCATGCTGATGTCATGAAATTTAGAGTATTTAAAAAAATGGTATTTTTCACTATTCACATAAAAAATAAACCTTTTTAGAAAAATACTAAAAAACACACTAGGTTTTTTATTATTAATCGAAGAATGAATCCATTTTTATCAAATATACATCCTAAAATATAGAAATATAATTTTTTAATATAATCATAAATTAAATCCCCTTCTATTATTATATTTTCTTCATTGTGAAATACTTTTGGGATATATTGTTTACCAACTATAGTAGAGCCTCAAGTTTTACATGGGTATATTTCATAAAAACTTATAGGAATAATGATATTATAATCATATAAAGTATCTATTTATAAGTATCATTGTTAAATATGGCTTATGTTAATGGAGTTTTTCTTTATCCTTGAGGATTCTAAGTTCAAAATAATATCTGGAAATATCCTCTACTTTGAGTTGACATGGAGTTTCGTATTAGTTTTTCTTTTGGTTTTCAGAGAACCTATTATGTATGTCCATACTCACCCCTAAATTATCATTATATATCATACATATTTTCTCTATAAATATGACATATAGTATGTTGGTGATCTTAGTGGAGGTGGAGAAGGTTGGTCAGTTTGAGATAGTTATTCGTGTTGTGTGATGATATATTACAGAGATGGTTAAAGATAATGTTTGTTATAATAATAACTTTTGTGATGATATGTTTTAAATTTATTTATTTCTATAATACCTAGTTAACAATTCTATTGTTTTTTTACCTTTTAGTTGTTCCCAATTGGCTTTAATCTGGATAGTAGTTGTCTCATGCATAGACTTGTTATAGAGTTGGTATTTCATATTTATTGATGGTTAATAAAAGTTATATTATGTATTTTATATTCATTTTTATAAATACTTATTATAGGATAAAGCCTCCCATTTATGTTATACCTTATTGGTAGGGTATCGATGGGCCAGGTCTTGTCAGAATGGTATTATATTGTTTGACTCTTTAGGATAGAGTTTGGAGTTAGTAATCTTGGGGTGGTTTTTTCTTAATTTTATATAATCATGTTAAAGGGGTCTTGAGTTTAGTTTTTAGACCTAGGAAGCCATTTTATATTCTATGTTCTATATATACTTTATTTGTAATATTAATAATTTATTTTCAACTTGAAACTCTACACCTCTTATTGTGAGGTACAACTAAGATGGTGTATGCATTATATAGTGATCAATTTTAATCTTTCTTATCCTACCTATATTAGATCATAAAGATATACATTAATTATTATGGATCCATCCTATTAAATAACGTATTATAACAACATAATGTTATGTAATATTTTGAATCAGGGATGGTGTGATCACCTACCAGTGCTTTATCCTATCACCATTGAGTAGTTAATAAATGGGGTGACGATATAGAGACTTGGCTAAGGGGTGTATTTCCCCTAGGATAATATATATATATATATATATATATATATATTTGAACCATTTTTCAATGACTAGATTCTCAGGTAGATGAAATAGTAGTTTTTACTATGCCAGATGAGGCCACCCATAATCTAAATATTTTATATTAATCAAAATGATAGAGTTTTTCTGGGTTTTGAGGTGAGCGTGATCTTTAGGAAAATGATTTTTAGTTGGATTCGGTGGCTAGAAAATTCATTTAGTACATACACCATTCAGTAAGGTAGGGGCTCTATCTTTGAGTATTCAACATTGTATGATGATTTTTTGGTGGATGTTGGTTACATAGACTCATAATAGGTTTACCCTAACTTGTTTAAGGTTTTATCATTTATTTATAGTGGATTTCTATTTGGATTCATTAAGGATGTTTTAAGTTTAGGATATTTTCAAGTATCTTTAAGAAATTATGACCTTCACTGGATATACATCGAAATCCACAGAACTCATGAGGTATCCATGGACATGAATCATGTTGGTTCCCTTTGATCTTGAATGTTTAATTGAGATCTCTAGATATAATTAACATAAATTTTATTCTCTTCTATAACACCATCTATAATATAGTTTCATGAGTTTTGGTGATGGTGGTACTTGATCATGTATAACTATTTTTGGTTCATGGTATGATATGTGTTCTTTCTATATAGGTAAACATAATATTTGAAATATATGAAACTTATTGTATCTTTATTGTATCATTGTATTTGGATTAGTAGATTCTAGTATATCCACCAGCCCAAACTCTTCTCCATGAGACTCATACTTTTAGAAATAATCCTCTCACTCACATATGTTGATAGTGTGGGATTATTATCAATAGAGAGTTGGGTCATAGTGGGATCTAAAAACAGTATATATGAGACCCTATAACATCATCCATGCTATGTATTGATTAATAATCACTAATATTGGGCTGATTTCCTTCGTCACATAGTGTTATGATGATAAGTGAATAGGTCAAGATTCACCTTCAACAATGAGTAGGTACCTCAATCAATATAATTATGGCTATCAAATTCAGAGTTATATTTGATTACAAACTAGTTTGTGACTTTTTTTGTATTATGGATAATGTGGAGAGGAATTGTCTTATTGTGGTAGATTAATATGTATAGGTTTGTCATAAATATGTTTCAAGTTTTCCCTAATCAATAAAATTTTCTCATTTACATTAATTATAGTATGACACTAATATATTCAACAAATTATCATATGGAATATCCCAACTGAGGGAGAGGATGGAAGAGTTGTAATCCCTTTTGGAAGAATGTTTTATCAAACCATGTTTTACACCACCTTGAAAAATGTAAATGGGTGGTTTGGTTATTTTAAATTGATATCAAGTTAGGATAACATCACCTTCAGGTTTATGTTGAGAATGTTTTAAATAATATATTTATTCATAGTATAGATAATGTGGGTTCTAATGTGTGTTTTCAGGAGTTATGAACACCCCTTCTATGGTAATAGGACTAATGGATCATTTTGTGTTGGTATTTTAGATTATACCATCATTTAATCTAGATATGCATGGTGTATAATAGAGGTTTATTCTTCGAATTTTTTGAGAGCACCGATTTTATAAGGAATTCATGAATTTCAAGTTCAAGATTTGTGAGATATATTATCTAGTGTATTACATTATAGGTTTCCCACTATGTAGTTTTTGGATATAATATCTTGTTTTATCAATGTTTTATAAAAGTATCATGGTAGGTGAGTCCTTTAGAATGAAATTATAGGATCGGTTTATGGGAATATATTAGAGAATATATTCATAGAGTGAATGGATTAGGATGTGAATAACACATTTGATGAATTTTATTTATTTCCAATAAGTTAGTGTATATTTTGTGAAATAAGCGGTGACACAATGAGTATTGGAATTGGATTTCATTCTTGATAATATATATAAATAAATAAGTTGAGTGAGATGATGTCATGATAAATGGACAAGGATATTTGAGGATACAATCTGAAGAACTCAAGTACAGAGGTTTAAGATTAATTAGAAACATTAAATATGTTGATTGATGTATTGATTTTCCAAACAACTAATTGAAATTGATAATGGATGTAGAAACACAATATAAAATCTCATGATATAGGATTTATGTCAGTTTTGGAAGGTTGAAGAAGCTTTTAGCTAGATCTTGTTCATGTTAAAGTATTTATGGAATTTACATTCTCTTACATGTGGTCAATCCTTTCATTGTCACATTTTTGGTCATGAAATTGATTATTATAGACACTTTCTAGGAATGCTTGATTGGATGTAATGTGTGTTCAATCTGTTGTTAATGTTAATTTAGGTCATTGAATGTGCAATCATTTCATATATTCTCTTGGACATTGATTTTTTTATGAAATTGATCTAGACTGAGACATATAGTTGGTACCTTATTAATGTGGTTGATACACATCATGATCAATACATATGATTTCTTTCTAGTTTCACATATTCAATCCCCAGGGTAAAATGGTTGGTTTCTCTATAAGGTCACCCAACCCATGGTCGATCTTCATGGATAATTTACTAACTCATGGTTGGTCACATACAATGAATTTTTTATTGTTCTTCTTGGTGAAAATGTGATTTTCTAGATTCTTTGTATTCTAAAGAAATATAATCAGATGAAAATATAGAGTTTTCCTTCAAGGAATTAAAATATAATGATCAATTCGAGTATCATGATTATAGGTGAGAAATAAGGAGAATCATTTTATGGATAATTTTAAAAATGAGATGAGCACCACATACTAGAATAAGGTCTAAGGAGTAGATATTCTTGAATACATGATAATGGATATTTCAATTGAATTAAAGAAGAATGTTTTTTTTTGGAATTAAAAGTTAAAAAAATAACCAAGTCTTCAAGATATTTAAAAGGTGAATTTACCATTCATTTTTTATATGAATCAAAATCAGGTGTTCTTCTTGACCGATTTAAATTCAAAAAGTATGGATATCCAATTATTAACATGGATAATAAAAAATTATTTTTTAAAAAAATAGAATGAGAATATTGTTCCTAGAAATTATTTATGGAGTTTCCAAATTAAAAAGGAAACTATTATTCATAATTTTTATAATATGAATAAGTTCAAGTGACAAAGAATAATGTGAGGAATAATTGAGAACTCTTAACCACTGACTGTGATAGAATCATTCAGAACTTGATACTTTCTAGTATTAGGAGAGAGATTTATTTTGATGCTAAGATATATATTACTAGAGAATAATATTTTAATCCTAGTTTAATTAGAAATTTAAGGATCCAAATCATTCAAGATCTATGCTGAAAGAGTTTTGAGATGAATAATATTGATCATCATTATCACCTGAGAAATATCATAAAAGGGTTGTGCACAAGTACAATAGATCTTATATAATTATAGAGAAATATTATCAAACTTTCTTGAATAATCAACCATGAAAAGGAGGTTTTTCAATAATTGGAATAAATATGAATAAGGATCTTATGAGTGGGGTATCTTACTGGTCACTAAGGAGGCAAGTAATTGGGGTTTCAAACCAATTATAGAAAAGAATTGTTACTAGTTTTTATAACATGTTTCTGGAGGATTATAATTGGGGTTTCTAACCTAATATTATTACATCCACTTATATTTATAGTGGATAATTCACATTGTGGAATCTAACCAACATAGAAAGTAGTCATATTTTATAATAAACTTTTTAAATATCATGTGTTTATCTCTCTTTAATTACTATCTCACATGATTGGTGGTTGTGAGATACTATTTATTAGATAAATAAGAATAAAATGTTATAAGTTTATATATGCATAATTAAAAGTAAATATTTCATAAAATGGGGGCACTGATTCACCCTTCTAGTGGTCCCACTAGCCTGAGAATCTATAAGTGGTGTCAGATCATAGATCCCTCTATATATCCAAAGTGGTTTTATGATAAATATATAATAATAATTATATGAATAAAACCTTTAATGTAAATTTTTAGGGAAATAATTATCATATTTGGAAGAAAGGGGTTTTACCCTACCTCCAATCACTTGACCTACAAGTGAAAGATGCTTTAACAGTGTGTTTTCCACCCAATCGTGAAGATGATTGATAGAAAAAAAATATTTTAAAATATTTAATTCTAAATTTCAATGTTCTAAATCCCAACAATGCATTATTTAAAGTTAAATTGTAACATTTTATGTTTTATGAGCATTTCTTAGATTAATTTCAAAAATGGATTATTTTGGATTTGAACTATTTTAAATTATTTCAATGTTTCAATCATTACATTTCATTCACAGATAAAAATTGAAAAATTCTTATATTAATTCTTCTTATGATCTATGGGATTAATTTTATCCTGCTCGACCCAAATCTCAATCTATCATTTAGAAGCTCAAATCTAGTTCACAAGTCAGACCGCGAAATTTGTGCACAAATCTAGAGAATTTTATTTTGGGCTGATATATCATAAATTACATAACCAATTGTGCCGATATGTTAAATCGAGAAATAATACATCCGAAGAAACAACATTCATTAATATATCAGCACCTTACTCCTTCATCTTCAATGTCATAAATTCATCTGAACTCGTTGTATTTGAATGCCAAGATTTTATCTAGAAGAATTAAATATCTGACGTAATTTGGATATATCTCTCTCCCCACGTGTCAAATGATGATCCACATTTGTGGTAAGATTGAGGAGATATATATAAACAACTTTCTAGAAGACCACTTCCAATTTTTATATCATTTATTGGTCCATTAATGTGTATACATTCGGTGGATATGTTTTGGAGTCAAATATTTCATCCCCATTCCTATAAAAATGCACTCCCTCTTCATTTCAAGGGGTTGGAAAAGTAGTGTAAATTTTGTGTAGGTTTATATTTTTTTCCACTATAGTATATTTTTAATCTTTTAATTTATATTATTATTCTTCTTCATACTTCATTCTTCCATTTTTAATTTTATTTTTTTCTCCCACTGTATTCTCTTCTAACTCCATGAGAATAGAGAACTAACCTCAAAATTTATTTGATGGGGAGAATGGTATTTTATTGGGTTTAATTATGATTAAATTTAAATATCTTTATTTAATTCTGAGAATTTTGGTGGTGGTTAAATTGATTATGGTGTGAGATTTCCCCATTCTCTCTATCACCAAGTTCTTCTTCTCATTCAACATTAATCCTTCCCTTCAATATATAATTCATGCATACAATGGAATGTTTCTTGGGTAGTGATGGTCAGAAAGAGATCTCCTAGATAGCTTTAGGAAGAGTATTTGGACACATGAAGATATATTGGTGTTGGGATAATAACATTTCTAATGATATGGTGTACTGTGACATTTCTTGATCACTACATTGAATTGATATTGATAATGTTTTAATAAATAATGATATAAACCATTATAATCCCACAATAATAAATGTCTTCTTCTGTTCTTTTTAACATCATATTTTCACACTACTTATATATATATATTAATCATCTTTCAAAATCATCTTTATATAATATATTAGTGAGAAAATAAATAGTGACAATAGAATTTCCATGTTGTGTAAGTCTCCTCCTCGAGACCAACCCTTGGAGTAAAATATATTTCATGCTTAGATAAATAATTTTTTGATCGAGGATCAATGAAAAGTTACCACGTGTCAATTTTAGACAGTTTCCAAGGAGTTAATTGGTCTTCACTTACTATTTTTATTTACATTTCTTAAAATAATTTCAATTTATTAAAAAAACAAAAAATGATAAATTTCGAAAAGACTGAAAAAACATTGTTTATGATGTCTTTCAGTTAAACATTTTATGCATGGATTGGCCAAAATTTGGTTCCACAAGATGTTTATAATGATATTGATACTATTCATCAAAGGAATATTTATGTAGTGGAAAAAATGGAGATCCAAATAAATTTGATAGTAGAATATGTACATGTATTCAAAGAGTAACCCAAGCCAGAACCAGAACATGAATCAAAACAAGTGGTGGAAGAGATTTCACCGATCATTTTTTATGTTAAAGAACCTTTTGAATGTGAGAAGGAGCTTATAATGGCGTTAATAATATCATCTTGTATGCATCCATTTATCATGGAGGTCCCTTTTGTACACATTCCAACTAATTCACTTTTAGGAGATCAATAATTTCTGGGAGAATCCTGGAATAAATTTGTTAAAGGTAACATGAAACTTGATCTTTCCATCATTGATAATGAAAAATAAACATGTTTTGACCACTCTAATTATTTGGAATATTATGATAAATATTCACCTAATTATATGGTGTTGAAAATGTTCTACATGATGAGGTCAATTTCCACGATGGATTAATTGAAAGGAAAGATTTCTTTCATTGATTCATCATGTTTTAATCTTATTCAAGAAGAATTGTTCTCTGAAATCTAATTTTCTGGAATTAATGATACAGAAACATTTGAGAAGACCTTGGATGATATCAAAGATACCACTATAGTGGTGGTGATTTAAGAATAATATTTGGATAAGATGGTGGTGTTGTGATTGCCTTCTCTACAACAACATGAATACCCTGTGGAGGGGGAAACCATGAAAGTCAATAAGGACTACCCCTATTTTCTTTTCCCTCCCACTCTTGAACTCAAATTCTATATTTATTATTTATTAGGGTTGGGGAACTTTCATATGTTCTTTGGGGTTCCACACTCTTAGTGTTTACTCATGGACATTGGTAAAATTCATATGTGGTGGTTTATATCAAATAAACCACACCCACCATCTGATTGGGGATAATATGCTACAACTTCCTAACTAGAGGTAGTAAAAACCTATCACCTACTTGGGGTCCAAAAAAATAGGTATCCCTTTTCTATCCCCATTATATTTCTTTATATTATTTTTTATTATGTCATGACATTTTTTTCTGTATTTTTAAAGTGGTAGCAGCTAGGAGCTTAACTCAAGGCTTCCACTGAAAAATAAACCAGGTTGTATCTTTCCTTTTCGTTATTTTATTTATTTCCCATTATAAGTTATATGTTAAAATGTCTCTTGATATGATTTGAGCTAAAAAAAATTTAGTAAATTAAATAAGTTTGGGGGAGGGATTTAAACTTTTTTTAGGAATTTTTTGTGTACTTTTGTTTAATTTTTCCTGTAGTTTTTTTTAGATTTTCTTGTTTTATATTTTCATTTTTTTGTGTTTTTTAGGATTCTTGAGATAAATTAAAAAAATTTGAATATTCAAATCATAATAAAATATTTTGTACATTTCAGGGTTTGAGTGTTTGAGGATTTAAATTATTGCTAAATGAATTTTCATTATTTATTTTCAAACCATTCATTTGGTAATGTTTGGATGATTGTGAAACTCATGTGCACTAGTGCTATCCAAATTGAAAATATTTCCCAACCTATGAAGTTTCTAAAAATATTTCACATATTCATAAATTTTTCTTTTTATTAAGAGTATTGAGATATGTTTTGTGATCCATAAATTTATGTCTTTCTCTTTTTCAAAGTTGTTAGAGTTCATGGAATGTGTCAACTATGATTGAGGCACCGCTTTGAAATCCCTTTTTACATTGAACTCTTGTTTTGGCCTACCCTTTCATCTGCCCTTCTTGAATATCCTAGTAGCCATGAAATACCTTTTTAGTCAGCCACATTACAATCCATTTATCCCTTACCAACCTGATCTAGAAGTTAAATGCAGGATTGTTGTTGAAATCTAGTGTGGGGGAGGGAGAAGATGGGCTATATTTTTCTTTCTTGAAGAATATGTTTGAGTTGAATTGAAACTATTACCATGTTTATTTCTTCTTGGGTGAAATAAATTTCATACTGGAAAGATGAATTGGTGGACCAAAATATGTTTACACATATGGGTTGGGTGTTCATAAATTTTTGAAGATCAAAAGATTTCTCTCTTTTCCTCAAAAACCCGACTCTGAAGAGAAATCTATATCTAAAATCAAGATGAAATAGTTCTACAAATGGATAAAAGAGGGAATAAATTTTTTGATACTGAAATTCCAAGTGTGATCATCCCAAAGGTATAGGTTTTTGGAGTTGATTAATTTTTGAGCTGATTTAGGAGCACACCATTCCTGATCTAAACTATTTTCATTCATTTACATCACTTTAGAGCTTAACCATCCTCATTCTGCCTCTGTTGTTTTTAAATTTAAAACCAACAAACCCTCAGCTTCAGAAAAACCCATGAAGAAATACCTTATCATTAACACATTTGTGACTCTATGATGTGTAGATTCTAGGAGGATAGAAATCCTATTGAGGTCACACATTTTCTCGAGAATGAGAAAAACTCCATATTAAATATCCTTAAGTGAAGAGAGAATTTTTTTTCTAAGAGGGTAGGTATGACTTTCATGTGAGTATTGGTATGATATTGAATCAATTCATATGTTTTTTGAGGTGTTTTGAAATTATTATCCATGTTGGAGGCATGATATTTTCTTTGATATGATAATTGAGTTGTGATTTCATTTATGTTTTGAGATTTTTTTTACTTTGGTATAAGATGATTTCCTTGGAGTGAATTTTTTAAGTGTGAGGGTATTGATAGAAAAAAATATCTTCAATTATTTTATTCTGAATTTCATTGTTTTTAATCAAAAAATTGTGTTATTTAAAGGAAAATTGTCACATTTTACGTTTTAGGAGCATTTGATTGCTTAATTTTCTAAATGGATTATTTTGAATTTGAAATATTTTAAATTATTTCAATGTTTTAGTAATAACATTTTCTTTAATAATCGAAATTGAAAAACTCAACTTTTATAGGTTCCTATGTTCTGTGGGATTTAGTTTATCCTTCTGGACCCAAAGCATAATCCATCATTTAGAAGCTCAAATCCAGCTCACAAGTCATGCCTCGAAATCTATGCACAGATATGGAGATTTGTATTGTTGGGAAAATATCTCATAAAGTACAAAACTAATTAAACTGATATTTTACATGGAGAAAGAAGAAATCTGGATGAAAAATTTTCATTAATATGGTAGCGCTTGATTTGTCACATCCATGAATTTTTTAAAAGGTGTTTTTTATTTAATTATTATTCTTTATTTTTTTGTGGGGGTTTCCCATTTAGTTTCGGAGGAAAGGGTGTGTTTTCATGATTTGGGCCAAACTGTGAGCCCATTTCATGTTTTAAAAAAATTATAACTTCTTCATTTTCCAACATTTTATGATCATCCCCCTTCCAAATTGACATCCCCTGGTATATTAAAACCACCATATCCATTTGGACCTCATAGGATTCCATAATCATGATGGATTTGGGTTTTTTATTAAGCTATCAGGGCTACCTGAAAGCCCATTTCCTACATTAATTTTCATTAAATTCATTAATATCTCATTCAATTTATATGGTTTTTCAGTTATTCAAACTCTCACCCAATCCCACTTACCCATGGTGTGCCCCTATTCTACTCTCCCCCTATTTAGAGCTCATATTCATTGCGAATTAGGGAGAAACTTCTCTGGATTTCTCATATCATCCAGATTTGAAGAGGTGACTTGTTTCAATCATAACTTCTACAATTTGAACACTATTCCCTCAATTTTATATCTCACATGACATACTCACACTAATTAAAACCTCCCTTTCATTACTGGATATTTTTAAATTCAGATACTTGTGTATTTGGGGCATTTTATTCAAGATATCTCGAGTAATTGGGTTTCCTTCATTTATTCCTTCTACATTTTGCTTAAGGTTTCTTCTTTTTTCTTTGGGTTTCATCCATATTTTCTTAGAGTTCCTAATTTCTAGAAATTAATAATTCAGAAATTGGGTTTATAGTTTAGTTTATTTGTCTAATCTTGCGGTTTTAGGTTGGTTTTCACTCCCTTGTGGTGTGGCGATGGAGCGATTGATGTTTCACAAAATGGTTTGGAGTTTTTGGAACAAATGGTAGGTGATTCCATGTGTAAGAATTATTGGATGAGTTATTTTTGATTGATTTATTTTTTTAGAATGATTCTATTCAATTTTGGTCGGTGCGAAAATTATATTTGTTATCATTTGTTAAGTAGTCTCTTTTTAAGTGGCATTTTAGTGAAAAAATGAATATTTTTTCTGTGTATTCCATGTTTTGTTCATTGGGGTTGTTTTATGATTCATGGAATAGTTTTATTAAATGATTTTATGGCTGTAAATTCTATTTTGATGTGACATTGGTATTATTTTGGTCTTAAAAGAGGGTTTTTATAAGGATTATATGTGCAAAACATGGATACACATCTTCGAATTATTTTGTGAATATTTTAAATAATTTCTTGATTTATGTATGAGGTGAAACTATGTTTCTATACTGTTTTTATAGGAGTGTACTTTTGAAATGGTATATTTTAATGTAAAAGGGTTTTTATGAGATGAGTACTATCATGGAAAGGTTTTATAAAGTTGTTTAAAGGATTTGTTGAAGTGTGAAAGAGATGTGAAATGTGTTCTGGTCTCTTTTGGTGTGAGTATGGTTAAAAAATGATTTTGAATGAAAATGTAAATTATGTCACGACCCGTCCTCGGGGCCCGTGCCGTGACTACCCCAAGCCCGCCTTCCATAGGCTAGGGTTTGGCGACTATCACCAAGGCGTAAATCCCAAAAAAAAGGAAGGCATTTCTTTTAAAAGTAAACAAACACCACAGAGTAAGCCAACAGAAGTAAACACTATGTAAACTGAGTACAAGTATGTGCGGAATGTAAATGGGCCAGAATAAAAACCCAAACTGAAATTAAAGTACAACTGGAAAGAAAGTACAACAACTGAAAGTAAAGCAGAAACGTCGAGTCGTCCTCTGGTACTCCCACCTGAAGGGTGGGTACAGATAACCACCACAGCTCCTTGGGTCCAGCCGTCTGCTTCGTGTACATCCCCCCCAGTGGTCCACCGCTAGGTACCGACCTGCTCCGCAAGCCTCAACCACAATCAGCATTGTCCGTCGTCTGCAACCAAAACAGCGTAGTGTGGGAATAGCCCGTGTAGGGGTGAGTATAAGCTACTCAGTAGGGACCCTGAGACCCCCGAAGGTCTCCCAGAATCCAAAAAGTATTATCCACAAAGGACAGATACAATCACGAAGTAACATCCGACACTACTTAGGTATATGCCCATATATATACCTAAGTTATCAATTCCAGTTCGGCTCCAACATTCGAGCCCAAGTTCGATCACATCCACAATGGATAGCACAACACAATCCACATAGGAAAGCAAATCAAGATTCAGCTCACATAGGTATACTTCTTCGTATGATGGTAGAGATGATCAGATGTAGCCACTAATTCATCTAAGCAGTCCGACCCACACAGGATCGATAGGCACTAACCCCCTCAATGACCCACAATGGATCGATAGGTAACTAACCCCCGCAATGACCCACACAGGATCAGACCCACACAGGATCTGTAGGCGCTGGCCCACACAGGACTGCTGAGTGCTGACCCACACAGGATCTGACCCACATAGGATCTGACCCACATAGGATCTAACCCAAACAGGATCGGTAGCACTGATCCATGTAGGATCGCTGAGTGATGTAGTCATCGTCGTCGAATCCACGGAGGATTTCTGTACAGTCGTCATCGTCGTCGCAATCGCAGCCAGCTCTAGGGTTCCCTCACACAGCAAGCTCATTCAGGAGGGTCCTCTCCATGAGCCGAGGGGCTGATACATCAACTGACATGTAGTCTGAAGTTGATGTATCCAAAAGTTCTATATCGTCAATAGGAACTCAACGTCCCAGACGGCGTGTCAATCGGACGCCCAGTTTGAGAGTTATTGGCTTTTTCATCCCAGGTGTCTGATTGGTTTTTAAGTCAAAACCAACCCGACCATACTCCAACTACGTCCAAACCTCGAGAGGAGTAATCCAAAAGGTCATTCTCACTAAGATGAATCCATCAAATATGACAGCACATCAATCATATTTCTAGAGCTCAAGTTATAAGTGATTCCGCTCTGAGGTCCCGATTGGTTTTGTGTACGAACCAACCCGGCCGAACCCAAAGTTCTCTGAAACCTTGAGTGTAATATACTGAAACGACCATCTTGATCCAAGCATCACATCGCAGCTTACGGTGCATCGATCGGAGGTCCGCAGCCCATGTTATGGGAAAAAGACCGAAAGTGGTCCAGAATTAGGGGGTTTGGGCCTGGTCCGACCCGGACCGATACCCCCAGGGTCGGCCTGAACTGGGTCGACCCGACCCGTGTCCGGGTCCGGCCTGCTTGGGTGTGGCCCGGCCCGGATGGCGTGGCTTGGCGGCTCGGCCATAATGGCCAAGCGATGCGGGGGGGGGGGGGATGCCCCCCCCCCCCCGCATTGTGAAACCGCGACCCCTATGTGGGGGGCCGCTCCTGCTGGCCAGCCGGGGGTTACGACCCCCTGGTGCTTTCCCCTAACCGGTCGGCCCACAACGGCCGGCCGGCTGCTGCCGCCGCGGGACTGGGGCGGTCCCATCCCCCTGCTCCGATGTCGGCAGCCGGAAACCGGCCGCCGTTCCCTGCACCGCCGCGGCCCCGCTCCGGTCGCGGTGCCTTTGTGGTTCTCTGGAATGGCGCGACGACGCTGCCATTCTCCACCCTTTCTTTAATATTTATCGCACGGTTCTTTGGCACTGTGTTTCCTTTCTCGTGCCGCGAATAATATCAAACAACCAAGGGGAGAGGAGGGTCGTCCGTGTTCGTGCGGTCCGACCTCCTCCCGTTATTGGGATAACATGCGGCCCAAATAAGACGATAAATCAATGATGAAATTAATCAGGAACAAATGAAATAACAATTCCCCATACCTCGAGCGTATTCGATGAACGAGGTTTGTTGCGGAAAGGGACATCGCGGAATTGATCGTCGTGGAAGAAGGTTCCGCACACTTGACGGAGATCGTCCGAGGAGGAACGGTGTCTCCCTTCCTTTGACACGGGAAGGAGGAATGAAAGGGTGAGCGTCGGATCATCGATCTCCGATGAAGGCGTCTCTCACCGTCGTCTGTCGTCGGAGGTCGGCGTTCTTCACGTTCTTCGTGTTCTCCGTCGAGGAAGAAGAACTTCAAGAACTTGACCAAATTCTCCCCAATCCTCTCACAACCCAACAAGTCTAATAAAATAAGAGTTTCTCTTATTTAATTTCTCAATCCAAGCGTTTTTAAATTCAAAAACGAAACAAATAATTAATTTAATTAATTGTAACGTTTAAACCGCCCAATTAATAGAGGTGTTTCATAAACAGATAAACGCAAGGGTTGACTTCCAATTAATGGGGGTGCAGGTGCGTTACCTTATTAAAGGATGGGGTTTAGGAAGAAAAGAAATGGTGCAGCTCGTGTGGGTCCCACCTCACAATTATCCTACCTAGTGGGTCGGATATTATGGGTCCCACTTCATCCACTTAGCTTAGGTTAAACAAAAATAAAATAAAATTGATGCACCACTTTTATTTTATTCATTTACTTAACCCCAAAATTTAAAAAAAACCACACCCAAGCAAATGCAACTCCGGAAAAGGTGTTTCTAAGAAATTTCCCGTACTACGATTCCATCGGTGTCCTCGGATTTCGATTCTGATCACCGGTTCAAAAGTTAGGAAAACCCGCTCATTCGTTCACTGAACGTACCCGAGCTAAACTTTGGAAAATGATTTCGGGCACACCGGGCCTCGGAATCAGGTGTCGTGAGAAACATCTTTCTTGTAAAATTCCTAAGAAAATTAATAAAAAAAATTTCTTTGAATTTTACGGGTCTTTACATCACTACCACCTCAGGGCTTTACGTCCCCGTAAAGATACATCATAAACAAGAGAAACAAATGTGGGTACTGAGCACGCATCTGAGCCTCTCTCTCCCAGGTGCTCTCCTAGAGGTTCCTGTGCTGCCATCTGATGCGCACTAGAGGAATCGATCGTCCACGAAGGACCCACTCTTGTCGATCCTTGATCTCCACTGGGACCTCCGCAAAATTTTCCCCATCATCAATGTCCAGCTCCCCATGGTCAATGATATGCGTCGGGTCATGCATGTATCTCCTCAGCTGAGATATGTGAAAGCTGTCGTGCACCCGGTGCAACTGAGGTGGTAGAGACAGGTGATAAGCCACCTCACCTATTCTGCTGAGGACCTGGAATGGTCCGATGAAGCGCGAAGATAACTTTCCGCCTCGGCCAAATCTCTGTAATCCACGTCAAGGTGAGACCCACAAGAAGACGTGGTCTCCATCCTCGAAATCCAGTGGCCCCCGCCTCCTATCAGCATAAGACTTCTGCCGGCTCTGAGCTATCCTCATCCGCTCCTGGATGACCCAGACCTTCTCTATCTTGGCCTGGACCATCTCCGGTCCCACAAGTGCTGACTCCCGAGGGTCTGTCCAGTACAGCGGTGATCTGTAAGTTCGGTCATACAATGCCTCGTATGGTGCCTTCCCGATGGTGGAGTGGTAGCTGTTATTTTACGCGAACTCCACCAAGGGTAGGTGGTCCTCCCAGCTGTGACCAAAGTCGAGGACACATGCATGGATCATGTCCTCGAGAGTCTGAATGGTCCTCTCCATCTGACCATCTGTCTGAGAGTGAAAGGCGGTGCTCAGACGTAGATGCGTCCCGAACGCCTCCTGCAACCCCTTCCAAAGCCCGGAAGTAAAGAGAGCATCTCGATTGGAGATGATAGATGATGGAACACCATGAATCCATACAATCTCCTGAATGTAGAGACGTCCAAATCTCTCTACTGATCCCTGCTATCTGATGGGTAATAAGTGGGCTGACTTGGTGAGTTGGTCGACAATCACCCAAATGGAGTCGTGACCTATAGAAGTGCGTCGAAGTCCAGTCACGAAGTCCATAGATATCCCGTCCCACTTCCACTCTGGGACCTCCAAGGGCTATACCAAGCCTTCTGGTACCTGGTGATCTTCCTCCACCTACTGGCAGGTGAGGCATCAAGAAACGAACTCAACCACAACCTTCTTCATGCCCATCCACCAGTGCTGACGTCTGAGGTCCTGGTACATCTTCACCACTCCAGGATGTACCGCCAAAGGGGAAGTGTGAAACTCTATCAGCACCTCCTCCTGTAAAGTAACTGGTACCAAGGTGTGTCCTCTGAAAAGGACATTGTTCCCTCCTCTTAAATAGTATCCATCAGGTGACTATCCTGAGGATATCTGTGCACGCCGCATCTCACATTCATCGTCCCCACACTGTGCCTCTCTGACCCGCTGCAGTAGTGGAGGAGTGACTGTGAGTGACTGTAGAAAGGCTGCTCCATCTCTATCCATGAAAGATATATTCAAAGCGGCTAGCTGCTCTGTCGCATCCCCAAGCAGCTGAATGCCCGTCCTCCTGCTAAGAGAATCAGATACTACGTTCTCCTTTCTAGGAGTATAGACTATCTCAAAGTCATAATCCTGGAGGAACTCGAGCCATCGTCGCTGTCTCAGGTTTAGTTCCTTCTGTGAGAACATATACCTGAGACTCTGGTGGTCAAAATAGATGGTAAAGTGCTCTCCCATCAGATAGTGTCACCACATCTTCAGAGCGAAGGCCACCGCTGCTAACTCCAGGTCATGGGTAGCGAAGTTTTACTCCTGCTGCCTTAACATTCGTGATCCATTGGCGATCATGGACCGCTCCTGCATCAGGACACATCCGAGTCTGGTCCCTAATGCATCACAGTAAACTACGTACCCAACTCCCTCCTCCGGTAGCCTCAAGATAGGTGCGCTAGTCAATCTCTGTGTCATCTCCTAGAATCTCTGCTAACATCTATCTGACCACACAAAGGGTTTCCCCTTTTCTTCCAAGCTGAGAGTGGTGCCGCAACTCTGGAGAAGTTTGGCACAAATCTCTGGTAGTACCCAGCTAGTCCCAAGAAACTCCGCACCTCCATCAGGCTCTTGGTGGCTCCCAAGCTTGCACTGCCTCGATCTTCACAGGATCCACCACAACTCCCACCTCAAAGATGACGTGTCCCAAGAAGTGGACCTCACATATCCAAAACTTACACTTTAAGAGCTTACTATAAAGCTGGTGCTCTCAGAGTGTGTCCATTACAACCCGAAAGTGGTAGGCGTGCTCCTCCTCAGTGGTCGAGTATATCAATATGTCTTAAATGAAGACCATGACAAATCGATCGAGGTATGGATGAAAGATCCTTTTCATGAGGCCCATGAACACTGATGGAGCATTGGTCACGCCGAAAGGGATAACCAAGAACTCATAGTGGCCATACCAACATCTGAAGGCCATCTTCTGCACGTCCCCATCCCGAAATATGAGCTAATGATAGCCTGATCTAAGGTCTATCTTTGAGAACCACCGTGCTCCATTGAGCTGATTGAAGAGGTCATCAATCCTCGGTAGCGGATACTTGTTCCTCACTATCACTGGGTTCCGGAGATGATATTCGACACAAAGTCGCAATCTCCTGTCCGCCTTCTAGGCGAACAATATCGGGGAAGCCCAGGGTGAAACACTGGGTCGGATGAATCTCTTGCCCTGTAAGTCCTCCAACTGTACCCATAGCTCTCGAAGCTCAGCGGGGGCCACCCGATATGCTGGGGTGGATATCAGGGTTGTCCCAGGGTACAGATCAATATAAAAGTCTACCTCTCTGCGAGGAGGTAGTCCTAGAACGTATTTGGGGAAAACATCCTCATACTGATCCACCACTGCAGGAAAACTAGGACTCCGCACGTCAACTGCTCCTAGGATGAGGCTAGCCAACTGATGAGTGATGGGTTGTCCTATCCTCTGCGTGAGTCCATCCTATGCTGCAAAGGCTCTCTTCTCTCCAGTGAAGGTGAACCTCCTCCAGTCAGTGCATACACATCACACCATTCACCTAATACAGTCAATCTGAGCATGGAATGTAGATAACCAATACATACCCAAGATGACGTCGTAAGGCCTCGACGCCACTACAAGAAGATCCCAGCCGAAGCTCTCGCCTCCTAGATTAATCTCACACTACCGGCACGAGTGCGTAATCGTTGAGTCTGCTTCCATAGGAGTCTCTAGCCGTAAGGATCGAGCTAACGACTCTGTCGGAATCTCCGAGCTCCGAACAAGGGCAGTGACAATGAAAGAATGACTCTCTCTTCTGTCTATAAGAACTGCAACACGGGTGTAATAGACAGAGATAGTACCTCGAATCATCTCGGGCGCGCCGTGGTCATAGGCCTCCGCTACCTGAAGCTGTGCATGTCTCTGCCCGCCAGCTCCCTGTGGTCGGGGCGGACCTTCTGGGGGTGGTGGTGGTAGAGCCTCAAAGCGTCTCCCACCACCTGCTGCTCGTCCAGCTCCCCTGCCTCGTCTGCCTGCTCCCTACGGACCGCCACGGTCGACCCTATGCCTCTGCCTGGGTGGTCCCTCAACCATCTGCTGCTCCTCGACACTGCGGGTCAGGCAATCACGAGCCATGTGGCCCTGCCTGCCGCATGCGTAGCACTGTCAGCCTCTCGAAATACTGGCTCTGCGCTGTGTGCCCCGCACCTCTGAGCTAGTGTCCTGAGGTCGTCTGCCTGAGGGTCTGGTCTTCCTGGACCCATGTGTCATCTGTCGACTGCCTGCTGCAGAAGACTCTGCTATGTGCCGCCCTGCGGTAGGTCTCACTACTGATGTAGGCTCAGCAAGAAATCTCTCGATTAGAAGGGCTCGCTCCAGTACCCCTGCCTATGTCAGAATGCTGAGGGAGATCAGCGATGCCCTGATTTTATGCCTCAATCCCTGCTCGAAGGTCCGGGCCCGGAAGAATGGGTCCCGTACCATGTCAGTCGAATAGCGCGAGAGATCGGTAAATCTCTCCGAGTACTGGGTGACCATCAAGTTGCCCTGCTGTAGCTGTAGTACCTTCTGGATGCACACCGCATGAAGCGTGGCTGGGACGAACTCCGAGTGGAAGAGGCTCTCAAAGTCCGTCTAGAGGAGGGATGCCTCGTCATGCACCTGGAGCATCAAGCTCCACCATCTGCCTGCTTTCGCGTGCAGGAGACTCGCTGCAAGGATCACCATGTGGTATGCTGGTGTCCCTACTAAAAGGAAAACTCATAGAACTGCCTCCATCCAATCCTCGGCTGCCTGAGGGCCCGTCCCCCCGTGGAACCTGGGCGGTCATTGATGCTGAAACTCGTGCAGTGCACTAAGGCGACGTGCACCGTCAGTGGCTGGGGCTGGTAGCATTGGTGGATCGGCGGGTAGAGGTATCGTCGGTGCCTCTGCTGTCAAAGGGCCCTGTACGGAGGCCTCGTCGCTCGGTGGGTTGTCATTACGCACAACACTCAGAACCCTAGCTAGTTGCCGTCGTGGGGCCATCCTGAAAAGAAACAAGTGTTCCACGGTCAAACCGTATACCTAGTGATCTGACACAAAGTAATCACAAATAAAACTTTTATAACACACATGCAATTAATGTTTTTGTTTATTAAGGCGGAAATCAGAAGTCAGGGTCCTGGTGTACGGATATGTCGGCCGCCGCACCAACACTGGACTCCCTGGACTGATAACCACAATCAATACCCTTAACACTATTGCTTCACATAGAAAAAGATCAGAGTCCAGAGTTCTACGGTAGAACCTAACTCCTCTAATACCAATTTGTCACGACCCGTCCTCGGGGCCCGTGTCGTGACTACCCCAAGCCCTCCTTCCATAAGCCAGGGGTTGGCGACTAGCACCAAGGCGTAAATCCCAACAAAAAGAGAAGGCATTGCCTTTAAATGTAAACAAAGACCACAGAGTAAGCCAGTAGAAGTAAACACTAAGTAAACTGAGTACAAGTCAGTGCCGAAAGTAAATGGGCCAGAATACAAACCCAAACTGAAAATAAAGTACAACTAGAAAGAAAGTACAGCAACTGAAAGTAAAGCAGAAACGTCAAGTCTTCCACTGGTACTCCCACCTGAAGAGTGGGTACAGATAACCACCTCATCTCCTTGGGTCTAGCCGTCCACTCCGTGTACATCCCGCCCATTGGTCCGCCTCCAGGTACTGACCTGCTCTTAAGCCTAAACCACGATCATCGTTGTCCATCGTCTGCAACCAACACAGCGTAGTGCGGGCATAGCCCGTGCAGGGATGAGTATAAGCTACTCAGTAGGGACCCCGAGACCCCCAAAGGTCTCCCAGAATCCACAAGGGATAATCCACAAAGGAAAGATATAATCACGAAGTAACATCCAACACTAAATATGTATATGACCATACATATACCTAAGTTATCAATTCCTGTTCGGCTCCAACATCTGTGCCCAAGTACGATCACATCCACACAGGATAGCACAACACAATCCACATAAGAAATCAAATCAAGAATCAGCTCACACAGGTATACTTCTTCGTATGATGATAGAGATGATCAGATGCAGCCACTGATTCTCTTAAGCCATCGGACCCACACAGGATCGATAGGTACTAACCCCTGCAATGACCCACAAAGGATCGATAGGTACCTGACCCCCGAAATGACCCACACAGGATCAGACCCACACAGGATCTGTAGGCGCTGGCCCACACAGGGCCGCTGAGCGCTGACCCACACAAAATATGACCCACACATGATCAGTAGCACTGATCCACGTAGGATCACTGAGTGCTTTAGTCGTCGTCATCGAATCCACGGAGGATTTCTTTACAGTCGTCATCGTCGTCGCAGTCGCAGCCAGCTCTAGGGTTCCCGCACACAGTAAGATCGTTCGGGAGGGTCCGCTCCACGAGCCGAGGGGCTGATACATCAACTGACACATAGTCCGAAGTTGATTTATCCAAAAGTTCTGTATCATCAATAGGAACTCAATGACACAGATGGCGCGTCAATCAGACGCCCGATCTGAGAGTTATTGGCTTTTTCGTCCGAGGGGCCTGGTTGGTTTTTAAATCAAAACCAACCCGACCATACTCCAACTGCATCCAAACCTCGAGCGGAGTAATCCAAAAGTTCTGTCTCACTAAGAGTAATCCATCAAAGTCAACGGTACGTCAATCGGACGTCCAGAGTTCAAGTTATAAGTGTTTCCGCTCTGAGGGGCAAGTTGGTTTCGTGTACGAACCAACTCGGCCGAACACAAAGTTCTCCGAAACCTTGAGTGTAATATACCAAAATGACCATCTCGATCCAAGGATTGCATCTCAGCTGACGGTGCATCAATCAGAGGTCCGAAACCCATGTTATGGGCAAAAGACCAAAAGAGGTCCGAAATTAGGGGGTTCGGGCCCGGTCCGACCTGGCCCAATACCCCCAAGATCGGCCCGAACCGAGGCGACCCGACCCAGGTTCGGGTCCGACCTTCTTGGGTGCGGCCCAGCCTGGCGTCTCGGCCATAATGGCCAAGTGATGAGGGGGGGGGGGGCTGCCCCCCACGTTTTGAAACCGCGGCCCCCATGTGGGGGGCCGCTCCTACTGGCCAGCTGGGGGTTATGACCCCCGGCGCTTTCCCTTGACTGGTCGGCCCGCACCGGCCGGCCAGCTGCTGCCGCCACGGGTCCGGGGCGGTCCCATCCTCCTGCTCCGACGCCAGCGGCCAGTTTCCGGCCGCCGTTCCCTGCTCCACTGCAGCCTATGGTCGCAACCTTGTTTCGTCCGGCGCGGCGTGACGACGCTGCGCCCCTCCGCCGCGGCCCCGCTCCGGCCGCGGTGCCTTTGTGGTTCTTCGGAGCGGCGCGACGATGCCATGGTTTGGTTCGTCTTCAACGGCGTGGCGTGACGGCGCCGCGTTCCTCTGCCCTTTCTTTAATATTTCCCACGCGGTGCTTTGGCACCGCGTTGCCTTGCTCGTGCCGCGAACAATATCAAACAACCAAGGGGAGAGGAGGGTCAGCCGTGTTCGTGTGGTCCGACCTCCTCCTGTTATTGCGATAACATGCGGCCCAAATAAGATGATAAATCAATGATGAAAGTAATCCGAAACAAATGAAATAATAATTCCCCCCACCTCGAGCGTAGTCGACGAACGAGGTTTTTTGCGGAAAGGGACGTCGCAGAATTGATCGTCACGGAAGAAGGTTCCGCACACTTGACGGAGATCGTCCGAGGAGGAACGGTGTCTCCCTTACTTTGACGTGGGAAGGAGGAACGAAAGGGTGAGCGTCGAATCCTGGATCTCCGAGGAAGCCGTCTCTCACGGTCGTCCGTCGTCGGGGGTCGGCGTTCTTCGTGTTCTTCGCGTTCTTCGTCGAGGAATAAGAACTTCAAGAACTTGAGCAAATTCTCCCCAATCCTCTCACAACCCCACAACTATAATAAAATAAGAGTTTGTCTTATTTTATTTCTCAAGACAAGTGTTTTATAATTCAAAAACGAATCAAACAATTAATTGAATTAATTGCAACGTTTAAACCGCCCAATTAATAGAGGCATTTCATAAACAGATAAACGCAAGGGTTGACTTCCAAGTAATGTGGGTGCTGGTGTGTTACCTTGTTAAAGGAGGGGGTTTAGGAAGAAAAGAAATGGTGGGGCTCGTGTGGGTCCCACATCACAATTATCCTACCTAGTGGGTAGGATATTGTGGGTCCCACTTCATCCACTTAGCGTAGGTTAAACAAAAATATAATAAAATTTGTTGCACCAATTTTATTTTATTTCTTTAGTAAACCCCAAAATTTAAAAAAAACCACACCTGAGAAAACGCAACTCCGGAAAAGGTGTTTTAAAGAAATTACCAGCACTGCGACTCCATTGGTGTCCTCAGATTTCGATTAAGAGTACCAGTTCAAAAGTTAGGAAAACTCACTCGTTCGTTCACTGAACGTACCTGATCTAAACTTTGGAAAATGATTCAGGGCACACCGGGCCTCGGAATCAGGTGCCATCAGAAACTGCGTTCTGGTAAAATTTCCAAAAAAACTAAGAAAAAATATTTCCTTGAATTTTACGGGTCTTTACAAATTATGCGACATGTGTGTGGACTATTTGGTGTGTGTTTGATTTGTAAATGTTATTTGAATGTGAAAATTGTATTTCATGGATTGTGGAACTTGTTTGAGCACAATAGGGAAACCTCAGGTATCTTGGTAGGTGGACGTGTACTACTATGCTAGTAATCCCGTGGGGTAGGGCCCCTATTTCTTTTAGCAAGTTTGAAGATGACAAACACTAACACAAAATTGATTAAGATGATGTTGGGGGACCACTATCGTATGGTTATGATCCTTAAAAATGGATCATGTGCACGATAATGAATATTTTTATGGTTACTTTCACTGAGATACAAGGTGCATGGGACCCACAAATAGCTAGTGCCTTGGTTGGTTTCCCATTTATAGTGATCATTGAATATCTTATACATACCATCTTCATATGGTATGTTTGGATGGAAGAATTTAGTACCTTTCTCATTATATTTAAAAGTGTTGATTTCTTTTAAAGCAGCCCACTTGAAAACTGTTTTTATGTTAGTTCAATTTTTAAGAAATTGTTACTGGCATTTCTTGTTTACAAAACATGTAATATTTTTCCTTATAATGATTTTCATATGGAATATTTTTGTGGTGGAGTCCTACTAGGATTTGGCTCACAACGTACATACCCCTTTGGGTGTAAGTAGAATGGGTTATTTTGTCACAGGTTTTGGTAAATCTTTTAGTACCAATGGTTTGGGTTTTTATCGGTCCTTCGTGGTGTAGTGTCGTGGATATGGATTGAGGGTGGTGCCACTTGCCATGAGGAGGTTCTTGGGCTGTCCATCTTGGGTTTATTCATTTTTTATAGTCTTTTTGAATTGTTTTATATTATTTAATTCAATACTAAATTTGTTTTAAAATATTATTAGTTTTAAAAAATACATATTTGTTATATTTAATTTTTTTTGTTGTCTTGTATTTACAAACTCATGTAAATCATTCCAAAATTCTATTTTTTCATACTCGGGCACTTTTCCCAGACCATGGGGATCTTAAATTCCCTTCAGGACATTCCATGGGCCAAGTTAGGTGATAGTTTTGATGGCGACCAGATTCGGTTTGTGACATGATTCCTTCATTTTCAAGGTCCTTAATTCATTGGAATTCAGGGAATTGGTATATGAAGAGCTTGTACGGAAGAATTAAATATCTGAAGTAATTTGGATATATCTCTATCCCCACAAGCCAACTGATGCTCCACGTTATTGTGTCGACATATGAGATATATTGGAACAAATTTCATGAATACCAGTTCCCAAAATTCCTTCATTTAATGGGCCATACACACTCATAAATTCTGTCAAATGATTTTGGGGCCAAATATTTTATAACATTTCCTATAAAAATGTACTCCATCTTCATTTCAAGAGCTAGGAGAAGTAGTGGCCATTTTTGGTGGTTTTATATTTTATTTGATGCACTTGTATTTTTTAAAACTTTTAATTTATGTTAGTCTTCTTCTTCATACCTCATTATTCCATTTTAACTTTTATGTGTTTATCCCACCATATTCTCTTCCAACTCCATGATAATTGGGAACTAGCCTCTACATTTGTTCTATGGAGAGAATGGTGGTTGATTGAGTTTCATTGTGATTTATTTTAAATCCCTTTATTTGATTATGAGAATTTTGGTGGTTGTTAAATTGATTAGGATGTGTGATTTCCCCATTGTCTCTATCACTGAGTTCTTCTTCTCATTCATCATTCATCTTTCCCTTCACTATCTAAGTCATGCATATGATGGAGTATGGATTGAGTAGTGATTGTTGACAAAGAGTTATCCTAGATGGCTTTAGGAAGAGTATTCCCTCACATGAAGAGATCTCGGTGTTGGGGTAATAAAATTCTGAATGATAGGGTGTATTGTAGTAGATCATGATCACTACATTGAATTGATATTGAGAGTATTTTATTAAACAATGCTATCAACCATTGTGATCCCCCAAGAATGAATGTCTTCTTAAATTCTTTTTTACATCATTTTTTCACATTTCATATATATATATATATATATTAATATTTTAATCATATTTCAAAATCACCTATATATTATATATTAGTTTGAAAATAAATAGGCACAATAGAATTTTGGTGTTTTTTAAGTTGCCTCCTCCAGACCGACCATGAGAGTGCACTATATTGCATGCTTAGGTAAATAATCTTTTGATCGGGGATCTGCAATAAATTCTCATGAATAAAATTGGTGTCATTGTCGGGGAGCCAATTTTTCTTCACTCACAATTATTAGTCACATTTTTTAAATAATTTCCCTTTTATTAAAAAACCAAAAAAAATCATAAATTTCAAAAATACTAAAAAAAGTTGTTTATAATGTATTTCAATTCAAATGTTTATGTATGGACTGACCAATATTAGGTGATAGAAGAAGTTTACAATGATATTGATACTAAGCATTAAAGGATTAGTGATTTAGTATAAAAATTGGAGATCCAAATAAAGTTGATAACTGAATATGTACATGTATCCCAAGAGAAACCTGAGCAAGAACCTGAACCTGAACCAAAATGAGTGGTGGAAGATATTTCACTAATCATATTTTATGTTAAAGAACATGAGGTAGGTGATAAGGAGATTCTAAAGGATTTAATCATATCATCCTGTAATCATCCATTTCTCAAGGAGGTCCCTGATGTACACATTCCAGCTGATTCACTTATCGAGATCAACAATTTTTTGGAAGAATCCTGGAATAACTTTTTTGAAGATAACCTCAAACTTGATATTCCCATCATTAATATTGAAAAATAAACTCCTTTTTCCCCTATCATGATTTAGAATATTATGATGAAGATGCACCTTATGATATAGAGTTGTCAGTGGTGTTTCCCAAAGAGATCAATTTCCATTATGACTTACTTTAAAAGGAAATATATCTTAATTGATTCATAATATTTTAATCTTATTCAAGTATAATTGTTTCCTAACTTCCACTTTTATGAAATTTTTTATGAAGAAACACTGAAGAAGACCTCGAATGAAATGAATGATACACAGGTTGTGGTGATAAAAGAAGAATAGTCAGAGAAGATGGTAGTGGTGCAACTGGCTCCTTTACAACAAATTGAATACCATATGTAGGAGGAAAACACAGATGTCCATAAGGAACACCACTATTTTATTTTCCCTCCAACTCCAAAACTTAAATCAAATATTTCTTCTTTATTGGGGGTTGGGAACATTATTATCTTCTTTTGGGTTCTCCATTATCAGTGTTTACTCACGGATATTAGGAAAAGTTACATGTGGTGGTTCATCTAAAAGAAACCACACCCACCATCTGATTGGGGATAATCTACTACAACTACCTGACTAGGTGCAGTAAAAGCCTGTCACCCACTTGGGGGGTCAAACCATGAATTATCACTTTTCTATCCCCTTTGTATTTATTTTTATTTACTATTTTCTATATCTTTTCGTTTTTTTCTTGATGTTTTGATGTGGTGGTAGCTAGAAGCTTAACTCAAGGCTTCCACTAAAAAATAAATCTAATTGTATCTTTCTTTTTAATTATTTCTTTTTCTTCCCAATATAAATTATATATAAAAATGTCTCATTATATAATTTGTGATAATAATAGGGTAGTAAATGGTATAATTGTGGGGGATGGATTTATACTTTTTTAGGAATTTTGTGTTTGATTTTTTTTTATTTTTCATGTTGTTTTTTTGGAAATTTTGTTTATTTTCTTTTTAATTTTGTTGTGTTTTTTAGGATTCTTAAGCTAAATTGAATGATTTGAAATATTCAAACCATCATGGTATTTTTGGAACATTGTTTTATTTAAGTGTTTGATTATTTAAATGATTTATGAATGGATTTTGTTTCTTGATTTCTAATCTTTTCATTTGATGAAGTTTGGTTGGTTGTGAAACTCATGTGCACTAGTTCTATGAAAATTGAAAATATTTCCCAACCTGATAGGTTTCTAAACCTATTTTACATATTCATACATTTATCTATTTCTTGAGTAGTCTTGAGACATGTCATGTCATCCATAAATTTATGTATTTCTCTTTTTCAAAGCTGTAAGAGTTCATGGAATGTGTCAAGTATGATCGAGGCTCTAATTTGAAAGACCTTTTTTACACTGAACTCTTATTTTAACCTGTCTTTTCATATTTCCTTATTTAAGAACCTAGTAACCATGAAATACATTATTATACAGCCAAATTACAAAGCCAATTATCCCTTCCCAACCTTCCCAAGAAAATAAATGCATGATTATTGTTTAACTCTAGTGTGGGGGAGGGAGAAGATGGCCCATATTTTACTTTCTTGAAGAATCAGTTTGAGCTAAATTGAAATTGTTTCCATATTTATTGCTTCTTGGGTGAAATAAATTTCATTATGGAAAGTTGGATGGGTAGCCCAAAATATCGTTACTCATATGTTCTAGGTGTTCCCCAATTTTTGAAGATCAAAAGTTTCCTCCCTTTTCCTCAAAAACATGATTTTAAAGATAAACCCAGATCTAAATTCAAGCTGAAACAATGTAACAAATGAGGAAAAGAGGGATGATATTCTTTGATGAAGAAATTATACTTTTGAACATCCAAAAAGAATTTTGTTTTTTAGGTGATTAATTTTTGATCTTATTGAGGGGCACACCATTCTTGAGAAAAACTATTTTATACATTTACTTCACTTTAGATCTTAACACTCCTCATTCTGCCTCAGTTGTTTTTACATTTATAACCTTCCAATTCACATCGTTATATAAACCAACGAAAAAGACCTCATTATTGAAACATTTTTTACACTATTAAGTAGAGATACTAGGAGTATATAAATCCTATGAAGATCACACATGTTCTTGAGAATATGAAAAACTCCATATTAAATACCTGTGAGTGGAGAGAGAAATATTTTTTCGGGAAGGTATGTACAAAATGAATTTGATGATTAACATGAGATTTAATGGATTCATATGATTTTTGAGGAGTTTTGAAATTTTTATCCATGTAGGAGGCATGATATTTTCATTGATATGATAATCGAGTTGTTATGTCATTTATGTTTTGAGAAGTTTGTTTTGACATTGGTATAAGATGATTGCCAAGGTGTTCAATGTTTAAGTGTTAGAGAATTAGTAAAAAAAATATTTTCAATTATTTTATTCATAATATCAGTTTCTTAAATCCCACCAGTTTTTTATTTAATGTTAAATTGTCACATTTTATGTTTTAGGTGCATATTTGAGCTTAATTTCAAAAATGGAATATTTTGGATTGAACAGTTTTAAATTATTTTAATGTATAAGTCATACCATTTTATTAACTATTCCAAATTGAAAAACTATTCTTTTATAGGTTCCTACATTTTAATGGCTTCATTTTATCCTTATAGACCTAAAGTTCAATCCATCATTTAGAAGCTCAAATCCAGCTCACAAATTAGGCCTCAAAATCTGTGGATAGATATACAGAATTGTATTGTTTGGATTATATCTCATAAACTACAAAATAAATTGAGTTGATATTTTAAATTGATAAAGAAGAAATCCTGAGTAACAACTTTAATTAATATGGAAGCGCGTGATTCAATAATTTTTATGGTAAGAAATGCGTTGTAACGTGGTGAATTGGAATATGAAGAGTATGTCTAGAAGAATTAAATATCCTATGTAATATGGATATATATCTATCCACACATTTCAAATGATTATAAATTTATGTGGGTAGAAATATGATAGATATTGGGAAAAAAGTTAAGAATACAACTTCCCAAAATTCTATCATTTAATGATCCATAAACACGTATACATTCAGTGGACAAATTTTGGAGCCAAATATTTCATCCCCTTGCCTATAAAAATGTACCCCCTCTTCATTTCAAGGGGTTGGAAAAGTAGTGGTCATTTTTTGTAGGTTTATTTTTTTCTAACCTATTGTATTTTTAAAATTTTAATTTATATTATTCTTCTTTTTCAAACATCAATCTTCCATTTTTAATTTTATGTGTTTCTCCCACCGTATTCTCTTATAACTCCTTGAGAATTGGGAACTAGCCTCGATGTTTGTTCAAGGGAGAAAACAGTGGTTGATTGAGATTCATTGTGATTCAATTTAAATATCTTTTTTTTTTAATTATGAGAATTTTTTTGGTGGTTAAATTGATTATGGTTTGTGATTTCCCCATTATCTCTATCATCGAGTTCTTCTTCTCATTCAAAAGTTATCCGTCCCTTTACTATCTATGTCATGCATACAACATAGTATGACTTGGGTAGTGATAGTCAGAAAAGAGATATCCTAAAAAGATTTAGGGAGTTTATTTTCTAACATGCATAGATCTTGGTGTGGGGTAAATAACATTTCGAATGAGAGTGTGTGGTGTGACAGATCTTGATCACTACATTGAATTGATATTGAGAATATTTTAATAAACAATTATATCAACCATTATGATCTCCCAAGAACCAATGTATTATTTCTTTATTTTTAACATCATTTTGTTCACATTACATATATATATCAATATTTTAAGCAAATTTCAAACTGATCTTTATATTATATATTAGTTAAAAAATAAATAGTGACAACATAATTTCGGTGTTGTATAAGTTTCCTCCTCATGACCTACATTGGGAGTGCACTATATTACATGCTTAGGTAAATAATATTTTGATAGGGTATCTATGAAAAATTATCACACATCAAATTGGCTTCATTTACATGGAGTGAAGTAATTTTCACTCACTATTTTTATTCACTTTTTTAAAATAATTTTCCTTCTATTAAAAAAACAAAAAAAATCATAAATTTCAAAAACACTAAAAAACAATTTTCCATGATGTCTTTCAATTAAACATTTTCTGCATGGACTGACCAATCATAGGTTCCAGAAGGAGTTTACAATGATATTGATGCTAATAATCAAAAGAGTAGTGATGTAGTGTAAAAATTGGAGAGCCAAATAATGTTGATAATGAATATGTACATTCATTCCAAGAGAAACTTGACCCAAAACCAGAACATGAACCAAAACGGGTGGTGGAAGATATTTCACCAATTATTTTACAGTTAAAGAAGTCAAGGAGGGTGAGAAGGATCTTCTAAATGAGTTAATAATATCATCCCAAACACATACTTTACTCGAGTAGGTCCCAAATGCACATATTCTAGCTGATTCACTTATGGGAGATCAACACATTTTTGGATGAATCCTAGAATAACTTTATTGATTTTAACATGATACCCGATATTCCTATCATTGATATTGAAATATCAATGCCTTTTGACCTATATCAGGCTTTAGAAGATGATGATAATGATGAACCTGATGATATAGAGTTTCCAATGGTATTTCTTGAAGTGATCAATTTCTAATCCGACTGACTTCAAAGGTAATATTCCTTAATTGATTCATCATGTTTTAATTTTATTCAAGCAGAATTATTTTTTGACTTCCACTTTTCTGAAATTTCTAATATAGAATCACAAGATCAGAAATTCTATGATACCAAAGATACCACCCATGTGGTGGTGATCGAAGAAGAACAGTCAGAGAAGATGGTGGTGGTGTGACTGCCTCTTCTATAACAACTTGAATACCCTATGGATGATAGAACCATTAATGTCGATAGGGAGTACCCCTATTTTCTTTTCCCACCCACTCCTAAACTCAAATTCTATCTTTCTTTAATTTTTGGGTTGGAAACTTTCTTATATTCATTTTGATTCTCCGTTATAATTGTTTACAGATGAAAATTATGAAAAGTCCCATGTGGTGGTTCGTCTCAAAGAAACCACACCCACTATCTAATTGGGGATAATCTGCTGCAACTGCCTAACTAGGGGAAGTAAAACCCTAGCACCCTCTTAAAGGGTAGAACTAATAATTTTCACATTTATATCCCATTTCTCTTTCTATTAGTTTTTTTTCCTATGCCTTGTCATTTATTTCTCATAGTTTTAAATTGGTAGTGGCTAGGAGCATAACTCAGGGCTTCAACTAAAAAATAAATCAGGTTGTATCTTTCCTTTTCAATATTTTATTTTCTACCCAATATAAATTATATGTGAAAATGTATCTTTATATAATTTTATCTTTAAAGAGGGTAGTACATTTAATAAGTATAGGGAGGGATTCCAAATTGTTTTTCGGAATTTTTTGTTTGCTTTTGTTTTACTTTTTATTGTTATTTTGATGTTTTCTTGTTTTCCTTTTTCATTTTGTTGTGTTTTTTAGGATTCTTGAGATAAAATTGAATACTTTGGAATATTCAAAACATAATGGTATTTTTGGTAAATTTCTTTATTTTAGTATTTGAGGATTTAAATGATTGCTGAATGGATTTTATTTCATTATTTCCAATCTTTTCATTTGACGAAGTTTGGTTGATTGTGAAACTAATGTGCACTAGTGTTATCCAAATTAAAAATATTTCCCAACTTTAGAGGTTTCTAAACCTATTTGACATATTATTAAATTTATTGTTTTTTTGAGAGTCTTGAGATATGTTTTCTAATCCGTATCATTTTGTGTTTCTCTTTTTCAAAGCTGTTAGAGTTCATGGAATGTATCAAGTATGATTAGGGCACCAATTTGAAAGACATTTTTACATTGAACTCTTATTTTGGCCTACATTTTAATCTTAACTTCTTTAATACACTAGTATACATGAAATAACATTTTAGGTATCCACATTACAATCCATTTATACCATAAAAACTTTCCCAATAAGATAAATATGTGATTATTATTGAACTCAAGTGTGGGGGAGGGAGAAGATGGGATATATTTTTCTTTGTTGAAGAATCTGTTTGAGATGATTTGAATGTATTTCCATATTTATTACTTCTTGGGTGAAATAAATTTAATTATCTAATGATTTATGGGTGACATAAAATATCATTACACTTTTGGGTTGGGTGTTCACCAATTTTTAAAGATCAACGAATGCCTCTCTTTTCCTCAAAAACATGATTCTAAACGGGAAATCCAGATCTAAATTCAAGCCAAAAAAATGATAAAAATCAGGGAAATAGGGAAGAAATTAATTTTTGATGAAATTATAAGTGTTTAATTCAAAAGTTAATAGGTTTTTTAGGTGATTCATTTTTGAGCTGATTGAGGATCACACCATTTTTGATCAAACCTGTTTTCCTACATTTACTTCACTTTATAGCTCAACCCTTCTCACTCTGGCTTAGTTGTATTTTAATTTAAAACCTTCCAAACCTCAATCTCAGAAAAACCCATGAAAAATACCTCGTTATTGAAACATTTGTGACCCTATGATGTGCATATACTAGGAGGATAGAAATCTTAGAGAGATCACAAATGTTCTTGAGACAGAGAAAAACTCAATATTAAATATCTACGAGTGAAGAGAGAAATATTTTTTTTGGAATATAGGCATGACATGAATGTGAGGACTAACATGAGATTAAATGGATTAATATTACATTTTAAAAGTTTTGAAAAAAAATTCCATTTAAGCGGAATTATATTTTCTTTGATATGATAATTGAGATCTGTTGTCATTTATGCTTTTAGAAGTGTGTTTTGACCTTTCAATAAGATGATTTCCCAGGAGTGCAATGTTTCAGTGTGGGGGAATTGATAGAAAAAATTATTTTCAATTATTTTCCTCTGAATTTCAATTTTTTAATCCCACAAATGTTTTATTTAACGGTATATTGTCACATTTGATGTTTTAGGATCGTATTTGAGCTTAATTGTAAAAATGGATTATTTTGGATTTAAACTATTTTATATTATTTCATTGTATCTGTAATAAAATTTTCTTCACTAATACAAATTGAAATATTCATATTTTACAGGTACTTATGTTCTATGGGATTAATTTTACCCTTTTTGACCCAAAGTTCAATCTATCATTTGGAAGCTCAAATCCAGCTCACAATTCAGGCCAAGAAATTTGTGCACAGAACTGAATAATTTTATTGTTGGGACTATATCTCATAAATTATAGGACCAATTGAGCTTATATTTTACATTGAGAAATAAAACATGTGTAATAACAACTTCAATAGTATTACAGAGCCTGATTCTTTTATTTTAAAGGGTACAAATACATTGGAACTCGGTGCATTGGATTACTAAGAGTCTCTCTAGAAGAATTCAATATCTTATGTAATTTGGCTATATATCTCTCCAAGTGTCCAATGATGCACCAATTTTGTGGGTCGATAGAGGAGATATATTGGAATAACTTCCAATAATATCACATCCTAAAATTATCTCATTTATTGGGACATACACATGTATACATTTGGTTGAATATTTTTTAAATAGTTCATTCCTTCACCTATAAAAATGCACCCCTCTTCATTTCAAGGGGTTGGAAAAGTAGTGGCCATTTTGTGTAGGTTTAATTTTTTTGATTCTATATTATATATTTAAACTTTTAACTTATATTAATCTTTTTATTCAAACCTCATTCTCCCATTTTTAAATTTATGTGTTTCTCCCACCGTATTCTCTCTTAACACCATGAGAATGGGGAACTAACCTCGACATTTGTTCGAGGGAGATAATGGGGGTTGATTGAGTTTCATTGTGATTCAATTTAAATATCTTTATTTAATTCTAAATTTTTTTTGGGGGTGGTTAATTTGATTATGGAATGCGATTTCCCTATTGTCTCTATCACTGGGTTATTCTTCTCATTCATCATTCGTCCTTCCCTTCACTATCTAAGTCAAGCATACGTTGGATTATTTCCTGGGTAGAGATGGTTGGAAAAAATATCTCTTAAATGGATTTAGGGAGTGTATTTCCCCACATGCAGAGATCTCGGTGTTGGGGGTATTAAAATTTTGAATGAGAGGGTGTAGTGTAATAGATCATGATCACTACATAGAATTGATATTGATAATATGTTAATAAAAATGATATCAACCATTATGATCCCCTAAGAACGAATGTCTTCTTTCTTTATATTATAACATATTTTTTTCACATTGCCTATATATATATTAATATTTTAATAAAATTTTAAACTCGTCTTTATATTATATATTAGTTAGATAATAAATAGTTACAATTAAATTTTGGTGTTGTGTAAGTTTCCTCCTCGAGACCGACCCTAGGAGTGCACTATATTGCATGCTTAGGTAAATAATTTTTATTAGAGATCTATGAAAAATCCTTGAGCATTAAATTTGAACCATTTCTAGGGATCTATGTGGTCATCATTCACTAATTTTAATCACAAAATTTTAAATAATTTTCCTTTTATTGAAAAAATATAAAATTTCATAAATTTCAAAAACACTAAAAAAACATTGTTCATGATGTCTTTCAATTAAAATTTTTATGCATGGACTGACCATTATCAGTTTCTAGAAGAAGTTTAAAATAATCATGATGTTAGGAATCAATGTATTAGTTATGTATTGGAAAAATTAGAGATTCAAATAATGTTGATAGCTGAATATGTACATGCATTCCAAGAGAAACCTGAGCCAGAACTAGAACCGGAACCAAAACGGGAGGTAGAAGAGATTTCACTGATCATTTTTTATGTTAAAGAACCCGAGGAGGGTGAGAAAGAGCTTATAAATTAATTAATCGTATCATCTTGTACTCATCCATTTCTCAATGAAGGCCCTGATGTATACATTCCAGCTGATTCACTTATGGGAGATCAGATTTTTTTTGGAAGAATCATTGAATAACTTTGTAGAAGATTACCTGAAACATGATCTACTCATCATTGATATTTAAAAATAAACAAAATTTAACCTTTTTCGTGCTTTAGAAGATGATGATGAAGATTCACCTCATGATATGGTGTTTCTGATGGTCTTTCCTGAAGAGATAAATTTCCAAGATGACTTATTTGAAATGGAATATTTCTTGATTGATTCATCATGTTTTGATCTTATTCATGCATAATTTTCTCTGTAATCCACTTTTTTGAAATTTCTAATATAGCAACAATAGGGAAGTCCTTGGATGATATGAAAGATACCACCCACGTGGTGGTGATTAATGAATAAGATTCGGAGAAGATGTTGGTGGTGCAATAGCCTCATATACAATAACATGAATACCCTGTGGAGGAGGAAACCATGGAAGTCAATAGGGAGCACCCCTATTTTCCTCCCCCCCCCCACTCCTGAACTCAAATTCTACCTTTATTATTTATTGGGGCTTGTGAAAATTCTTATCTTATTTGGGGTTCTCCATTATTAGTGTTTACTTTTGGATATTGGTAAAAGTCACATGTAGTGTTTCATCTCAAAGAAACCACACCCACCATCTTATTGGGGATAATCTGCTACAAATTCCAGACTAGGGGAAGTAAAAATCCGCACCTGGTTAGGGGTAAAACCATTAATTATCCTTTTTATATACCCTTTTACATTATTTTTATTTATTTTTTATTATGTCTGGTCATTTATTTCTTGTATTTTTAATGTGGTAGATGCTAGGAGATTAACTCAAGGATTCCAATGAAAAACAAATCTGGTTGAATCTATCCTTTTCTTTATTTTATTTTCTACCCAATATAAATTCTATTTGAATATGTATCCTTATCTTATTTGATATAAAAATAGGGTAGTAAATAGAATAATTGTGGGGGATATATTTCAACTTGTTTTTATGAATTTTGTGTGTTCTTTTGTTTTATTTTTCATGTTCTTTTTTTGAAATTTTCTTGCTTTCCTTTTTCATTTTATTGTGTTTTTTTGTATTCTTTAGTTAAATTTAATACTTTGTAATATTAAAACCATTATGGTATTTTTGGAAAATTTATTGATTTGAGTGATTGAAAATTTAAAAAAATTCTGAATGGATTTTTTTTCTTGATTTCCAATTTTTTTCATTTGATGATGTTTTGTTGATTGTGAAACTCATGTTCACTAGTGCTGTTGTAATTGAAAATATTTCCCAACTTGTGAGGTTTATATACCTATTTGATATCTTCTTACATTTATATTATTCATGAGAGTATTAAGACATGTTGTGTAATCTATGTCTTTTTGTATTTTTCTTTTTCAATGTTGTTAGATTTCATGGAATGCATCACATATGATTGAGGCACCACTTTGAAATCCCTTTTTACATTGAACACTTTTTTGGCCTACCATTTCATCTTCCCTTATTCAGGCCCTTAATATTCATAAAATACCTTGTTATGTATCCAAATTACAAGCCATTTATCCCTTCCTAACTTTCTCTAAAAGCTAAATGGATGATTACTATTGAACTCAAGTGTAGAGTAGGGAGAAGACATGATATATTTTTCTTTCTTGAAGAATCTATTTGAGCTAAATTGAATGTATTACCAAATTTATTTCTTCTGGGGTGAAATTAATTTAATGATGAAAAGATGGATGGGTGGACTAAAATATCATTACACATATGGTATGGGTGTTAACTATTCTTTAAATATCAAAAATTCCTCTCTTTTCTTCAAAACATGATTGTGATGATAATTCTAGATATAAATTCAAGCTAAAATAAGTCGAAAAATAGGTAAAAGAGGGAAGAAATTATTTCTTGCTGAAATTCCAAGTGTTAAATTACCAAAGTAATAGGTGTTTGGAGGCGATTAATTTTTAAGCTGATTGAGTAGCACACCATTCATGAGAAAAATTGTTTTTATGCATTTACTCACTTTAAAGTTGAACCCCCCTCATTCGGAGAAACTTTCCTTCCATCATAATGCCTTATACTTTTCTATTTAAATATATTATAATGCCTTATTTTTCAATATTAAACTCAATAAACATGCATTCCTTCATGATTTATATATATATTAAAACCATTATCTTCTTTATGAGAATGTATAACACTTTCTAAAATGTATGATTGTTCTGAAACATGAGCCAATAGAAAAGGGGGGGTTTGATAAACAACTTTTGGTTCCAATTTCATTAAACAATTAAATACAAGATCATGGTCTAAATAGAACATAGTTAGTGATGAATTATCCTTTCACTAAAATTATCATCTATATTATTTTCTTTACTTAGATGATAGTGAATCCTATAATAATAATCCTTTATCAGTTCCAAAAATCTTTTTTTCCATATATTCAACTCTTTTTGAGAAAATATATAATTTTATACTTTATGATCTGTATATATGTGTGTGTGTGTGTATTAATTGGTGATGATTTTCTAAAAAGACCATTGAACACAAATTATATTAAACAATGAAATATAGTTATAAAAGTATGAATGTAGGAATTTTATTACATTATTTTTCATCAAACTTAGTCAGATCAATATAGTTGTTAACTCCATTGTTTAAAATACCATTTTCCACTGTGTTTTCCTCCTGATAAGAATGAGTGATTATATAATTAATCTCAGAAAGGTGTTCTATTCATTACATCCATTTAGCACTAAGGTGTCCATATATATATAAATACTACATTTCTTCCCATATAAATTATTCCTATAAAATGTTAAAGAAAAATTAACCACCCTACATTCAAGATCATGTTTTGAATATTTTTATAATTGGTTATCAATTTTTATGATGAATATGTTATTACTTGATCATTTTTCATCAAAGCACAACGAATTACATTCATAGAAGCATCTGTATAAATAAAAAAACCATTTTCCCAAATAGTACATCCCAAACTAGAGAACTAATCAATCTTATATTTAATTCATGAAAATATTCATGATATTTAATTTTCAAAATTTATATAACTCTCTTTAGAGTAAAATTTAACAATGGGTTAGGTAACCAAGAATGGTTTTTGAAAAACCTTTATTAATAAACCATTATTCAAAGAAAACATTAAATATTATAGACATGTGTAGGTATTGGACATTCTTACACTATATTATCTATAGTAGGATAAACTATTTTCCCATAATTATGTACAATATTCCCATGTAAATAAAACTTCTATAACTAAAATTATTATATACAAAATTTATCAAAAAAATATTTTCTTTAAGGGAATACAGAACAATCCTTTGATCTTTCTCATAATCCTCATGAATTTTAAAATATACAATAACAAAATCAATGAATTCCACTAATAAATTATCATAAAACTCAGGGAATATTAAACTCATTATATCTATTAATATAATATGAGAATTAGATTACCTAATTGGAACAACTATAAACTCATAATGACCATACATTGTTCAAAAAAAATTCTTTGAAATACATTCGTCCATTACCTTCTGTTGATGAAATCCAGATGTAAGGTAATTCTCAATAAACTATTGATCTCCTAGTAGTTGATAAAACAATTATAAATTGTCAGTTAACTGATACATGCTCTTAAAATGTTTAATAGTTTCATATAATCAATGAATATACCTACATACCCATCATTATTTTTAACAAAAAAACTATAGTACCTAAATTTTAAATGATAGGGTGAATAAAAATCTGATCAATTAATTACTCTAATTTATTTTTCAACTCTAATATACCATTTTGAGATATTTGATAAGAAGGTTTTGAAATTAGATTATCATTAAAACTAATTAAATAGTTAATTCGAACTCCTGATTAGAAATGACATTTGGAAAACATAAAAATATAAATGAAAAAAATAATTTAGCATAATCAAATCACTAATGTGAGTAGATCCATTTTTTTAATGATATGGGAAAGATAACTTTCGCCCCCATCTATAATAATTTTATTATATTATTGATATATTATAATAGGTATGATCTAGTACTTATAATGAAATTATAATTCATTCTAAAAATTAAATATGAAATACTTTTCTCTATAATCTAACATAATAATATGATGATTTATATAAACCATTATTGGCTAATTAATTCCCAAAAAAATTATTAAAATTTATATCTACAATTTTTGATGTGAAATTTCTATTCTACTTTCAAATTTTCAAAGTTTGTAAGAGTACATAGATCCAAAATCAATCAATATATTTACATAATTTTAGTAAATAATAAATGTACTCATCACCACTTCATTTTATTATTCAGAATCTATTATAGTAGTCAAAAATTAATTTTTAAAACCTTTCTTATTTCAATCCCGATGATTCCAATCTTGAGTAACTAACTTCAGACTCATGTTTTCCCAGTAACCAAATTTTATTATAATTAAAACATTTTACTACTAACTAACCAACTAATTTCTCATTATTGATCTAATTATCAACCTTTTCATTACAATCCAAGGATATATGTTAGAACTTACCACACCGATGACACTTTCTCAATCCTATAATATGTTATATAAAATAATTTTTACCACATTTAGAACATTGATGAATCTTATCTCCATATTTTCTTGTTTCTTTTCTCTGTTGATCTCTAACTTGACCAATTCAATTTATTTATGTCATGGAATGTATAATCATCAAAAATTTACATCTTATACATATTATCACATGGAAAAATTTCCTCATAAAATTTTAATTAATGAGTGAAAAATTATATTTCTAAACATGGATTAAGTCCCATGTAAAACTTATTAATTTTACTCTCATTGTCCCAAATAAAATGTAGTTCATACCATGCCAATATATTACATTTTTCATCAAAATAATAAGTTTATTCCTCATAACTTTTCTTCAAAACAATATATTTAGTTTCTATTCTAAGCTAAATAAATTTAAAAAAATATTTTTAATAAAAAATTTCATTAGACAATGTTTAATCTATAGTATCAATATTATTCTTATCCATGGTATTTATAATTAAATACCATCACTATTTTACTTCACCTTTGTAATGATAAAAATAAATAGATACCTTATGATTCTATGAACAACCCAAAACTTTAAATATCTTTTCAAAATCGTTTCTCCATCCATTATATACTATTGGGTTTGAGGATCCACCAAATTTCAGAGGTTTTGTTTCATTAAATGTGCCACTCTTGTAACATTTTTTTGTGGGAAATTTGGTTTCTCTCTTACCTAAGTTCAACCATTTATATTCTATATTAATTGAGTTTAAAAAGATAAAAATTTATTATCTCAAAACCCAACCATATCGTTTTGTGGATTTGGAAGGATATTATTTTCTTATTACGTTATTATTTCATTCAACCTATTCACTAAGAGAAAAAACCATTCTTAAATAGGCATACATTAGATGAAGAAATATATAAACCCTTAGATTAATCAAAAACTCAATCATGATAATATGGCCATAATTATCATCATTTTATTGAATTTTAGTATCATTATCTAAACAACTATAGTTATCTAAAACTTCTGATAAATAAACTATAACACATCATACAAATAAAACCCTTAATTACTTGATATATAGTAAGCATATAATTTCCCATTATTTTCATTCCATTTTAGGTTTACAGTGTTAATGAATTAAGAAAATAAATACATTAAAAATTTATAATTCCACATAGTATATATTTCTTCCACAAAATGGGTTCTTAAATTAACACTCTTTTTTATTTATAACAAACATTCTTCATTAAATAAGAGTATCCATAACCAAAATGTTGAACATTATATATTTCATCTACATTCTTAAATCCTAAAAAATAATTTCAAAATTTCAGATACACATATAAATCTAGATAAGGGATATGAAAAAGAAATGAAACCTATTATTCTGTTAAAAACATTAAAAACCATAAAAAAGTTTTTATTTTATCATAATAATATATGAGATAATAATAACATATTAAATCAACAATTATTTGAGAAAAAAAATTAATAATAATTGAAATCTTATAAAAAACACATACGTATCTTGGGGAATCATATCCATCACCTATTTTAAATTACCCTTTCTTATCACCCTTGAAATAAGAAAAAATTATTTGATTACTTCCATAATTTTAACTTGGGACACTAAATAATTTACCAATGAATTGGATATATATATTTTAGTCTCACACATCATCATCAATAATTAACTAGTAAGTCATAAATGGTATATTTCTATTCATAGTCTTTGAGAATTTTCATAGAGGATAAAAACAAGAAGGGCGTACAGTGGACAAGGGTAGTGTGTCCTAGATTTGGATCTTCAAAAGATGTAGTTGTCTAGAAACTAATTGTAAAAGTTAAAATGGATTACATGGATCATGGAATAAAGATCATATGGGGTGAAAATATTTCAACCAGTTGGATTGGTTCAAGTAAGGTCATCTCAAACATTAAAATGGTAAAATAGTTTGATGGTTTTTTTATTAAAGGGGATGTCTTGGATCAACCCCAAAAAATCAAAGATGAGGTTTTTTAGTATGGGAAATATTTATCTAGGTACGAGGCAAGTGATTGGATATCTCACCATTTTTCAGGTGAAATTTCATATGGAATTCAGGGTAGAGGACCCCACAATCTGGGGATAAATAGTGGGTGAAAAGACAACAAGGATTCGGGAAGCTACATTCTACTTAAAAAATACCAACCCAAAGGATGTAAGTATTATTTATAAATAAACAGACTAATGGAGACAAGATATTCTAACAAAATGAGGCATAGGGATAAGAACATAGAATCTTATCATATGGAGTATGAGAAGAAGGTGACTGTGGAGGTTCAGTGTAGAATCTAAATGGTCAACGGTGTTATATCCAAAGATAAAAGTAAGGGTGATGGTGTGATGGGATAAAAAAATAAGTTACAATATACAACAATGGTGGTTGAATATTCCTATAATGATAAATCCACTGATTGGGTTGATCCCACAATGGTAGAACCTACCAATCAGTAGCATGAGGTAGTCAATGATATTCCAATCTATGTCCAAACATTGAAGCATATCATACTTTTTGAGGAAGATATGTTGAAGTATTATCTCCGGATTAATTCTTCAAGAGAGGGTATTTATAGGATGTTTGAAAGACTGAAACTTTTTGAAACCAATAAAGCTCAGAAAGAGCTGATAAACATGCAAGATTATTTTCTGGTATGAGGTTTTAATGTAGGGAAAATATAAATGGAGGAGTAAGTTCAAACATGGGATAAGATGTATTACTAGTTTGAAGATATTAAAAATTATAATTATGATATAAAAGTAATTAGATTCTATTTGAAATTATTTAAAATGTGTCTAATAGGCTTAATTTATATTTTAAGGGCTCATGCATCTCATATGGTTCACGATGTTTTGTATCCTAGACAACATTGGTTCTCACTTGTCCCAAAAAGTGTTTTCAAAATAAATAAGGTATATTTGAGTTATGTAATTAATTAACAAGTAATGTATCATGAACTAAACATTAATAATCTTGATTTTTAATTTTTAAAATTCATAACAACTGATATTTGAAACCATAAACAGATGAACTTTCAGTTATCTCATAAAAAAGAGAAAATATACAGTTATTTTGATAAATATTTAAAGAAATTCATAGAACAATGGGAATAGAATATTCTTCGAAAAAAATAGAAACATATAAATTAAGACTAACAATTAAAAATGAAGATATTTTTGATAAAATTAAATCAAGTGAAAAATAATAAAATAGGATTTTTTTTCTTACTTTTATAAATAATGATAAAAGTAACCCATATGGAAAAAAATTTAAAATATTATTCTTAATACATTAAAAAAATATGGCTAAAATGAACTTAATAAATCATGAGAGAATATATAATTATATTATTTAACTAACATAATAATTATTGATATATAATAAAAATGCATAAAAAGAAAACATTAAAATATTTAAAACGTGATTTAATGAAGAACCTCTTACCATGGGTCTCGAATCACTAAGTATAACTTTCACCCTCATAAATAATAAAATTATTTTAATTATTTAAATGATTCAGAATATTTTTTATGATTATTATTTTTATATAATTTATCATCAACTTATATTTATTTACTAAATCATTATAGTTTAGGTTGATCATTTCCGGGTTGTTTTGATTGTAACCTCCAAAAAATATTTGTTATCCTAGTAATCCAAAAAATTCTATTATAATGGTTCGATGTGTCCTATATGTTCCAATATATTAGGTATATATCATTCTCAAAAAAGGTAGTTCAGTAGGATATTATATAGTTACTTTTTAATGAATCTTTATTGATAAAATTATTATGGATAATTTAATGTGACGATGATTTTAAAATTTAAAATCCTTTTTTATGATTGATATTTCCCCATTATTTAATAATTAAAACAATGTATATTTATCATTATAAAATAATACTATTATTATTTTAGTTTTATCAATCATTCTTGACGTAATCATTATAACATCATTCATATAGGTGGACAAACCTAACCAAACATGAAAATGTAATAACAACCGAATGAGTAAAAATATATTATTATATAGTAATTTTATCGCCTTTTAAGTACCATAAATATTTAAAAAATATATAATTATTAAATCATATTTAATAGTTGGTATACGAATAAGATAAAGGACAAAGAATAAAAATAAGTTAATCTTTACAAAGTCTGTTAGTATGCCTGGTATAGACGGTAAAGTTTATATTAATAATTTATTATTAGTATTATATATAGAATGAATAATTATTCATTAAATAATACTAAACATGTTATAAATTTCATATTTATTCATTATAACTATTTTTATAACCCTTATTGTAAGTCAGTTATGCAAAAAGAAATACATCGTTCATGGTGGTGGTGGTCCGCATGTATCACGTATGATGTTTTCATTTTTCAATGGATGGGAGGAAGATAAATAATTATTTTCACATATAAAAAATAAAAAAAAATTATATTAATCATACAAATTTAATTATATTATAATCGTTATAATAGATTTTTATGCATTGGAAGAGGAAATAAAATTGAAATAACTAAATTAATATTGTTATGTATTAATTGGATATCCTCCTTTAAAACTTTGTTCTATCCTTATTAGTTTGGTATTTTGGTAAGAATATAAAATCTATGATATGGGAAAGCGAGTTTAGGAAGTACTTTTATGTATTATTTTAGATAATGTGCACAAAATATGTGGATAATTGCGGTGTTGAAGGGATCTTTTATAAGTGAGGGGAGTGACAATCATATAAATACTTGTTCTCTTAATATATAATAGTTTTCATAATTAATTAAAGTGTAAAAAGATAAATATATATAATATATGATATTTTTGGATAATAATACACTTAGAAATAGTATATATATATATATATATTTGTTTCCATATCACATAGTTTACCCTTCCACATTATCAACCATTATGTTTATGAGAAACTTTTACCATGGTAATTTATTTTTATTGTAAAAACTAAAATTTTAATTATTATCAAATTTTATCCTTCATATTAGAAGTATTAAAACCACTTTAAAATATTAAATTTCTAAAAATTTTAAAACATTAGTATAATTACATAAAATTAAAAAAAAGTATTTAAAAAAATATATTTTTTTTGTAAAAATGAATTTTCACTAAAATCATGGTTATAAGTCATTTTAATTATAATTATTTGATTATGGATAATGTAATAGATCTTTTTTACTTTCAAACTAAAATAAATCCAAAATGTACATTGGGAATAATGAATCAAATGAAAATTTGTGGTATTGATGAACACTATATTTTCCACTATTTACCTAAAAATAAAGCCTTTCACATAGAAAAACCCAAAAATACTCTAATTTAATCATGATTTATGGACTGAAAAGATAAATTTAATTTTTTCAAAATAGAAATTTATAAATTTATAAATTTAATTTAGAAAAAATCATATGTCATATAGAAAATTATTTAGTTAGAATATATTTTACATCCTTTCCAAACAAAAAAGCATATTATTGATCCATATCGTAATAAAATATTTCTAAATTCATAATAATTACTCTCAATATGAATCCATATAATTAATATCAATTAAATATATAATTGGTTGAGGATAAAAATAATTGAGTCATCACATTCTCCCCCTTAAAGAAATTTCCACCAAGAAATTTTATTCATTGACAAACAATTGGGTATATGTTTATCCCACAACCCTTTTCGGTTCTTGTGTTTCTTATACAATATTATGTTTTTTTTAGAAAAAACATTTACCAGGTGAGTTAGTTTATTTCTAAACACCAACTCTTTGTGATAAAGAATTTGGACCATTTATTAATTATAAGAAATATTCTCTCTTAATTGTACTAAATTAGTTCTCAATATATAAGATTCCTTAAGTGAGTACTTCCTTAATAAATAAACAATATACAATAAATTTATCTATGATTAACATAGAGGTAAGGTATTAAGTAAGAAAATAAAAACACTTTCGCATGAATTTTATATAGATCAACAATCCTTAGTCTTAATTTCATATTCATTCACAAATACATCACCCTTTTACATGGAGTTATTTTAAGAAAAATATTTTCCCCTATATCAAATGAAATACCTTTCCTCTATTTTTTTTATAGATATTCTTCCTGCTATGAGTTTCCCTCAAATAGTATTCAATCATCTTTTCTTTTTTAGCCTTATCATATTCCTATTTAGGTCCAACTATTTATCCCTCACTAGCATCATCCCAACATGATAGAGTCTTTAATTTCTCTTTATATAATGCCAATATCAACCTATACATTTCATACATATATATTACATATTAATATATGAATCTTTAATATATTTTAAATACAAACAGACTGGGACCATAGTGGTTTAGTGTATATGGATAAAAGATAACCAATCTTTGTATTTCAAAAGATATAATAAAATTATTGTAAATATATCTTCTCATATAGTAATCCTCTTAGATATAAACATCATAAAACCTTTCATCAGAACCTAATGAAATTAAACAGAAGAAATGGTGAGTTCATATTCCCAATAGGGTTAAACAAGCAAGATATCATTAATCACAAAAACATAAAATCGGAATAAGTGTTTGAGAAAATGATACTTTTATTTTAAAATACATACACTAAATATCATATATAATAATATTGAATCATGGAAAAAATATTGGTAGTTCATAATACAAGAATCATAAATGAATCAAGGAACATATTCTCCCAGATCATAGCATTGACATAAAATATTTGTTTTGGGCATACATATAATTATAGAAAATAATTTACTCAGTAAAGGATCTCTACCAATACTATCATAATGGATTGGTTTCACTCCCCATTTCAATATATCCTTAGTTAAGGTTCACTACCAACACTATCATAGTGGATATATTCCCTTATTTAATTGCCCCCCGTTTTGTTCATTATTATGTCATTAGATATCCATATTTACCCAATTAATTAGAGGGATACATAACTGTATTCCCACCCATTACATAATCCTAATCGATTTATATGTTTTTCACAAGATCGTAAATAATTCATCATATATAAACCATAGAACGGAAGCGGGTTTCACAAACATTTCCACAGTTCATCATAACATTACCCATGAAAAATAATCAAGTTTCATGAAAGTATCATCATCATAATCGTAAAACATCCTAGTAAAGAATAATTAAGGAATATTTATATTATATCCCTAGTAAATCATATGTATAATCCAAGGATTTTTTATTAAATGAAATATTCCATTAAACGATAACTAGGAAAATATCTTGGGGAAATACCCTTTTAATATTAGAAACACTTATTTAAAATATAAAATAAAACAAAATAATATGAAAAAAATGTATTTCAGAAAAACATTTAAACTTATAAATAACTTTTAAAAATTTGAGTGTTAATTTCAATGGAATCTTGTAGTACTGCACTGTGTGTTAAAACCAAGATCCCTTTCAGTTTTTTGATAAAAATTCAAAAGTACCTTAGTCGAAAAATGAGGAGAATATTTATTTTGAACCATTTGGTCAAAAATTATAAACATTTATATAATTGATTTTAAAAAAACATAGGATAATATTAAAAATATTCTTTAAATTATTTTAACAAAAACATGTGCATAGAATAATGATATTCCCAACCAAAGAGGAAATAAAGTATTTTTTTTAAAAAAAACATTTTATTAGTAATTTTAATTACCAAAGAGATGAAAATCATTTTGTTACTTGAAAATTAAATAAATAAAATGTGGATATAAAATAAAAAAATTTATTTATATTTATATCATTAAATAAAATCATCATAAACTTAATCATAATAAATGTCATTAAACAATGATATTGTAACATAAAACCATTACCTCAAGGTCAACTTGCTTCGAAAGTAATCTATCATACTATATAACAAATTTAAATTTATTTAACTTTTATAAAATAATATTTTGAATAATTATAAACTCAGTTAAAATCAAATTCTAACATTTCAACAACTGTATTGATAATTCATTATAAACACCATCATTTCAAAGTGTTAACTATTTTTTTCATGAGAGTTTCAGTTCGGAAGTCTTAGTCCTTAATCTTTGATCATGGGTCTATCAAACACAAATTGTTATTTATGATAAAAATATTATATATATTAATTATATACATATTTAAATTCATTCATAAATATTATATATATATATATTATATATGTACACCATTTATGGAGATGCTACATTGTACGTACGCATGAATGTTATTTTCATTTTCTATAAAAAAAGAAAGAAAGAAAGATAAATATAAATGTATCATTCCCAAACCATAATTATATCATGAATAAAACAAAAACACATGAAAACACACACACACATATATGTGTATATATATATAATTTAATTTTATTAATATATTTGTAAATCAGAAATGAAAAATGAATAACATTGCTTCATGGAGGTGTCAGTCTACATGTATGTGTGAGAACCATTAACTATTTCCAATGGATGGTAAGGTAAGATGGTAGATAAAATATTACAATTCTAGAAGGGTGATTATTTCATAAATATCATATATATTAAAATAAAAACCATTATAATAACAATCTATGAATAATGGTGGTAGAAAATGAACTATATCACCATGTGGGGGAACATGTCCACATGTACACACGAGGGATAATTTCACTTCCCATTTGATGAGAAAGTTAGTAAATAATGGTGGTTATATTTTAATAATATAATTATAATATATTTATGATACTAAAGATCATATTTTATGATTAATAAAATATATTTATTGGTGGTAGAAAAAGAAAAAAAACGAAGGAGGTTGGGTTGGATGATTACCTATTCTTCGGTAGGAATCCATTAGATCGTTTTTAAGGGCCCTTATAATAGTATTTTAGGAATACCAAAAATTATAATTCATGTATATGGAATTTTATAAGATATTTGGGTAGGTTTTAATTGATATAGTTTAAATAATAGAAAATATGGGTGTCCATTTAAAAGTGGGGGAGAGGACACACTTATAATTAATAAAATATTTAAATATAATAAATTAATTATCATTTGAATGTTTCACCATATCACCTTAATTTCTAATATAAGATAGTATATTATTTAAATTCCTTTAACCAATAATATTTGGGGTAATTTTATGTGGTATTTTAAATCATTACACTTAGTTTAACACTTTAGTTAACTGATTCAAACCATAATCGTGGTAATAAATTCTTCAATATTAAAGCATAATAATTTTACTTATATTGTTATAACTAGATCGTTAATAAAAAAGGGATGAAATTTTAGGCCAATAATCGTCCAAATTTTTTCATTTAAATATTTCAATTATTTTTATATAATTTATTAAAATATTAATTTTCATAAAATATCATTAATGTCATTTTTTGAAACTGTTTATTTTATTTGACTTAATAGACCTAAAAATCAATATGGAATTGGATCCTAAAATATTAAACCATAAATTATAAATTCTTAGTAACCATAAATATTTTTTAAAATATAATTAATCAAATAATAATAGTTTTCTATTTTTATAAAATCATTTACATTGATTTTTCTACTACCTGCATAAATATTATCCATGTGTTCTATAAGTGTTTAAAATAATTAAATAATAACTACAATTTATAAATAAATTACCAGAATAAATATAATTTCATTATAGTCAAAATAATGTTTAATTTTTGTTAAAAAAATTTATCCCCATGTAAATTGATAATTAAAATTTAAAACCAATATAGTGATATTTTTGTATTTTTATGTTCTTAAAATACCCTAAATGACAGTATCAATGAAAAATTGCACCAAAATTTCTCATATTCTAAATTTTGGTTTTCTATGGTATAATTAATCAAATATAATGAAATATATATTTTTTTTGATGTTCAGACCTTATCTCATGTTTTTAACCCTATTTTACCCATTTTACACTAATAGAGGTGAAAAATATTTACCATGATTACAATTCATAATGATAAAAAATTTAAGGTACCAGTTTTCCAAATATAAAATCAATGATTACAAATAAGGTATCGATTTATTAAGATTAAATTATTAGAAGTGGAAGAAATTAATTTTAATATAAATGCATAAAACATAGTTGATAAATATTTTAGAAAAAAATATTCCTAAGTTAAAGAATTAACTTATATGAAAATCCTGAAAATGATTTATTAAAATGAATTTAATTAGATTATCCTAAGTCAAACGTATCATATGTAACTTTATGAAAAATATATAACGGTACATTTAAATTTCTTTACTTTATGAAAAGAAACAATGGTAATTGAAAAATAGTATTTTTCACTATTAACTGAAAAATCAATCATTTTAAAAAACCCAAAACATCACCCTAAGTTAATTTTGATATAATGATTTCAAAATAAGTTTAAAATTTTCAACTAAATTTTATAAAATTGTGAAAAATAATTATATTATTTTTTAAAAAAGGTGAATAAAAACCATTTTTGTGAGAAAATGAGTTTTTGAGCCATACAAAGACTACTAAAAATTGATTACTTATTCGTTAATATATTTCATATATCTAAAAAAATTATAAATTATTTTTAAAATTTTTTTATTCCAATTACTTTCACAAATTTAATGGATATGTTATTATGGAATACTATATTATAGTTCATTTAGACTCAAGTTTGTTTGTATGACAAGCTATTGAAAAAATTAAATTTAGTTGAACAGAAATATATCATAGAATATTGGGGTGACATATTCTTCTCCGATTAAAATAAATTTCCCTTTAAAATTATATCACTCTAATATAAAAATTGATGATATATTTGTTTCATCACATCCTCGGGTTCACATATATCTTCCTAGAATATTTTATTCTTCCATATAAATTTAACCAGGTGATTAGTCTTGTTTCATAACACTTTGATCGCACTGTGATTCACAGTTTCATTTTCACCCTTACAGCACTGTGTTATACTAGTTTGTATTAAAAATAATAAAAATATTAAAAAATTCACTTCATATTTGATTTAATTATTTTTTTTATCACTTTTAAAAATGAAAATGATTCTTTTTTTAATAATTTCATAGTAGGTGCGGGTGATTTAGAGGCCATAGAGATGATACAAAAGGAAAATGGGTCAAACTTCATGGGAGCCGAACAACATATTTCCATTGTTTTAAATATTAGGACAATTATGTGTATTAATATGTTATTAAATTTTTTTAGCCGATCCAAAACATCATCTTCTACTACTCATCTCAAGGAACCCAAGCCCAATTCTCATATATGGTGGCCCAACCAGACTGATCTATCCAGCACACTAAATCTGCATGAAGACAAAAGTAGTTAGATGTGATCTATCCATATCTTCGGCTATGATTGTCCAAATGGTTACAAACATTCAGTGGAGATATTTATGAGGTGGTGGTATAGCTTTTTTGTGTTTCAAAAAAAGTATATAAGACTATATTCCAATCGAAAATCATTGGCCGTGTGGTTTTAAGAAATATGTGTGCCCAAAACCACCTTCTAATTTTCCTATAAAGTGGAACCTTGGGCACCATATAAGTATGTTCAAACCAAGATACAAGATATGACATCATGGAGTCTTATAGGATTCTCCTCATCATCTTAAATTCTTTTTAGTCCCCTCTCCTCAAATGTGGATCAAGGATACAAAAGTGTTCCACCTGACATTCCTCCTCCACTCGATGTTGGGCTAATAGGTGGGTGTTCATTGTGAGGGAGTTACACATGTTGTAAAGGGAGTTCTGAAACATTTAATACTATTTTTTTGATTTATTTTGGGTTAGAAAATATTTCATTAAAATTTATCTTACTTTGATTTATCTTTTTTTTATTTAACCGAATGAAATGCTCTTTACTTTTAATTGATCAGTGTGAGGTTTTGAGTGCGTCACTTAAGTCATTTCGATTAGACAACAGAAGAATAATTTTGATCCCCACTTATTTGAAACATCAATTTTCTTTTTATTTTATTCTACCATGCATAAGAACTTAACCTTATCTATATGATTTTTATGTTATGATTTGTCTCAATGTGATTTGATATAAAATCTTGGAATTTAATCTGGATTAAGATTAATTTCAACAAAAGGCTTACATCAAAACCTAATTTATAACCAAAAACAATTAACATTAAAGGTTTTTAGTGAAATCACAATAAACAATTTATCTTATATTATTTAAAATCCACTTTTTCTTTCAACATTATAACCCGTTAAATTAAGTTACATTCTTGAAAATATTTTCAAATCTGCCCACTCTTTTAGTAATTGTTATTGAAAATATACACTAAAAACCTGTCAACGCTCCTTGATAGATGACCTAGGGTCTTCCCTAGACAACAAAATATTATTTAAATTACTATCAATTTGATGTTTAATGACAACTTGATTAAATTTTGGTGTTTTTCCAAAGTAGTGCTTCTGTTTTTAGAGCATTGTTTTATAAGATATTTGTAAATTTTGTAAATATGTCTTTACCTTTTTAATAAATTTGTGTTATAATATAATTTTTGTGTAGGTTTGGAGTAAGAATAGATTTTATCTAATATATTTACCTCTTTAGAACTTGAACCAGAGAAGATCCTACGTTAGCGACACTAAGACACAGAAGAGAACCCTTTAGAAGAGGACACACAAAACATTGACACTCTTCTTGATCCTTTTACTTCTTCTTCTCGAACCGACATCAAAACTGAAATAAAAATTTATATCAGGGTTGAAAACAACAGAACACTAAAATAACTAACCGCACTTAATATCAATATCCAACCCATATATATTAAATTACAAGGTGAGGCACCAAATTTTGAACTAAAATCTTGTTCAATTCATCTATAACCAAGATTCTTTGGACTTCCTGGAGAGGATCCACATAATAATTTAAAATAATTTCATATTGTGTGTTCTATATTAAAAAATTAAAATGTGGATGAAGAACATGTAAAGTTTAGGAAACTTTATTTTTCATTAGAGAAAACTGCAAAAGTTTGGATTTATTATATAAATACCCCAATAAGATGTTGGGTGTAAATGAAATTCCTTTTTCATTAAAAATATTTCCCAGCCTCTTGAACAAAAACAATAAGTAAAGAAATCTATGGTATATAGAAATCACAAGGGGAAACATTATATGAATATTGGGAATTCATTAAATGGTTATGGTCAAGCTGTACACACCACCCAATAAGTGATAAAATTTTAATATAGTATTTTTATGAAGGATTGATTCCAATTGATCATAACACGATTGATGCTACTATAGTAGGTGCACTATTGGATAAAACCACAATCTCTATAGGGACCCTAATTGTGAACATGGCGAAAAATACTCAAAAAAATTGGTACAAGGTCCAGTGTACCCATTCTAGGTGTCCATGAGATGCAAAGTATCGAATTCGATAAGAAGGTTGACACGAAGTTCAAAGATATAAGAACCCTTCTTCGACATCTTTCTCTTCCCCAGGGGAAACCCCAATATCCTCCTCCCATCCATTGTGGTATATGTTCTTATGACACCCACTACTCTAACCAATGCCACCAATTGAGAGAAACTTCGGAGAGTTGTGAGGCAATATTTCAAGGATTCCCCTATAACCAACCCTTTAGGAAAGAACCATACTTTCCATAAAACCCTGGGTAGAATGAAAACCAATCATATAGGAAAGGATTTATTCAAAACAACCTCAACAACAATGGAACCAACCGGGGTAGATTAGTCCCCCCCCACCACCGAGAAATACCTAAACACTACAAAGGAATTTCCAGAAACCCCCTCTAAAAGCCAAGACTATCCTTGAAGATATGATGAAACAAATGGCTTCCAATAATCTTCTAATCCAACAAACAACCCAAACATCCATACAACACCTAAAAACACAAGTAGGTCAACTATCCAACTTAGTGGGGGAAAGCCAAATTCATGGGTTGGGTAAAAAACCTTCTCTTATAGTAGTTAACCCCAGGGATAAGGTTAATGTTAGTGATATCACCCTTAGGAGTGAAACTCAACATAAAAAACCAAATGAAACCACAAATAGATTCATCCTTTCTTGAATAAACCACCATCACAACTTTTCAAATGTTCTAAATGTTGAAAAACCTTATCTTGAAAAAAACCCTTCTAAAGGAATGAGGGTGTCTGTTAATGAGTCACCTAGCCCAAAAATTCCTCTTTCATTTCCTCAAAGGGCCACCAAACTTGATAAGAAAAAGGAAACTGGAATTTTTAAGTAATTATTAGAAACGTTCAAAATACGGCAGGTTAACATTCCTTTTATTGATGTCATAAAACAAATTCGCTGATACGCCATGTTTCTAAAGAAGATGTGTACAAACCAAAGGTGACTTTTTGGAGAAGAAAATTTTATCTTGGCGAGAATGTTTCATCATTGATAGAGCCTTCACATCCCACCAAATGTAATGATCGAGAACATTCTCTATTCCATGCACTACAGCGGTATTACTTTTCTAATTCTATGCTTGATTTAGGTGACTATATAAATGTGATTCCTCACTCTATTTACTATTAATTGAAGATAGGATAACTGAATACCATTGTAATTGTCATTAAATTAGAAAATCATAGTACAACACACCCTTTGGGTGTGTTTGAGAATGTTCTTGTGGGGGTAAAAATTTTGATTTTTTTTGCTGATTTTTATGTGCTAAAAATGGAAGATGATTGGATGAATGGACATGTCCCAATTATATTTGGGATACCTTTCTTCTAAGCTTCTAAAACCATAATTAATTTCTATTAGGTTAAATTATATATTGAATTTTGTGGTGACATGGTCTATTTTAACATCCATGATTCCATGAAGAACCCCTCAGATGAACATTCCTCTCACTCAGTAAATTCAATTAATGTACTCCCTTCCACTGAAAACACTTATTTTAATTCCCCTGATTCCCTTTCTAATTTTCATCAATGATTTAATTTCGTGGTAATGAATCATGCATTTATTGTTGTCATGGTTTAGAAAAGTGGCATGCATGTTTATTAATTGATAATTTATTGAACACTGAGGATCCAATAACCATCGATGATATTGTTAAGCTTGTAAAATAGCATTCCTCATCTAAGGATGATAAAATTGAGAATCTATATGAGATTAGTGACCTCTCACATTTACACACACTCCTATCAATCCAAAATCCCCCTGAATTGGAACTAAAAAAACTATCTCAAGATTAAAAATACTCATATCTTGAAAATGGAAACAAGTTTCCCATTATCATTGCTAGTTCACTCTCTCCTACACATGAATTTTGACTGCTTTATCTTTTGAGGGAGTATAAAAAATATTTGGGATTGATAATTGTAGATATTCCTGATACTAGCCCATCAATTTTCAAACATCAAATATTGTTAAATGATAAGGTTAAAACAGTGAGGTAGTTACAAAATTATATGAACCCAAACATCCTATATGTAGTTAAAATGTATGTAACAAAATTATTGGGTGATTGAATCATTTACCCCATATCTGATATCCAATAGGCCAGTCCATTACATGTGGTTCCTAAAAAACCTGTCTTACTATAATAAAAAATGAAAACAATGAATTGGTTCTAAATCGTCTAATGAATAGTTGGTATTTCTGTATTGACTGTCACAAACTAAATAAACACGCTAGGAAGAACCATTTCCCTTTTCCAATCATTGACTAGATTCTATAGAGGATAATAGGGAAGTCCTGTTACTATTTTCATGATGGGTATTCTGGATATTTTCAAATCTATATTTCCCCCAGAGGATCAAGAAAAGAAAACATTCACTTTCCCCATTGGTTCATTTTCATATAGGAGGATGCAATTTGGTCTTCTCAATGCTCCGGGTACTTTCTAGCAATGAAGTGTTAGTATTTTTTCAGATTACCTAGATAATTTCATTGAAGTATTCATAGATGATTTCATTTTTTATGGCTCCTCGTTTGATGAATGTTTGAGTAGTATTGATTCAGTCCTACGTCACTGTATTGTAAAGAATCTCAAATTAAATTATGAGAAATGGCATTTCATGGTGCGATAAGGTACATTTTTGGAACATGTTCGTTCTGAGGATGGTATCCAAGTTGATAAATCAAAATTGGATGTTATTTCTTCCCTACCATTCCCAAAAAAATTGAGATGTGTGATATTTCTAAGGTTATTCTATATTTTACCATCGTTTCATTCGTGAATTTAGTAAAATTGCAATCCCCCTCTCCCGATTATTCAAAAATAAAAGGAATTTGTTTTTTGATAATGAATGTGGGGAATATTTTAAGAAGTTAAAATAGAGCATCATGTCAACACTGGTAATCCAACCTCCTCAATGAGATTTACCATTTGAGCTCATGTGTGACACCTCTAACTATGTAGTTGGGGAAGTCTTATCATAAAGGGTTGATCGAGCTGCACATGTCATTGCATATGCATCACGTACTTTGGACCCTCTGCAAGAAAAATACACCACAACTGAAAAATGATTCATTTCCATTTTGTTTTCCTTATTTAAATTCAGGTCATACCTATTGGGGTCCAAAGTCATTGTATTCTCAGACCATGCCGCCCTCCGGTATCTCCGTAATAAATCTAAATCCAAACCACATCTCATTTTCTAGATGCTCCCCCTTCAAGAATATAATTTAGAAATTTGAGATTAAGAAAGAGAATATAATGTGGTGTCTGTCCATATTTGTAGGATCCACCAATCCTTGTACATTGATACATCTCCCAGTATTCTTGTAACTGACATGTATCCTGATGATCAACTATACCGAGTGCAAGATGTTATTCCTTGGAATGAGAAAATTGTAAATTATTTGGTACCACCTTAATTCCTACTGATTTCAACCAAAAAGAGGCCGACCGTCTAAAAAATTAGTCTTGTGGGTAAATTTAGGACTACCCCTACCTTTGTTGAACATGTAGTTATCAATTCATTAGGAGTTGTCTTTCGGATGGCAAGTTTTAGTCTGTCCTTAGGTTCCTATGCACTCTTCCATATGGGGGCACATTGGTCCCCAACAGAAATCTCGCAAGGTCATTGATTCTGGTCTCTTTTAGCCCACATTATTTCAGGATGCCCATGACTTCGGTAAATCTTATACTCATTGTCAAAGAATCGGGTATGTATCTAAAAGAAATGAGATTCCACAAAAACCCTTGCTCCTCCATGACATTTTTTATGTTTGGTGCATTGACATTATGGGACCATTCCCCAATTCATTTAGTAAATTGTACATTATTTTGGTAGTGGATTATGTTTCAAAATGTGTAAAGGCACGAGCAACAAGGATAGATGATTATAAGGAATTTGTGAATGTTTTGAGAACCCAAATTTTCTGTAGGGTTGGATTACCTAGGATTATCATCAGTGACCAGGGTTCTCATTTCTGAAACCGAACAATGCAATCTCTTTTGCATCAATATGGGGTCAGGAAAAGAGTGTATACTGCATATCACCCAAAAACCAATGGTTGTGTTAATGTGTCGAATAGGGAGGTAAAAAACATTCTTCAGAAAAAGATTCAACCTGATAGGATATAATGGAGTCTTAGACTTGATGATTCATTCTGGGATTACCATACCACCTTTAAAAATCTCATTGGAATGTCACCATATCAGCTAGTGTTTGAAAAGAGTTGTCACCTCCCTATTAAGATTGAGCATTGGGCCTACTAGGATATTAAACAATGAAATTCAATTCTTTCTTGTCCTGGTTCTTGAAGAAAGTTATAGATTTCGGAGGTGGAGGAAATGTGCAGAGATGAATCTAATAACTCTAGGATTTATAAGGATTGAACCAAGGCTACCTGCAATTGTCTCATCCTTCAACGTCCATTACACATTGGGAAGAAGGTCCTATTTTACAATGCAAGGGTAAAGTTTCATCTAGATAATCTCCATTCCCACTAGTTTGGCCCACACACTATTACTAATATATCTTTATTTGGTGTTGTTTAGGTTCAAAATGAAGAAACCAAGAAAACCTTCACTGTTAATGGGAAGAAGCTGAAGAACTACCATAAAGCCCTTCTAGAGCTCCTGATGGATGAACTCCTTGTTCGAGAAGAAACATACCAATGACACCAACTAGGTTTTATCCTTCCTTCCCACATTCTATTTTATTATAGTGAGGACACTACACACTATAGATGTAGGGGATGGGTATATTCCTTGGTTAGTTAGGAGTTTTCATTATCTTTATTCTTTTTCTCTTTTTATCTTATTGAATTGTAATGTTATTTCCCCCCTTTCTCTCTCACTCAACTTTGTGATGAATATTTATTTTTTATGACCACATTATCATGAAAATGTATGCTAGTTTAATCATGGATGTTATTGAAAACTCATGTGGAATTTCCACATTTCATGTGGTTTTAGCATTCAAAAAAATCATGTGGAATTTTCATATTAAATGTTCTGTACACTAGAGAATGGAAAATATCACTTTAGTTGTACTGGAATATTTCTTATAAATTGGTGGATCGGTATACCCTCTAAATAATGGTGGACATTAACTCATAAAGGACTCAACGAAAATAATTTCTATATTTTTCTCATTAGTAAGATCAATATGATTCATAGACTTTGTAATTTATGTAAGAAGAGAAAAAATAATTTTCATTATATCTCCCATATAATATATTTTCACATGAGAAAAGTAATTTAATTGTTCAGAACATTCATTATGAACAAAGTCCCTTTATATTCTATCCATTGTTAAAACCAAAAATCACAGTGTAAAAAATAATAATAATGGTGGGAAACCACATAATCATGAAAAATCATTTATAGTATATCTAATTCATGAAACCATATTTTCAATATATGGAACCTTACATTTAACATAGGTCATTCATGGACATCCTCTTTTCAAATACCTCATAAGGGTTCATAAAAAATGTCAATTAACCCAAGTACTTATCTAATGAATGTCATACTAGATGCACAGTAAGGGTACAATCACCATTCACTAGAATGATATTCAAGATTTACTCACCCAACCCTTTTTGGTGTTATTACCACTATATTCAGATATATCAAAACCATGTCTACTTATATCATTTAGATAGGGATATATTATTAGGAAAACCGTTAAATCTATACCTTAAAAAAATAGGATTGTATCCTACACTTAGACATAGCCCTAGGGTTTTGAAAAATTCTATGTAATCCATAACTCAAATTTTGACAAAACCTCCCACTAATTAAAAATATAGGTACATGTAGCTTCTATTGATAGATATTATATCTTAATAAGTGAATAATAAATATATTTTTACAAATTCTTTCTTGAGGACAAGACCGGTTATGTGTCTTTGGAGACTAAATACGAAATCAACTTTTTTATATGATATATATATAACATCTCCAAACAATAACTTTATTAATTTTAATCTTTATAGAGATGCCCAACTTAAAACCATTCTTGATAACTTGGGTAAAGAAAACACAATAAATGGAATTCTCTAATGCTCGATAAGGGTAAACAATGGGTATATAAATTATAACATAAACATAATATGATCATAATGGTATGAAAAACTGAATATAATATTTTGAGACCCATACCCATCATATCATAGATTATAATATTAAATTGTGAAGTAAATATTTATAATTCGTAAAAAATGAATCATTAAGCAATAAAAGAATATATAACATGTGAATTGAACATTTCCATATGATATAAATTTTTTGAATGAAAATAATCATAAAAAATTATGTCATTTGTCAAGGATCACTTCCAATACTATCATAATGTTTTTGGGTTCACATCCCATTCCATCATATCCTTAGTCACGCTTTACTCTCAAAACTATTATAGTGGAAAGAGTCCCTTACTAAACTTGGTTCATACCCCATTTCAGTCCTTATTACTTTATTGTATATCCATCTTTACTGAATAAATTTGAGGGATATATAAATCCATGACCACCCATCAAATAATCATAACCCATTAATATTTTTTCAATAAGATCATAAATAATTCATCAAATATCATAAACCATAGAAAGGAAATGGGATTCATAAACATTTCAATATTTTATCATAACATATCCTATTGAAATTAAATAGGTTTTATAATCCTCTCCTTACCCAAATCATAAACCATACATATAATGAATGAGGACGGGATCATTGGATCATATCCATAGTGAAGCATAAGTGACATCAAAGGTTGTTATCCAAAATGAAAAAATCATTTAAAAGATAAGTTGGAATATTTCATGATAAAAATAACTGTTTCATTTTGAAATCACATATTTAAAATATACAAAATTTCAAAAAAATTATGGGAAAAAATTTATTTTAAAATAACCATATAATATTATAAAGGAAGAACAAAATATTTTAGTGATAATGAAATTGGTAAATTTTTATTATTCTATGTACATTAAAACAAATATTCCTTTTACATTTTGGGTAAAAATCCAAAAGTACATCTTTAGAAAATGAAAAGAACATTCCTTTTAAACAATTTTTTTAAAAAAATGATAACATAGGTAAAAATGTATTTAAATAATTATATGATAATATTAAAAAATTCCTCAAAATTTTTTAAATAATATATGGGCATGGAAATAAATATTTCTATCAAAAGTAAAAATAAATTATTTTTTCATAAAAACATTTTCTCAATCATTTTAAGTAAAATTGATGTGAAATGATATTATTACATTAATATTCCATAAATAAAAATTGGATAAGAATATTCTTGAGGTTTTATAGTGGTATATCACAAAATTTTATCATTGTGAATTTATTTATAAACAATCCTAGTAAACGATGTTATTTTAACAGAAAACTCTTACCTTGTGTTTGACTTTCTTCAAAAGCCATCTAACCCTATGTATAATAAATTTAAATTTATTATACTTATATAACATAAAATTTTCATATATTTAATATCATATATGATCCACTTAAATTATTTTAATACACATTTTATTAATAATTCTTTATTATAATAGATCTTTTAGCTATTAACAATTGCATTTTTCATGAGAGTTTTGGTTCAGTAGTTCTGGTTCGTGAACTTTGATCAGAGTTAAATAATTTATAGAGTATTTTTTGTGATATAAATATCATATATATTCATTATATAAATATTTATAACAATACAAAAATTTTATATATATTAAAATTATTTACATCTTCTATAGAGACGATAGGTCATATGAATTCATGAACATTGTTCTAATTTTCCTGTGAAAATAAGTTAATAAAGGTTGATATTATTTTATCCTTATATAACCATAATTATATCATGAATAATATATATATATATATATAATAAATCCTCATTACTATATATGTAAATCATAAATGAAAAACTAATCGCATTGCTTCATGGAGGTGTTTGTCCACATGTATGAACGAGCGACATTATCATTTTCTAATAGATGATAAGGTAAAATGTTGATATCATATTATAATTATAGAATCATGACCATGTCATAAATAAAATATATAAATATTAAACCCATTATAATAACCATCAGTGAAATATGATGATGAAAATTTAATTTTGTCAATATATTGAAGTGATAGTACACATGTACACGCGAGCGACACTTTCACATCCCATTTGATGGAAAAGAGGATGAATAATAGTGGTCAAATAATAATAATTTTATTAAATTATATAGAGTATAATTATTATATTATTTTAATATGAATATTACATATTTATAGAAGATGGATATATAAATAAATTTAAAGAGGCTTAATAGGATGATTACATATTCTTCTATAGGAAACCATTGGATCCCTTATTATGGACCATTGGTGTCATGACCCGTCCCCCGGGGCCCGTGCTGTGGCTACCCGAAGCCCACCTTCCATAGGCCAGGGGCTGGCGACTAGCACCAAAGCCATGAATCCTTGAAACTGGGAAGGAATTTTTTTTATAAACTGAAATCACACACGACAAAGTGTGAGATGGAAGTAAACACTAAGTAAAACTGTATACAAAAGAAGTGATGAAAATTAAAGGGGTCACAAATACAAGGCCAATTGTAAAGTACAAGTACAATTGTAAGGAACAAAAATAGCCGAATGGTGTAAAGCAGCTCCTGGATCGTTCGCCATGGATCCTACCTAAAGGGTAGGTACAAATAGCCTCCACAGAACTCCACATTCATTTGTCTCCTCCGTGTACCGTCACGTCATGTGGTCCACCTTCAGGTACCATCTAGTTCTGCCCACTCAGCCTTGGTCAACACTATTCTTCATCTACAGCCAACACAATAAGGTGTGGGCAAAGCCCATGCAGGGGTGAGTATAACGATACTCAGTAGGGACACCAAGACCACCATGGTCTCTAAAAATCCACCAAGGATAAACCAAAGATTATGAAATCAATGGACATCCATTACTTATGTATTTGCCCATACATATACCAAAGTTATCAAGTAATCCATCTCAATCCTGAGGTAATCACAAAAGTCACTGAATCAACTCAAACCATGATTTTATTCTAGGGGTTGTAACATGTAACACTCCCAGTCAAACTGTCAAAACATCATCTGATGGAGTACTCCTCCTCTATAGAGTATTGTGGGCCTATCGCATCACAAATAGGTGCTTCCCACTATCCTGGACTGATGATGTACTCCACTTGTCGAGTATCGTGGGTCTGCTGCGTCACACAGAGGCGCTCCCCACTGTGGGTCTGCTGTGTCACAGAGAGGCGCTCTCCCGCATAGCCTACTACGGTACTCCTCCTGTCGAGTATCATGGGTATTCTACGTCACATAGAGGTGCTCTCCACTATGGTTCTGCTGCGACACCAAGGTGCTCCCCACTGGGCTAGTCAAAACACTCAGAGTCGAATCGGCCAGCAGTCATTTGGTCTCAGCCAGCTACTAGGTCCCCGCACTATGTCTGCTCTACTTTAGAAGGATCCCCTCCATGAGCAACTATTTGATGCTCCAACTGACACGATGTCCCATGAAAATGTATCTCAAAGTTTCGACTCTTCATAGAGGTCTCAACGCAATTGACAGCGCGTCGATTGGATGCTCGGGCTGTGAGTTATAAACTTTTTAGTCCCGGGGGCCCGGTTGGATTCATGTACGATTAAACCTGACTGTATCTCAACTTTACCCCAAACCCCAATGGGGTATAATCAAAGGGACTGTCGCATTCCAAGAAAACCAAAGCCATTGACGGTTCATCAAACAGTCGTCCAGTGCCAAAGACATGGCCAAAAAAAGTAAAGGGGTCAGTAGTGGGCATGGGCTCAGTCCGACCCGTTCAGACCGACCCGGTCAGCCCACTAGGTTCGGCCCGGTCCGTTGGCCCCGGCCTAGTGGACTGTGGGGGCGGTTCGGCCCGGTGGTCATCGCATAGGCAGATCAGCCCGGAGGCCGGGGCCGGTTCAGCCAACACCGCGAGGGGCGCGGCTCGGCGGCTCGGCCAGGAAGGTCGGCAGGGCACCGGTAGGGCTTCTGAAGGCAGTGCGGGGTGCGGGCAGAATGGCGGAGCACCGGGAGGCCAGTAGGGTGTGGGCAGGCTGGCGGGGCGCGCGAGCAGCGCACGGGTAGGCCGGCGGGGCACCGGTCTGCGTGCGGGGAGTCCAATGGGGTGCGTGGGCAGCGCACGGGTTGGCCGGCAGGTAGCACGGGCAACGCTCGAGAGGCCTTCAGGGCATGCGATAAGCAGGCGAGCAGACCGGCAGGTCATGATGGAAGCGCGCGGGCAGGCTAGTGGGGTGTCGGGTAGTGTGTTGGAGGTAGGCAGGGCGCGCGGCTAGCGTGCGGGCAGGCCAGCGAGGTGATGAGCAGCGCGTGGGCAGGTGGGCTGGTGGCCAGTGGTGGCCAGGTAGGCCGGTTAAGCGTGGCTCGGGCCTGCTCGGGCCGATGCAGGCCGGAGGTGCTCAGCCAAGAACACCAGTGCGCCGCGGGGGCAACGCGGTTCACGAAGGTCATGGGTAGTGCGGCCTTCCTCATCGGTGCCATTGTCGCCTCGTTGCCGCTTCATCACCGTGCCGAAAGAAACTTCACAAAGAGATCGACGGAGGGAGTCGATCCATGTTAGATTGGCCCGCACCCTCCGCGTTTAGGGATGACAACAATTGGTTCAACAAAGAGGAAGAAAGTTGAAAAACAATCGTTCACAATACATCACATCGATTCCTTTTAAACGAAGATGAGGAAAAGGAAAGGAATAATACTCAAAGTAAACCCCCTACCTAGATTGTCGGGCATCCACGATGAAGTTGCGGGAAGAAGACATAAAGGATCATCATTTTTCACATCCGCTAATCACTTCCAAACTCGAGTTCACACAACGGTTGTGGAAAACACTCCATGCTGGTAGGATCCGAGGGATGAAGTCGAAGAAGGTTGTTGTCGGCGTTCTTCGTTGGAAGAACTTTTCTCTCAAGCTCCTCTCTTCCCAAGCTCCACAAAAATATAAAATTCCAACCAAAGAATTATGTCCAACAAAAATAATAGCTTTTCTATTATTTTAGAACTTTGTATTTAAAATTCAAAAGAGATGATTAATTAATTAACACAGCTCCCCTAATTAATGCTTGAGGGGTGGCACAAATTAAATTAAAGGGGAGTTGGCTCCATTAAGGGAAAGAAGGTCAAGGGGTTTCTCCCCATTTAATGGGGAGTTGATGAGGTTTTACCCTCCTCTATTAATAGGGGTTTACGCCTCATGTGGTCCCGACATCATAACCTCTCGCGAGAGGTTATGCTCAGGTGGGCCCCACCACTATAACCTCCCAAAGGAGGTTAAGGTGTGGTGGTACCACCTCCAACTCCCATGAGGAGGTGTTAACCACCCAACCTCCACATGGCAGTTAAAAATAAAATAAAGTGAGATTACTTTAATTTATTACTTCACATGAAAACCCAAAAACTAACCTTTAATCTCATCCAATTGTGGTTGAGGTGAAAGTCTTCTTAAGCGAATACCGATGCTGCGAGTTCAATTATGCCCTCGGATTTCAATTCCGAGCACCGATTCAAAAGTTATAAAATCCCACTTGTACGTTTACTGAACGTACCCGAACAAAACTTTTTAAATTGATTGCAGGTACACCGCGCCTTTGAATTAAGTGCCGTATATTTTTCTGGACCCATGTATTTCAGAAAAACATTTACACGAAATTTTCGAGTCCTTACAATTGGAATGGTCTTATAAATAGTATAACTTATAATTTGTGGATATGTAATTTCAGAAGTCAATTGGGGTAGGACTTAGTGATCTAGATGGCTCATTTAGCATAAATAATATAAAATAATGGTGTCCTTTTATAAATGGGGGAAAGAACATCGATGGAATTAATAAAAAGGTTTAAATATAAAAAACATATTTTCATATGAATGTTGAACCATGAATCTATAATTTTGAATATATTGTAGTATATTGTTCAAATATGAAAAAAAAAATTAAAAGTTTTATGTGGTATTTTAAACCTTATCATTTTGTTTTTCCCCTTGGTGAACTAATTTTAAACTAAATCATGGCAATTAATTTTTCAATTTTAAAGCATTATGATTTTACTTATAAAGAAAAAAATTATCTCATAAATGGATACAGAATTTTATTTTAGACCATTTCTCAACATGAATTTCCTATTTAATTTAGTTTAATATTTTTGAAAATTTAATAAAATATTATTTTTCATAAAATATAATAATTTAATTTTTGACACAAATCATTTAATTTAATTTAATAACATCAAGATAAAAAAGGAATTAGAATATAAACTATTTAAACATATATTATGAATTATTATTAATAATAAAATTCATTTTAATCCATAATACATCCAAAATTATTACGTTTTATGTTTTTTAAAATCATTTCCTTTGATTTTTCTACTACATGAACAAGCATTGTGTCAAGTTTGTATTATTGTTTAAGGTAATTATATAATAATTAAAAATTAGAAATAAGTTACCATTATAAATTAAATTTCATTATTCAAAAATAACATTTATTAATCATTAAAAAATTATTTTTATCCATTTTTCTGGGTATAAAAAAAATTAAAATCAAGAGAGTTACATTTTGTATTATTCTTTACTTAAAAAAATATAAATGTCATTATCAAGGATAAATGTCACAAATAGTACATAAATTTGAATTTGGGATCTAAATAGTTGAATAAATATCTTAAAATTAAATAAATAAAATTTTTGGGTTTATTTTTGTAGCTTATCTCATCTTTTAAACCCTATTTTACCCATGTTACCCTTACCAGGTAATACATATTTTCCATGATTACTATTCATAACAACAAAAAATAAAAGGGAAATATTTTCTAAATTTTAACCCCTTATTAAAAATATGGTGTCCATTTTTCATGATTAAATCTATACAAGTTTAATAAATCAATTTTAATATAAATGTGTAAAACACAATGAAAAATATTTTTTTTGAAAAAATGTGTTTTTATGCATAAAAACTAACTAATATGAAAATAATAATAAAAATAATTAAAATAGAGTCAATTATATTATTATAAATAAAATAGATCATACTTCACGTTAATACCAAATAAAAAATATAATTTTATTTTAAAATTAATTTATTAAATTAAAATTAAGGATATTATTTGAAAAAACATTATTTTGTTACTATTCATTGAAAAATCAATCATTTAAGAAAAATATCAAAATCTCACCCTAAGTTAATTTTGTTATGATAATTTCAAAAATAAATTTAATTTTAACAGATAAGTTTCCTAAAATATAAAAAAATAATTATATTTTTTCACAAAAATCAATAAAACCGATTATTGAGAAATAATGTATTTTTAATATATATAAATAATATACTAAATATTAATTACTTATTTATCAATATATATTATTTATCTAAAAAAATTATACATATTTTTAAAATTCATAAAATTCATATCCATATATCCAATTTAATGTCTAGATATAAAGATAAACTCTATTATGGTTCACATAGACTCTAGTTTGTGTGTATTGTAAGCAATTGAAGAAATTAAATTTATTTGAAGAGGAATATATCATAGAATAATAGTGTGTTACAATGCCTAAAATGGTTTCATGTGTACTCTGGAATGAAAATTGTTTTTTAAGAAAATTTAACTAATTAAATGTATGAATTTTGGACTCCTTGATAATCCAATGAGAAATCTCAAAGAATATCCTCTGAAGATTAAATTTTATTCTTAAATTATCTATCATTTTGAGGATGAAAAGTTTTACAAAAACATAATTTAGTGCCTAGTGAATTTTAAATTACATTTGAAAAATCGGATGTAAACCTTAGATCATGTCAGATATAATGGGGAGAGGAACTCCATGTAACTTGACTATATATTAAAGATAATTTTTTCTAGAGGATACAAAGACATATCTTCCTAAATAATATTAAAATTAGTATATTTATTTATAGAATAAAAAGTAAAAGATATTGAAAATTTAACTCAATATGTATTTGGTAATCCCACTATGAAATACATAGACATAAAATCCCATTTTCGTTTTTTATATTGACATTATCTGAGTTATACCCTTCAGTTAATTTCATTTTCATATAACATGATAACAAGTAAAACTTTTCAATGTATAATCAATTATAAATTTCTTTATTTCTCTCATCAATAAATTTAAAAAATATATCGATGCCTATTAGTCCAACCATGATTAATAGAGTACATATAGATTTTTGCCTTAATCGAAACATTTTTTTTCATTTGACAGTCACCTAGTGCACATAGATTCTTCCTAAAAATTATAACACCTTAATTATCAATATTAAAATAATTAAAATTTATTTCATTCACCATTAACATATTTTCTTTCAAATCATGTTTTTATTTCTAGGCAAACATAATTATTTCTAAAAATTATGATAGTATTGATGCATAAGATAAAAGAAAATGGTGTTTTAGATTAATAATTTCAACTAGAAATTTTATTAAATTGTCAATTGTAGGATTATCTTACAATAAATCCTTATCTAATCGTATATAAACTATCAAATTAATATATCTTCTATCTTTTTTTCTTTACCTAGATGATTGTGAGTCGTAAAATCATAATACATTATCAGTTCTGACTATTTTCACCGCCTTATTTTCAACTATTTTTTATTGAATATATACATTAATTTCTCTTTTTTTTGTATATATATCCCATTTCTCCATATATAAATGATTCTCAAAAGTTTATGAAGAGAAAATTACTGATGTATGTTTAGGATCATGAATTAAAAACTTTTTCATAGGGTTTTAATTATTGTGATATATATGAAATTACATGATCATTCTGTATCAAAACACAGCCAATAACCATTAAATAAGAATCCCTATAAATAAAAAATACCCAATTTTATAATGGTATTTCCCAAACTAAATCACTAATCAGCCACATTTTTTATTCTTGAAAACATTCAACACATCCTGTTGTCTAAATGAATCTAAATCCCTTTTGAGTTGACTTTGATTGGGGGTTAGTTAATTCATAAAATATTTTAACAAAATGTCAGCAACAAACCTATTAATGTATGAAAATTTCAAATATTAGATACATTAGTAGGTATTGTCCAATATTCAACCACTTTAATGTTAGTAGGATCAACCATTAGGTCATATTTTGTTATAATATTTTGAATGAGGGAAATCTAATACAACCAAAATTGACATATTCTAAGTTTTACAAAAAACCTTCTAATTGAGGATATATAGAATAATAATTAAATATTTCTCATGATCCTAATGAATTTTAGAATATACTATAATATAATAAATTAATTAAACCACAAATGTATCCTAAAACACATGTATTATTCAATAAATTATATCCATAAATACAATAGGTGCATTAGTTTACCCAAAGAGAACTACAAAATCAAAATGCTCACAAATATTTTGAAATTAAATATTCAGAATATTTATTCCATTACCATCAACTGATGAAATCCAAACATCAGTTCAATTGTAAAAAAATATTTAACTCCCTAAAGTTGATTAAACAAGTCATAGATAGGGGAAATGGATAGTTGTTCTTAATTGTATTTTTTTATTGGAGTATAATTAATAAAAATACTCATAAAAGCATATTTTTTCTTAATAGACAATACTAAAACACCCCTGAGGTGACCCAAAAATTTCATACATATATATTACATTATTTTAGGTGAATATTAAATATATATCATAACACAAATCCCCAGTAACTATAAAGTTTTAGAGTATTTGGATAATAGATATATGATCATATTATTTTAAAAAAATCTTAAATATCCCCCACTAATATCCCCTCACATAGTACACAAATTAGAGATACCCTACTTAAAATCATTCTTCACATCCTGGGGAAAAAAATATAATAAAGAGTGATCTCATATTCTCGATAACGGTAAAAAAAGAGATATCAATCAATTATAACAAGTGATCCTAAGATAATATTAAGGGTATGATAACATGATTATAAATTACAATAATTATACCCAATTAGTGAAATATCATTAATCATAAATCATGTCAAATGATTTATCATTGGAAAATAAGTAATTCATATGTTGGTGGAATCATAAATAATCAATCATGATCCATGATAATATAATATAATAATAAAAAACTAGTTTTTAGAATGTATATAAGAATAAAAATAATTTATCTAGTTAATGATCACTGCCAAATATATTATTTGGGATTGGGTTCACTCCTCATTTCATTATTTCCATTTTCATGTTTCACTTCTATGAATGTAATAGTGTATAGAGTCCCTTATTATGCTATATTTACTTCCTGTTCCATTCCTTATTACCCCATGATATATTCATCTTTACCCAATGCGTTAGAGGGAAATATAATTTTGCTTCCACCCATCACATAACTTTATATAAAAATATACCACAAGATACTAAAAAAATTAATTAATTGATCATATCATGACCTATATAAATAATATGGGTTTTATTCCATTATTTCATCATATCATAACTCATGAAAAAAAGGGTTTCATAATTATTTCATCATAATATAGTTAGCATGTGGAAACTGAATGGGTTTCTTAGAATCATACATAAAACATCATCATCGAAAATTATCTAGAGAAATAAATTGGATGTTATCATAAGTTAATATCCACAGTTAAGTAATACAATCATTAAATTATGTTTCCAAATATTAAAATACCTTTAAAAGATCACAAGAACATTTTATAAGAAAATTAAAATTTTCATTTAGAAATCACTTATTTAAAATATAAAAAATTTCTAAATATTGAGAAAAAATTTCATTAAAAATAAATATTTAAATAGGTAAAGAAATCATAAAATAAAATAATGGTCATGGTGGTGGTAATATACCTTCATAACTTATAAATTACAAGATACTACTCTTCTCCACTTTAATAAGAAGTCAAAATGATTTGTGTGAAAAACATTTCTTAAAAATAAATTGTAAACCTTTCTAAATGACGTAAAAGATAATGAAAATTAACTTTCAAAAAAAAATCATGTTTAAGTAAAATATTTTATAAAATAATTTTTTAAGAGAATGGACATGAAATAAAAAATTGACCAAAGATGAAATGTGGTTGACTTTTTTTAAAAAATATTTTATTAATAATTTTAAGATAAAAAGAGGGTAAATTGTAATGTTACATGAAAATTACATGAATAACCATATTAGAATAAAATAATTGGGTTTTTAAGGATAAAATCTATATAATTTTTCTCAATAGAATTTTATTATGAACGGTCATAAGAAGAAATGAAATTGTAAAATAAGCAACTTAATACAAGTTATATTTTTATTTATACACAAGAAAATATTATTTTTAATAAATATATCTTTATAATAAATATATTCCATAAATATGTTCATATATAACATATTATTTATCATTCCATTTTAATTTCTAATTATCTTAATATTAATAATTTCTTCATTAAAACAAACATTTGGGTTAAAATGGTATGTTTTTCATGCATGTTTCAGTTCGATGTTTTTTGTACTTCCAACTTGATAATGGTTTCATAATATAAAGAATAATAATAATGAAAAAATTAATATTTATTCATCACATAAAATTTTATAATAATTCATATATTATGGTGAAGAAAAATTAAGTACACAACTTCAATGTGATGGTTGTCCATATGTATGCATTAGTGATGTTAGATGGATGGAATAAAAGAAAGGTAAATAATAATTAAACATTATATAATAATAATTATATCATAAATATAATATTTAATTACTAAATATATCCTTTTTACCATCCATGTAATTCTAAAATAAAAATTTAATCACATTATTTCGTTGAGGTGGAAATCCACACTTATGCACGAGCGACATAATCATTTTCCAACAGATAGAAAGGTAATAATATATATATTAGATATTATAATTAAAAGCAATAATTATGTGTTAAATATAATATATATATATTATATACATCATAATAACCATCTATAAATTATGGTGATGAAAAATTAAATACATGGCTTTACAATGTGGTAGTTGGAAGGCACACACAAATAATGATTTTCTTTCTGATTTGATAGAGAAGGAGATGAATAAAGGTTGAAAATTTTAAAAAATAACACACAAATATTTTTATAATGTTGGATTCATAATTTTGTGATGGATAAAACATGGTGTTAGAAGGTTAAATAAGAAATAAAATTGAAATTACTCAATTAAGAGTTATTCCTCTTCATTGAAAAACCTACCTTGGATTAAACCTAAATACATGAAAGGATGGTATAAAAACCGGGATAAGAAATCTATGTTCTGGGGATATATGTTAGGAACTTATTAGGGTTGTTATTGGATAATATATATGTCTCATTAATTTTCAGGAATAGAGGATGTGTGGTATCCTTTTATAAGGGAGGGAGAGGACACACTTTCTATTTTTAAAAGATTAAATTATTTTAATGTTTTACTCAAGTCAATTAGTTTGAAAATAATAATTATTAAAATCTATGAATTATATATTTGAAATTCCCTAAACAAATAAAATTAAAGTAAACAATTTTTTATATTTTAAACCTTATCTATTTCGGTTAATCCCCCCTGTAAACTTGTTTTTACCTTAATAGTGGTAAAACATTTTTCAGAATTTCTACTTTTCCGTATGACCAAAAATTATGTTGTACTTATTTAGTTGGAATTATTAATTAAAATTAATTGTTATTATTAAAAATATGGAATATTTTTTAAAATATTCAATTTCTATAAGTTTATAAAATTCATTTTTAAATAAGCACGCAATACAAAAAAAACTGTTTTTAGAAAAATGTTGTTTAATGAACACAATTGAGTTTTCCATAATTTATATCCTATTGATAACCAATGAATTAATTTTATAGATGTAAATAATATTAAAATTTAATAAAAAATTTATTACTATTCTTCATAACCAATACAATGGCTATGAATTAATTTTCTCGTTAAATAATGATAATTAAATAGTATATCATGCTTCTTTAAAACCTGGTGAAGAATTTAAAGAAAAAAATAAAAGAAATTAAATTTATTTAAAGATAAAAATATTATAGAATCATGGGGTTTACATTATAATTTATTATTATAATTTCTCCCTTGGTAATTTTTCACTCTCATAAAAATTAATGAGCATACTTTTGCTTCATCATATCTTTGGTTTCCCACATAAATTCCTCGAATTTGTGGGTTTTATATTATACTTTAACCAAGTGAGTGGTCTTGTATCATAGGAAATTATCTCATGGATCTATAATAAACCATAGTTATTCCTCATAATATATATCATTCTCTATTAGTATGAACAATGAATTTAGTACATGTGAATGATCAAGTATTTACTTCCACAAGAGAGATGCATGGAACACATTGTGAAATTGGGAGAGATTTGGTGGAAGTTCCATGTGATAAGCAATTATACCAATATAGACCTGAATTTTGAAAAAATTAATACATGTCAGGGTTATTTTATACTTATTTCAAACCCACACAACCACTTTCTGTAGATAAATTTACAATAATATCTTCTCTCCAATTCAAACTCTATACCTCATCAAAAATTGTCAGCAACACTTTTCTATTACCTTTGAGATTCACTGATATACTGCTAAATTTCACTGACCTTCACTACAATTTATTCATATAGCTCATGTACTAATATATATTTTTCTCTAACTTCATCCTAGAACATTGGATTATCTCACTTTAAATCATAGAAATACTTATAAGTAACTATATGAATACTCAAGTGAAAGCTATTATTATAAGAGAAATTAACCATAAAAAGGTTATGATACCAACATCCTTTAAAATACATAGAACATGATCTCATCATATCTTCTAGGGATTGAATTTTCTTATTAGACTAACCATATATATAATCAAGATAGTCAGTATTGAACATCAACCCTATATCCAAATATTATTTAATACATCTCTTGAAATTTGAGTTGAACCACATATTCTAATTAGATAAAATTGAGTATGGTACTTTATCCAACATATCCTATTCCTTAATATAACTTTTGTAAATCTGATTAGTTAAAAAACATTATCTTACGGAAATTAAGTGTCTAATTTCATAATGCAATTGACTATAACCCAAATTGCATTATTACCTTACGATTTTTTTGTGGGTTTTATGGGGAAATCCAAGGAAATGTTTTTTACATTTCTAATCTAGTATGTGTATTGGTTATAAAATTACCTTATACTTATACCTATAACCCTTAACATTTTTTCATACTGATCATCAAGATACATACTCTACAATATCCCTTTTAATGTTATCCCACAATAAATATTATTTCCAATCTCTATACATATATGATACTCTGAAATTTATAGAGAGTGGTGAAAGATAAGCGTCATACAATAAATAATTCATGTTTGGTATTTAAATGATACATACCTAGTTCATAAAACTTATCATTACATCACAATCTTGGTTGAACTTGTGAATAATTTCCACCTCCTTCTCTGGTTCCAAATCCTTCTTTTAGCCACATTAATCCTCACATGGATGGATGGTTTGACATTTATTTGATAAAGTTATGATATTTCACATTTCCTCAATATTTAAATATATATATTCTACGAATCCATAAATATTGGATCTCTTTCAATGATCATTTGGGAAAAATAGCATTCTTTGTCCAACTTAGAGCATTATCCACCATGTTCACCTTCCTAATGTGGTAGTGTATTGGTGATTCATAATCACTAATCAACTCTAAACATATCCTTTCAAATATATTTTACTATTTTTATGTGAATATGTACTTCGAAATTTAATTATAATTGTATATATCACATCATTTCCAATAAATATAATGCCTCTATAATCTCAATGAAAACATTACTACTGCCAACTCCAAATCATGCGCCAAGTAATTTTTCTCATGAACTATAAATTAGGGAAATGAATGATCTATCATCAAATATTTATTCATGACAAAAATTCTCATTAAATTATTTGATGCATCATTAATGATTAAAAATCATTCTCCATTATAGGGTAGTGTAAGTATAAGTGCACTGACCCGCCTTTTTTTCAACTCCTTCCTCATATTCATCTATACAACGGAACATGTCTGCATTTTGAGTCTACTTGGTTATTATGTCAGATACCAATAGTAAATATCTCACAAAGGGTCTATAGTATTAAACTAACCCAAGAAAACCGGTATATAAATTATGATAGATGGAATGGACTATTGTTCACCAAATTCGGTCTTTATAGGATTTTCCAATATACCTTCACTAGAGATTATATAACCCAATAATGAAAATACTGATAGACAAAATTCACCCCAGGTAAATTTATCATACAACATCTCCTTCCATAGGGTCTTTAGAACAATTCTCAATTTCTATTCCTACTCTTATTGTATCTTTTTATATATAATAATATCATATATAAATACTACCGCAAACTAATTAGGGTATCTTCTAAAGATTTTTTTCTTTATATATAAGAATATAATGGGGGAATTGGTAGGTAAAAATGGAATAAATATAAATTCGTAACTAATATACCTTATATAAAAGGCTATCTTGGATATATCCTCCTTCTTAATCCTCAATTGATGATATCCAGGGTGAAGGTAAATCTTGGAAAAGTATTAATCTCCATGTATGTAAGAACCTGATTTTTCACTCAGGTATGGATCCTTTAATTTTCGGTCTAGATATTTACTTTGGACCAAATATAGATGCCTAATGAGTTATCAAAGGTTATAAGGGTGTCCAGGGCTTGTTTGGAGCTCAGAACGCCTCTTTTTGGGAAAGTCGCATGGTTTACGCATGGTTTGCGCACGGTTTGCCCAACTGTGCAGAAGATGTTTTCCGGATAGTGGCACCTCACACAGTTGGTGCATATCCGTGCATCCAAACCCTGTAAACACCCCTTTTTCGAGTTTTGGACAAAAAAACTCGCACGGTTTGCGCACAGTTTGAAAAACCATACGGAAAAATCATGTGTAGGTTAAAAACCTATGTAAAATGTCCAAAAATCCCTTAATGATATATTAATCCAACCCCTTCCTCTCTAATCTGAGCTTATGAGGGATTGACCTATTTTTCTCTCATTTTTTAGCTTTCTGAAGATCCAAACTTTGAATCTAGATATATTCTTTGTCCAGCATTGGATCGAGCTTTTGTTCATCATGTTGGATGTGCACGGTAAGTACTCGAGTCTTCTTAAGATGTTCTTCTTCCCTTTCACACTCAACCTGGAAATTGACATGTGAGTGTTTTTCACATTTTATTAGATCTACTCTAATCCATGGAACATTAAGGGTCGATACTGGAGGAGAGTGATCATACAACCCTAATGTGGGTGGTCAATAACTTATCCCTAATGTTCATTGTTTTTGAATGTTTGTGTGGGGCCCACTAGTTTCGTTGGAAACCGTTTCTTAAATTAATATGCCAGGATTATATGTGTTATAATCGTATGGTTATTCTCATTCAGAATATGTGATTAGTTGTTAGTGGTTTCATCCAAAACTCAATACGCCTCATATCAAATATTATGTCATAATTGGGTTATTAGTGTTTTGGCATTTTTGAGCCACAGTTTGGGTGTTCCTTTACTTTACATTGCTAAAGGTGAGTCTTACTATCATAATTGGCTTGTTATTACTGATAATTTCATAATAGCATGTACCATGTATTCTCAACACCTGACCCACCAAAGGTAAGTGCTTATAAGTGTTCGTTAAATGTAAAATATGAAATTTGAAATGGCATGTATACTAAGTATATAACATGGCATTATCAAAAGTGATTGAATAAAGGTTACATGTCTATATCACACCTTTCCATGTTGATGGAAGGTAGTAGAGTGAACATAAATAATTTAATAAGCCTTAATAACTAACTAAGACTTGATTAAATGGTTGCAATGCTACTTGGAATATCCACACTAATGAAGGACAAGGCTTGGTCGAATGGTTTCAACTCTACATGACCTATGCACACTAATGGAAGGAAATAATTAAAAAAATTAATTATCACATAATTACGAAATCAAATAGGAATGGACTGACTCATGCTCACCTTGAATTCTGCGAAGAGAATACCTTGGGCATCGGAAACCCCATTCTTATTCAATGATATGGTTTCATTTGGTTGATACCCACCGAGACTCCATTTATTTTCTATTCCTTGGATGCCCGGTATACTACCGTTGGGTCACCTTCTTATTCCAGGATACCTTGGATACACTCCATGGATCTAGAATTGACAAGTAGGTGCCTTGGATACACTCCTTGGACCCAGTACTTTCTTAGCCCTGTTTTACTTTAGATGAACTCATTGGACTCCATAGATGCCTTATTATGGAATGCCTTATATTATTCTCCTTGGATTACACTCATACCCCTCAGTTAGACTCAGATACTACTAAGTTAGCATTATGTGAGTTTATGTTACCTTGGTTTTTACCCTGGAACTCCCTCACCAGATATTATTGACTAGTTTCCTTGTTTCGTCATAGGACCTTCACTACTTATACTATCACGAGATGATGTCAGTGTTGTCTATGCCTCATGTGACCTATTAAAATTAAATGGCAATTTATTAATTAATGAATTGGGTACATGTTCAAACACCAATAGAGGGGTGAAGCAGGTACATGGTTATTTAGTTATTTTGTACTTCTTGGTTTACTATATATATATATATATATATATATATGCATGCATGCACACTGTTATATTCCATTACACGGGGCAGATATAATAGACACCGTTTGTGGTGACCCACTGATATTTATCTCACACCATCTCGGGGTACCAATTGGTACCTAGAGTATATTGCACGGTTGCAGGTATTGACAAAGGGAAGCATGTGGCTTCTATTACCTAATTATGTGCTAATTGGATGGAGCTTTATAGTACATGGTTGTGTAGGATCTCAAGAATCTTGGATTAGAATTTGTTTTCTTTTACCTTGTGGAACATTTTATTATTATCGTATTGTACCCATGCTTTCTAGTTTTTTAGTGACATGACATTATATCATCATTGTGCCAATTGTTACAGTTATTGTAATTCTTGTTTATCTATTTCATCAGTTTGTTTCCACAATTTATTTATATTAATTCTGATGTTTTCTATTTGTTTATATCCCTTTATGATGTGCTAAACTCTGCTAATGAGGGCATAGTCTTTCCACGAACACAGCCTAGGCCCTCGCTCCTAGTCAGCAAACTCTAGCATTCAAGAAGATGCGCTTGAGGCCAAGTGGCCCATCAGGATCGGGGCACCCATTAAGTGGCATCTATGACCAGGTCATCACAAAGTGATATTAGAGGAAGGTTCTTTTCTTTCTTGACTATTTGGAGACAATAGATTGGATAATAGAAATGTTTGGGAATTTTTCATAAGTCGTGCTTGGGCGTTGTGAACCCATGTTCAGGGTAAAATACAAGTTACCCATAATGCAATTGTTGTTCTATTTTTCCTATTAAAGTTGATATTATTTCACCATTGGGTGGCTCACATGTTGAGTGGTGTTGTTGATTATTACTCTTTGGGAATTTATTTCATCCTTGGAATGATGATATGAGGGAAAGTATTACTGCTACATGCATCATTATCAGCACCTAGAATTCACATGTCATGCATATTGTGATACCATATATGTGTATTTCACTACTTTTAATTTCTTGATATGTCTGTGATTGTTGAGTGATTTTGTGATAGCTATTTTTACGTGTAATACTTTGGCTTCGATTGAGTGATTTCATATCTCAATTCATGAGGTGTATGGGCCCTCATGGGTTGGAATGATTAATTTATCGAGTCAAGCCATTATGATATAAGTAAATGGTAGTTGTTTTCAGTGATAGTTTTATAGAAACTGATTCATCAGAAATGAAAATCCATTATAAAGTGAATCCAAAATAAAAAATGAATTGGTTTCATATCCTTATTCCACCTTGTCATGTTTATGAAAGGTAAAGTAGTGGACCTAAGAATTAAATGCAAAATAAAATAAAACTTTACTTAACCACTTACCGATGCCAAGATGTCTAAGTGGGTAGTTTGGGTAGTATGCCTTCTGTAGTGAGATTTCATATGATATTTTCTCCTAGTGATTAGGTATCCTTTATTCTATTCTTGTTCTAATGTGTGTTCTTGGCATTTGTAGAAAAATGCCGACAAGATGTCCTTATGTTATTCACCACAAAGGTGGTGATGGCCATGCTCCATACATGGTGGTCCCTGATCCATAAGTATTACTTCTAGGAGTTCCAATTGAGGTACCGTCTACTGTACCTAATTAGGGAACTTATTCCCAAATTAGTGATAGTTTCCTATATCTTATGCAGTCCATTCAAGCTGCTCCATAGTTTTCACCTACGATGGATAATATGACTTGAGACTTCCAACAGCAGCATCATCCAACTTTTTTAAGGGACGGCGGATCTCAGGCTGGTAAGTCTTTTCTGGAGGCAATGTTGTCTACCTTTGAAAATTTGGAAACCCCTCTATATTGAAGATTCAATCTTTCTACATACATGCATCAGGATTCAGTCAAGAGTTGGTGAGATGTCGTTACCCAGGTCGGACATCGTTAGGGCATGTTATGGGTTGACTTCTAGACTATATTCTATGATCAGTTCTTTCCTCAGTCACTCAAAGATGAAAAAGCCAAAGATTTCATGCATCTCGAGAAGGGTTCTATGTTAGTTATGGAATATTCATCATGTTACACTGATTTAAAATTCTTTTCACTACTTCTAACTGGTGATGATATTTCTCAAGCTATACATTTTGAAGATGGGATTCAATATGAAATCTAAAATCAGGTGAATGTATTTCGCCTTCCTTCCTAATATGAAATAGTGGATCAGGACCTTATCACTGAACGTAACATGAGGGAAGGACCGAGTATCAGGTTTAAAGGATAAGATGCGTCAATCTAGTAGTTCTTCTAGTGGTAGGAAACGTTACCTTGATGTTTTTTGTCAGGTAAGTGGCAGACAGAGTATCCAGCTTGATAGCTCTATAGTATTTCCTCAGTGTGAAAATCCAGGGCATAAGAAGCCACAGTGTGATAGAGACCCTATGGAGTGTCGGTCTTTCAGCTGTATGGGTTATCTTCAGCACTTTTGTAGGACATTTCCACCATCTTTGAGTGGAAACAGATCTATGGAAGCTCCACCTTTAGAAGTGAGTTCTTTTTCACTGCATCAAGCAGGGAGTTGGAGTAGCACCAGTAGGTCTGGCTGAGGAGGAGGTCATGGTCATGGTAGTCTGATCCCTGATCACCAGCTTCACCTATAGAAAAGTCATGATGGTGGTAGTACATCTATTGCATAGGGTTGTGGATCAAGTCAATTGTATGCCTTATAGCCGATACCCAGGGATCAGGCTTCGGGACCATCTACAGTATGAGGTACTATTCTAGTAGCCTCTACTACTATCTCTAATTTTTTTGATACAGGTGCATAAAACTCTTTTATTTTTGTATCTATAATGGAATGTCTCATACTAGAGATAAAATATCACTAAGGTGTAATTTTGAGTACCCAGATCATCATTTCAGGTATGTTTTTCCGTTTCTGGTCATTTTTTGAGAAAAAGAAAAAAATCTGGAAATTTTCTAAGCACACACTGTGTACTTTATGAGTACACGTTGTGTACATTTCTCCCACGCGAGTCCATGTGATGGCCGTGTCTGGGAAACACACATAGTGTGTAGCGGTGATGTGTAGGCCGCTTAATGCGGTGTACGGAAATGGCCAGTACACATTGTGTACTCATGAAGTACACACCGTGTACTTTTCTTTTTACTTCATTAATCAGACTGGGGTCGCGTCTTAAACCTATTTTCATCTTCTTCTCCACTTAATTACATCCAGAGTATCCGAGGAGGCCAAATCTTTTCCGAGCCACCGATCCATCACCGGTTATCCAAATCGAACATCTTCGATTGCAATGGAATCACAGCGGGGAGTTCTTGGTTCTTCTTTGGACACATTTCCTTATTCCTTCCCTTGTTAGAGTTATCTGAGGTTGAACATTTTAGACGTTTTTGCAGATCTTCTCCATTCTAGGCTGATTCACAGGCCGAGGTTCAAGTATATTGATCTTCTAGGATCGAGGTAGGTGGTTTGTTTCCCTACATTGAATGTCTTTGAGTTTTTGGTGCAAAGTGCCAGATACCCATGTATCGGGTATCTCGGGGTAGGGTTTTGACCCTATATGGTTATCTATCTTAGATTTCTTATGTGATTGAGACTATTAGATGAATAATGATTGCTTGTCGAGGATCAACCCATGGGTTTTTTCCCTAGTTTTAGCTATTTACCTCCATTTGGATTAGGTTGTTTGTGAGGCATACCTTGTCGCATTGATTGTCTACCTTGAGATATCTGATTTCATGTATTTCTTGTTGTTTATATGCTCTGATGCATTGTAGCTATTAGCCAAGTAGTTTTTGAACTTACTTAGGGCCGATGACAGTCGATTACGCATGACTAGACTACTCAGGGCTATGTGAACCTGGTGTGATAGACTAAAGAGGGAATTGACGATTAAGGGCTTACCAAGAGAGTCTATTATAAATTAGTATCATTCACCAGATCAATGGGAATTGTAATTTTTGCTTCCTCGTAGTTTCCTTAGTTACGTATCAAGACTACAGGGGGAATTGGACTTAAGTGCTTCCTCAGAGAGTCCATAGCTATCATTGCAATACCACAGGAGAATTGACAGTGAGTGCTTCCCAGAGTGTCTGTGCCTTTGTATGATTACTTGACTATAGGGGTCTGCCTATATGAGCCACCCAGAGAGTCATTGTGAATATTTTTTGGTTAGTTGTGACGAGTCCACCAAGCCAAATAAAAAGCTTGTGTTTTGTACTGCTTGTAGTTTAGGTAGTCTATTGAGAATCATGTTGTGTTACTTGTTATGCTTTGGGAATATAGAGCTGCTGCTAGATTCCTTGGGTTATAATTAAATGACTGAATTAAATTACTAATTAAATGTGTATGGATATTTTTAGGGTTGTTTACTTAGTGTACTCTGGTTTCTCTGCTGCATTTATTACATTTTCTTTTGCTAAATTTCTCACTGACAGTAGGGCACAGACCTTGTGGTGATTGCATACTAGGATTAGTCTCACACCCTTTTTGGGTCCTTCTTTCTGGCCCAAACAGGTTATATGATTGCAGGTGTGGATAGGGATTGTGGCCCTTCTACTTCAAGTACATGATTTTTGGTTGTAGTTGGAGAGCATAGGACCGAGCCTAGGCTTGTGATGCTGCTGGAGTTGCTGTTTACTTTTAGTACCTGTTCCCAGTTGTATTTCATCACGTTATTGTGTTTGCTGCTTTCCTTAGATACTTGTACTTGCGGCATCATTTTCATCAATATTATATTATACATTTCTTCTGCTGTTTAGTTTCTATCATTTTATGTTGTTTACTGCTTCTGTTATTGACTCTTACTTCCTTTTCTTTGTATACCTTACCAAATGAGGGCATAGTATCCCCAATGTCTCACCAAGGCCCTCGCTGCTAGTCGGCAGCCTCTGGCATTTGGGGAAATGCGTTTGAGGTCAATTGGCGAACCGAGTACTGGGCACCAGTTGAGTGGCTCCGGATTCGGGGCGTTACAAAGTGGTATCAGAGGGAGGTTCTTCCTTTTCTATTGACATACTATTTAGAGACATTAGACGGGGATAGGATAGAGTAGGTAAATGGTAAATAGTTGTGCCCAGGCATTCTAGAACCCGTGTATAGGGAAAAATCCAGATTACCTTGAATATTGCAATTTTTGAGTTTTTTCAAATGTTACAGTTTAATTGATTTCAATGTTGGGTGGTGCACTTGTTTTGTGATATTACTATTTGTATGATTGTGGTTCTATTTTGTTTTAGCTCGATGATATGAGGGTATTCCATCTCATGCATCATATAGGAACTTTTTATAAAATCACATGTCATGGATTTTTCCATTCCATATAGATTGCATTATAATTTGCATGTTGTTGTGGTAGAATTTCTGATAGAAGATGCATGCTGTTGTGATAGTTTTTGTGATAGAATACCTTCTATGTTTATAGGGTATCATTTTTTTAGAGATTCTTTATCATGGACACCAAACATTGGTCTTAGAGGTGTTATGGGCCCTCGAGGATCGGAATTTGGTGGATCGTTAGTTGTTATACATTTTACTTGTTATATCCATTGTTATGATTCCAAGGTTTGATTCTCAGGGAGTATGGGCCCCCAAGGATCGTAATGTTTCACCTTAACACTTGTTTTCTGTGTTTTCTGGGCTCCGGTGCAGTTCTGAGGTTACTGTCTGGAAAAACCTAGAATATACGACATGTACTTTATGCATACACTCAGTGTAGTTTTTAGTCGGGTCCCAGACTGTGTTGGGAAGAGACACGAGGTTGTAATGTTTCCTGTAGGAACACGTTGTGTACTAGTTTAAACGCCATGTAGTATGACTTGGGTATTCGGCCGTGTCATGAACAACACAGGCTGAGGGTTTCCTTCAAGCACACGCCATGTCCATCAGGAACACGCCGTGTAGGGTCAGCCGTGTGTCAGGCCGTGTCTCTTACAACACGGGCCAGGTAAGGCATGTCTAGTACACGTCGTGTCATCCTTCAACAAGATGTGTGGTTTTGTATTAGGGGAGACATGTGACCACACTGTGTAGCTGAATACATGGGTTGGAAAATCCATAGGGAAACACGCTGTGTACCATGTTGACATGCCATGTAGTAGTGGTATGTGTACCAGTCCGTGTGTCTAAGGATACGGACAGGGAAAAAATCTTAAGGACACGCCCTATAAGTGGACAAACACACAGTGTAGTTTCCTGTTGGGACAGTCCATGTTCCTTTCCGTGTGGGAGTAATCGGGCATGAAGAAAAAGGGGTTAATACATGCCGTGTAGTTTGAGAACATGTCGTGTATCCGGGTGGTTTACACAGCCATATATGTCCAAGGTAGAATTTCTGAAAAACACTTTGTGTAGTGTTACTAACACGCCTTGTAGTCATGTTTTTCCAGAATTCTAAATTTTTTCCCCTCTTTCTCTGTTTTACTCTCTTATGATGCAGTTGTGTTCGTCGTTAAAGAAGGTGTACTTTTGGATTTTCAGAGCTATGTCACCAAGACTGTAGAGACCTGAAGCTTGACATACATATATATTACATCACTTTTGTGGAATACTTAATACATAACAAAATCAAACACACAAGGACCGTAATAGTTTAGTGTCTTTGGAAACTCAGAACGTAATCTTCTAATCGTGGTGAAAGATCTTCAACATCTCCCATAAAGATCATCCACTTTTTGTTTCCTCACCTAAAACCTTTCTTTTAATCCTAGGGGAAAATAAAACATAAAAAGGGTGAGCTAAAATGGTTAGTAAGGGTAAGCATGGATAAAATAAAACATAACATATACCTTTTAACTTAAAAACATGAACATAATGTTTAAACATCAAAATCTTGAGCAACGACTTAAAATATGGAAGTACATAAGGCATAGATCATAATGGAACATAAATCATGATAAAATAGCATGGGAATAAAACATTTAATTGTGGAATCCATTAAGAACATTTAATGATTTCCATAGTAGCCAAGGCATTGCTGCCAAGACCATCTCTGTGGACAAAGTCCCTTTCTGAATCGAGTTCACTCCTCGTTCCAGTCCTGTAATACTGAACGGGATTAACTTAACATTCCAGCCATGTCTATCTCATGAGATATAAATCTTTATCTAATGCATTGGATGGAGATATAGGTCCCAACCATCTCATAATGAAATCATTCTTACTTGTTCCACAAAATAAACAAACATCATTAATAAAAACCCAATAAATAAAATGGGTTTCATAAAAATCATCCCATCATTACATAATCCATATAAAAGAAATGGATATAATTTCATAATAATAAAAGTGAAACCATGTAAATCATAGAGACATTATACTTGAAACATACACATATGAAATAATGTTATCTTAGATGAAAAATGGTATTGATAAAACACTTGAAATGAATTCTTGAGGAAAATATCCTTAAAATAATTCTCTTTCCACAAAATGTCATGCAATTTTAAAAGAAAAGGATTATGTTGAAAATAGTCATGAAATATTTTGGAGGAAGCTTTATAAAAATAAGGCTTTATAAAACCATAAAAATCCATTCATGTCGTATAAGTTAAAAAAACATTCTTCTCGTACTTTTGTCGGAAAAGTCAAAAGGTACCTTGAAGGGTAAATAAAAGAAAGATTCATACCATGGGGTAAAAGTCAAAATGGGTAAAAAGGACTTTAAACATACATGAATACACTTTTATAAAACATGGTCATGGATGATAGCAATATCCCCATTAAATACTTACGAATAAGCAATCTCGGATAAATATGAGATTTGTAAAATTATCCCTTACCTTAGGTCTAATATGCTTCGTACGTATCCGAACCTCCAGTATAATGATTTAAATAATGTCATTGACTTATTAAATAATCACATTCATTGTTATTATATCATATATGGTTCACTTATGACTTTATATTACCTGTTCTTTTGTAAGTTTTATGTTAAAGTAGCGTTTTGGGTAATATTGTTTTATTTATCGTACATGTTTGGACTTGTTGTTCTTGATATTATTACCTATATCCTGATTTATATAATTCCAGAGTGTAAAAAATGATTTATATATAATATATATTCATCATATACATATATATTATAGATCTATAAAAAGAAAGGAAATACACTGTTCATGGAGACGGTAGGTCGTACGTACGCATGAACACTATTTTCATTTCCTTATTGAATTGACTGAAATTAAATAGATGAAATACATATATATATATATATACAAAAATCCAGTAGAATTACTATGTCATATATTTCATTATTATTCATTATATATACTTTATAATCATTATTGAATGGTTAATCATGGAAAATGAATCTCATTGCATTCATGGAGACGGTAGTCCGTACGTACGCACGAGCGATGATATCATTCCCATGATCGTGGAACTATATTAAAGTGTATTTATAATATTATATAATCAATATCACTTTACAATAATCATATATATTCATTACTTTCACCATTATACCCATCCAAGTAAGGTGGTGGTGGAAAATAGATTACACGGTGTGGAGACGGTATTCCGTACGTACGCACGCGCGGTGATTTCATTTTCCGTAGGATGGATAGATGGTGAAATATGGTTGTTTCATACTTATAATAACATATCAGTATATGAGTGATACTTATGTTATTACTTCATAATGAAAAAACTAAAGAAGAAGAAGTGGAAGAAGAAATAAAGTTGAAAGAATCGGTAACAGACATTACCTCTTCTTAAAAGAGCATCTTTGAGACCTCCACTTAGGGCACTAAAATTGGTCTCTAAAGCAAACCAGGACCTCTAAGATGTTTCTAGGGAAGTGGAGAAGAGAAATTTTCAGGGTTTGGACGAGCTTTAATGCTCAAAGTGGTGTGAGGAAGAGAGAGAGGAGGTGCTCTTTTATAAGAGAGGAGAGGGGCACCTTTGGAATAACTAAAACTATTATTTTATTATAAAGTCATATTCGGTTTTTAATAGATCCAAATTGATTTATTTCAAAGATAAGGTGGGTATGGGTCGAAATCCTCTCATACAATAGAATTTTGAAAAGTTTAGGTCATTATATTAACCTTAACCTTTAGTTTTAACTCTTAGTTAATTAGATTGACATTTACCATGTCACTTTGTATTTTTATATTATATAGTTAATAAACTTACCATATACATCCAAGCGATCCCCAAGTGGTACATTAATGATACACCTATCATTATATAAGTATCTTGGCTAAACAATAGATTTTTAGGAATATAATAACAATTAATAATATAATACTTGTTTTAAAAACTATTTTATGTCAATTTTGACACGATTTGGTAATTGATTTTTGTTAAAATCATAACAGAATTATTATTTCTAAAAAAGTTAATTAAAGAAATACTAACATGTCATAGTAACATATAAAATTATTTTAATTTATAAAAAGTCTCAAATTTCATTTATTTGGTTATTTATAACATCAATTAAGTCAATATTTCATTAATAAGATAATTATTGCATCATCATTGTGTCATAAATAAATTAAATTATTTTAAGTCTAAAAATTAAAAATAAAATACCATTATGTAGAAAATCTTTTTATCTTCCTAATTAATATTTATAGTCTAATTTATCTTATGTATAACCCTATATTAAAAATGATTTATTTATTAAACATTGATTTTAACTATTTTAACCCTTCTTTAAATAAATTAATAATAAATGTCCTAATCTAATCCGAGTGGGCCTAAATGGTCATATTTTATTCCTAAGGTTTTTTTGGCCGAATTACACTTATCCAATATAATTAGGACATGTGTTAGGGTAATAATAATATCATTTATACCCTTAATTACCCTATTTACTTTTAATAGTGGTAAAAAAAAGTAAAAAGTTACTATTCACCAAAAATTATTTTCATCTCATTGAACCACATTTTAGTCCTTGATATTAACCGTGTGTCTCGGATTTTTGAAATTCCACTCACAGAAGCGGTAAAATTATGTTTTATGAAAAATTCAGTTTTTTAACTACCACTTAGTGGTTTCACTATTCATCAAAAAATGAAAGTTTCCAGAAAAATACCAAAAATTAGCCCTGAGCTATATTTGATATTATGAATCCAAAAATGATGTCTATTTTACCAAATTCAAAACATATCAGTTGCATTAATTAATTTAAAAAGTAATTCCCGTCGTCAAAACAAATAGCGTGTTCTTAAGAGATAATAACTATCAAAAGATTGACACTTGTTTATGTCTGGTTTAAATGTGAATTTAAATCCAATGACCAAGATTGTATTAAATGGTAAAAATATATTCTAAATATACTTTTAAACCACTCAAATTAATAATTTATCACTATAAATTATTTCGATTAAAAAAGTTGTTTTTAATTAAAATTTAGTAATTTTCACTATTCATCAGAATATGAATGTTATCCGAAAAGTACCAAACTTTCACCCTATGATAATTGCGATATTCCAAATAAAATTTACAAAATTTCAAAAATTGGGTATTACTATTCATAATGGCTATTTTTAATAATATTTTAATAGCATATCGTTGTTTAGTAAAACCCGGTATTGCGTACAACACACGCTATCGAGGAAGGTCGTGATTGCATGTAATGCAAGCCAAGTCAGGGTTGTGTGTATTGAACGACTCTTTTGTCATTGCGTATAACAAAATACATTGAATATATATATATATACTCAATGTTTCATAGAATAACTAATATCAAACAAACATGAAATTGTGTGTAACACGGTCCAAGATTAATGTTGCGTATACTACAAGCTAATACGGTGTTGCGTATAGAGAAAGATAATCTTGGTGTGGAGTACAACAGAAGATATGAAAGAAATTAAAATTAATATACCTTATAAAATCTCGGGTTGTTACATTCTACCCCCCTTAAAATGAATTTCGCCCTCGAAATTCGTCAGGGTTATAAATCTTTTACTATTCATAGAAACCCATATCGTAGAAAGGAATACTAAAACATAATTTTAAAATCTAAAGTATGAAATGTAACGATTACCCAAAGAAACTCAGAACTGGGTTTCCATATAGGAAGAACATAGGTGAAAATATGGATATGGAAGAAAATCTAACCATCAAGTTTTGATGGAGAGTGGTAGAGAACATAGCTATGAAAAAGCCAACAATCACAAAGCCATAAATTTGTGACAATCTAAGGTATCATATGATTCATCGGATATAAGACCACTAGGACAACATTTTTTGTTTTCAAGATCATTTCCATAAAGTTGATGAAATTGGGTTAGAATAAATACTTTCGTGATTTTGGTACAGTCTCACCGTTGGTCGTTCTTTGGACAATTTCCACTTCATCTCTTAAAGAAATGAATTTGAATTTGTCATTCGTGATGTGTTAGCAGATCATGTGATATAATGATGTGTCATTCCATCTGTCTCAAACAAAAGGTTAGAAAAGTTATCAAATAATACATAAGTCAATCTATAGTGAGATTAATCATATATGGTTCCTAAAATGGACTTATACATCATCTATCATACCGCTTAATAAAATAAAACTAGTTTCTACTAAACAGGGACTTCCTGTAGGCCAGTAGTAGGCGATAAAGGCCAGTCACACTTTGATTGTGGGTTCGATTCCCACAGCCTTGTCCGATGCGATGGGTTGTCGCTCGTCCTGCAGATCTTCTTTTTTCTAAAACTACATTACTATAACATCCCATCAATAATATCGAAAAAAGTTCTATCCTTAAACAATACTAACTTATGTCCAACATAATCCATTCCAATCTTTAGGCTTATCTAAAATACTTCGGTCCAAGATCATAGTATAAAGAAAACAATTACTTGAAATGTCATCACCCAAGCATGTGAATACCATCATTTATCCCCCATATATCTTGTTGGTCACATTCCAATCATGTGAATAACTTAATCATGTATTCTCTTGAAAAATGAATACCCATTAAACCTTAGTGAAAACATGAATGCTGTCAAAAGTTAACTCTTTCCACATACCAAAATCCAAAAATTCCATATACTCAAACCATGATATAACCTTCTCCTTATATCAGTAATGAGCTCATTAATACTATCAAACATCTCATTATCTTCTTATCCCTTCATTATGCGCATATCATCTTACTACCAAAAGTATCTCAATCACTTTCTATGGTTACCAGTACCATAAAATTATTGAAAGCCACAATAGACCAATACATAAATATTCCAATATTCCACGATACTATATACATCATTATTTTGGAATCCCATTACATAAACACTTAATCATTCCAACACATCGTTTTCATATTCAACATCGCCAATAGTGATCACCTGTGACTTCCCTTTGTCCTTTACCTTAATTGGTTGCTCATGTCGATCATCATTAACCCTTGGATCAGGGCATTGATTAGCATAATACCCCATTTCATTTCACATAAAGCATTGAAGTGTTATTGGTTCATTCTCTATAGTCTTTTATTTATTCACACCATTAGCAACCCTTTTTCCATTACTTCGACACTCAGCTGCTGAATGACCTTCTTTTCCACACTTAAAAAATTTTCTAGTCCCTTTAAGACAATCTCCACCATGATTCTTTCCACACTTTGACCATAAGGAAACAGTCATCTTATTTTCACAATTATTCTGAGATTTCTCCTTCAACTCCATCTTTCGTTTCATGTCAAAAACATGAGATGGATATGTAACACCAACTTCCATTTCTACCTTAATAGCACATCGCAAAATTTCTTCATAGTTACTAAAGTCTCTTATAGATAATGCCCTTCGAAGATTTGGTATTAAGCCACTGAAAAATCAATCAACTTTACTTTCTGGTTGGATGATGAAGCCAGATGCATACCTTGCAAGCCTTGTAAAATTCACTTCGTATATACCAACAGATATCATCCTTTTTCTTTAGTTCAAGAAACTCCTTCTCCATCTTTGTTCGAAGAATACGATGGAAGTAATTATTGAAAAATAAATTATTTAACTCGTCCCATTCCATGGACTCAATTTCATCTCTTGGCCTTGCATTCTTGATAAGATTCCACCATTGATCAGCTTCACCATCCAAACGATATATTGCTAAGATGACTTTATCATGTTCAGAACATTGAAGAACTGAAAATATCTTTTCAGTGGTACTGATCCATTGTTCAGAAACAAGTGGATCAGAAGACCCACTGAAAGAAGGTGGATGTTGCCTCATGAAGGACTCAATAGAATATTGTTCCCTTATCTGCTCATTGGGAAGTCCAGAATGATTCATAGCTTGTGTAAGTATAGCAATAAGATTTTGCACTCCATCTCCCATAACATTTGTTTGTTCAAGAGGACAATCATTTCATTGTCCATTACATTTATCGACATGGTTCCTTTGGGTTCCATCCATCATCTAAAACCCAAAAAGAATAGTGTGAGAGGCAAAAATCACGCTATGGAAAACAACATAATAAATGGGGAGTAACTTCAATATCTAACATCTTAGGTTTAATATAATATCTTTACCATAATTATATGACTATAACCTGTACTTATACTTAACCTTAGGTACATCCCTATACATACCTTAGAAATATCTCTAGGGATCTCACTAAAGTTCTCACATCCTAGTTTCCAAAGGTTGACTTAACCTTTCCTCTGATACCAACTGTAGAGACCCGAAGGTTGACATACATAGATATTACATTACTTTTTCGGAATACTTAATACGTAACAAAAATAGAAACACAAGGACCTTAATAGTTTAGTGTCTTTGGAAACTCAGAACGTAATCTTCTAATCGTGGTGAAAGATCTTTATCATCTCCCATAAAGATCATCCACTTTTTGTTTCCTTACTTAAAACCTTTCTTTTAATCCTGGGGGAAAATAAAACAAAAAAATGGTGAGCTCAAATTCTCATTAAGGGTAAGCATGGATAAAATAAAACATACCATATACATTTGAACTTAAAAACATGAACATAATGTTTAAACATAAAAATCTTCAGCAACAACTTAAAATATGGAAGTACATAAGGCATAGATCATAATGGAACATAAATCATGATAAAATATCATGGGAATAAAACATGTAATTGTGGCATCCATTAATAACATGTAATGATTTCCATAGTAGCCAAGGCATTGCTTCCAAGACCATATTAGTGGATAATGTCCCTTTCTGAATCGATTTCACTCCTCGTTCCAGTCCTCTAATATTGAACCGGATTAACTTACCATTTTATCCATGTCTCTCTCATGAGATATAAATCTTTACCCAATGAATTGGAGGGAGATATAGGTCCCACCCATCTCATAATAAAATCATTCTTACTTGTGCCACAAAATAAACATACATCATTCATAAAAACCCAATAAATAAAATGGGTTTCATAAAAATCATCCCATCATCACATAATCCATATAAAAGAAATGGATATCATTTCATAATAAGAAAAGTGAAACCATGTAAATCATAGAAAAATTATACTTGAAACATATACATATGAAATAATGTCATCTTAGATGAAAAATGGTTTTGATAAAACACTTGAAATGAATTATTGAGGAAAATATCCTTAAAATCATTCTCTTTCCACAAATTGTCATGCAATTTTAAAAGAAAATGATTTTGTTGAAAATAGTCATGAAATATTTTGGAGGAATATTTATGAAAATAAGGCTTTATAAAACCATAACAATCCTTTCATTCCATATAAGTTAAAAAAACATTCTTCTCGTACTTTTTTCGGAAAAGTCAAAAGGTACCTTGAAGGGTAAATCAAAGAAAGATTCATACCATGGGGTAAAAGTCAAAATGGGTAAAAATTATTTTAAAAATATATGAACACACTTTTATAAAACATGTTCATGGATGATAGAAATAACCCCAGTAAATACTTATGAATAAGCAATCTCGGATAAAAATGAGATTTGCAAAATTATCTCTTACCTTATGTATGATATGCTTCATACATATCCGAACCTCATATATAATGATTTAAATAATGTCATTGACTTATTAAATAATCATATTCATTTTTATGATATCATATATGGTTCACTTATGACTTTATATTACATGTTTTTTTGTCAGTTCCATGTAAAAGTAGCGTTTTGGGTAAAATCGTTTTATTTATCGTACATGTTTGGACTTGTTGTTCTTGATATTATTACTTATATCTAGATTTAAATAATTATAGAGTGTAAAACATGATTTATATATAATATATATTCATCATATAAATATATCTTATAGATCTATAAATAGAAAGGAAATACACCGTTCATGGAGATGGTAGGCCGTACGTACGCATGAACACTGTTTTCGTTTCCTTATTGAATTGACTGAAATTAAATATATGACATACATATATATATATACACAAATCCAGTAGCATTATTATGTCATATATTTAATTATTATTCATTATATATACTTTATAATCATTCTTGAATGGTTAATCATGGAAAATGAATCTCATCGCATTCGTGGAGACGGTAGTCCGTACGTACGCATGAGCGATGATATCATTCTCATGATCGTAGAATTGTATTAAAGTGTATTTATAATATTAAATAATCAATATCACTTTAAAATAATCATATATATTCATTACTTTCACCATTATACCCATCCAAGTATGGTGGTGGTGGAAAATAGATTACACCACGGCGTGGAGACGGTATTTTGTATGTACGCACGCGCGGTGATTTCGTTTTTCATAGGATGGATAGATGGTGAAATATGGTACTTTCATACTTATAATAACATATCATTATATTAGTGATACTGATGTTATTACTTCATAATGAAACAACTAAAGAAGAAGAAGTGGAAGAAGAAATAATGTTGAAAGAATCGGTAACGGACATTACCTCTTCTTTGAAGCGCCTCTTTGAGACCTCCTCTTAGGGCACTAAAATTGGTCTTTGAAGAAGAACAGGACCTCTAGGATGTTTCTAGGGAAGTGGAGAAGAGAAATTGGCAGGTTTTGGCCGAGCATGAAGGCTCAAAGTGGTCTGAGGAAGAGAGGGAGGAGGTTCCCTTTTATAAGGGAGGAGAGGGGCACCTTTGGAATAACTAAAAAATATTATTTTATTATAAAGTCATATTCGGTTTTTAATAGCTCCAAATTGATTTATTTATAATATAAGGTGGGGATGGGTCAAACTCCTCTCATCCAATATAATTTAGACAAGTATAGGTATTTATATTAACCTTAACTATTAGTTTTAACACTTAGTTAATTAGATTGACATTTACCATGTAACTGTGTATTTTTATATTATATAGTTAATAAACGTACCATATACATCCACGAGACCATCAAGTGGTCCATTAATGATACACCTATCATGATATAAGTATCTTTTCCGAAACATAGATTTTTAGGAATATAATAACAATTTATAATATAATATTTGTTTTAAAAACTATTTTATGTCAATTTTGACACGATTTGGTAATTGATTCTTGTGAAAATCATAACAGAATTATTAGTTCTAAAAAAGTTAATGAAATAAATACTAACATGTCATATTAACATAAAAAATTATTTTAATTCATAAAAAGTCACAAATTACATTTATTTTGGTATTTATAACATCAATTATGTCAATATTTCATTAATAAGATAATTACTGCATTATCATTGTGTCATAAATAAATTAAATTATTTTAAGTCTAAAAATTACAAATAAAATACTATTATGTAGGAAATAGTTTTATATTTATAATTAATATTTATAGTTGAATTTATCTTATTTATAACCCAATATTAAAAAAGATTTAGTTATTAAACTATGATTTTAACTATTTTAACCCTTCTTTAAATAAATTAATAATAAATGTCCTAATCTAATCCAAGTGGGCCTGAATGGTCATATTTTAATCCTAAGGTTTTTTTTGGCCGAATTACACTTATCCAATAGAATTTGTACATGTGTTATGGTAATAATAATATCATTTTTACCCTTAATTACCCTATTTACTTTTAACCGTGGTAAAAAAAAGTAAAAAGTTACTATTTTCCAAAAATTATTTTCATCTCATTGAACCACATTTTAGTCCTTGATATTTACGGTGTCTCTCGGATTTTTGAAATTCCACACACAGAAGCGGTAAAATTAAGTTTTATGAAAAATTCATTTTTTTAACTACCACTTAATGGTTTCACTGTTCATCAAAAAATGAAAGTTTCCAGAAAAATAACAAAAATTAGGACCTAAGCTATATTTGATATTATGAATTCAAAAATGATGTCTATTTCACCAAATTCAAAAAAATATCAGTTGCATTAATTAATTTAAAAATTAATTCACTTCGTCAAAACAAGTAGTGTGTTCTTAAGAGATAACAACTATCAAAAGATTGACACTTGTTTATGTCTGGTTTAAATGTGAAATTAAATCTAATGACCAACATTGTATTAAATGGTAAAAATATATTCTAAATATACTTTAAAACCACTCAAATTAATAATTTATCACTATTAATTATTTCTATTAAAAAAGATGTTTTTAATTAAAATTTAGTAATTTTAACTATTCATCATAATATGAAAGTTATCCGAAAAGTACCAAAATTTCACCCTAAGATAATTTTGATATTTCGAATAAAATTTACAAAATTTTAAAAAGTGGGTATTACTATTCATAATGGCTAGTTTTAATAATATTTTAATAGCATATCTTTGTTTAGTAAAACCCGGTATTGCGTACAACACATGCTATCGAGGAAGGTCGTGATTGCGTGTAATGCAAGCCAAGTCAGGGTTGCGTGTAGTGAACGACTCATTTGTCATTGCGTATAACAAAATACATTGAATATATATATACTCAATGTTTCTTAGAATAACTACTATCAAACAAACATGAAATTGTGTGTAACATCGTCCAAGATTAGTGTTGCGTATACTGCAAGATAATACGGTGTTGCATATAGCGAAAGATAATCTTGGTGTAGCGTACAATAGAAGATATGAAAGAAATTAAAACCAATATATCTTATAAAATATCGGGTTGTTACAAACACGTCCTAACGTTGCACGTCTGGAACTAGGCAGTGACCGTACGCCTGATACGGCATATTAGGGACTAATAGTAGTTCCGCCTATCATTCCAAATATGGCACCTATAGTGATTCCAGAAACTGGTGCTGACGCTTAGTTCATGGAGGGTTTCAGGAGATTCATGCAGACCTTCCAAGGAGCTAAGCTTCCAGCCCCGTCTATGGCAGAGCTGACGCAATTTTTTCAGCAGCAACACCCTCCCATGTTCATAGGGTATAGAGGACCACAGGCTGCGAAGTCATGCCTAGAAGCCATGATGTCCATCTTCGAGCATCTGGAGACACCTTCGGAGAGGAGAGTGAAGCTCGCGACTTATATGCTCTGAGATTCTTCCAAGAGATGGTGGGATGTGGTTTCGCAGACAGGGTGCCAACAAGCTATGGCTTGGGATGGGATTCAGCGTACTTTCTATGACTACTTCTACCCGGCGACGGTGAGGGCTGACAAAGCCAGAGAGTTCATGAACCTGCAGCAGGGTACTCTCACAGTTATGGAGTATTCCTCTCGCTTCACAGAGTTATGACGTTTAACTCTTGTTCTGGGGAATGAGGAGCTATTTTTAGCAAGGAAGTTTGAGGAAGGGCTCAGACCGGACATCAGGTCGCAGTTGAACGTCTTCCAGTTGACTTCTATTACTCTAATAGTCAACCGAGCGCTTATCACGGAGAGAAACCAGAGGAAGACTGGAGTTGTGGACCAGGGCAGTTCAGTTTCCAGGGCAGAATCTTTTCATGTATATGGAAAGAAGTGCCACTAAGAGTCAACACGAGGTGACTCGAGGAAGCGAGGCATTCCTTCTGGTAGGCAAGATCTACCTTCTGGAAACCAGGTGGTGTGCTATCAGTGTGGAAAAAATGGGCATAAGAAGCCTCAGTGCCCGATAGACCCATTAGAGTGCCGATCATGCGGCAAGATGGGTCGTCTGTAGCGTTTCTACAGGGTTCTTCTTCCAGTGGCTAGTGAAGGAGGATCAGTTTTGGGTAAGCTTTCCTAAAATTCCTTTACCGTTTTAAAACGCTACTGTTATTTTTCTTTTGGGTAACATGGTATAAATATACCTTTGTTCTGATTGTCGCACAGAGGCGGTTTTCTATCTGGTAAATCTACGGGTGTGTGTTGAAATGGATGCATCACATGTCCCTTTTGAGTATATTTGGATTATGATTAGGGAGGAGTATAGATACAAACTGAGGGTTGTACATGAAGGTTTGACGAATTTTTGTGGTTTTTGAAAGCGCTTAGGACATCCAATTGAAGTTTTCTGAGCATAGGGGGCCTGTTACAGCAGGAAGGAGGCAAGGATGAGCATCGAGGATTGTATAAGGCACAATGAACTGGGAAAATATTTGAGGGTGGGTCTGGATTCAGCAATGAAGGGGGTAGCTGAATGAGGGAGGGGCTCTCAGATGAATGTTGCAGCTGGGAAAGACCTTGCCTCTGGTTATCATGTTATTGTCTTTGAGGAAGATCAAACAATTGTAAATACCAGCATTGGGATGAATCTGGATAAGGAGAGGGTTGTTCAGCCTGCTAACGTTGCGGGTCCAAAACAGGTTGAAAAGGATCGGAGATGCAGTTCTGTGGAGGTGGTTCCCATGGCCAGACCAAAGGAGACTAAAGGACTGGACCCTCGGGATAAACCTTTTATGGCTTTGAATAATATATTTTAAGTCCTTATAGAGAATAATGTGGTTGAGGGTCTATAGGAGGAGGTTATTACTGGGGGCGAGGGTGATGTATTGCTTGTGGAGAATAGGCAAGAGGATCACTTGGGGCAGGAATTGGTTGTAGGTCCGGTGGAAGAGAATGTTGAGCAGGATCTTTCTGTGAATTTTTTTTGGGGGGGGGATAAGACTCATGAGGTCCTTCTGTTTCAGGGTAAGGGGAAGGAGGTAGATGTTATGGCTGGGGAGGAATTTCTCCTGCAGGAGGGGCGACAACCCTTGTTAGAAAGCAATTCTTCTGAACAGAGGCAGGAAAACTTGGCTGGAGGTCATGAAGCTAGGTTGAACGAACAGTCTGGGGTGGGAAAGGAGTGCTCTAGGGGAGGAAAGGAGAACTGGAGTACCCCTGAACGGCGTTCATTTAGAGATATTATTCAAGATGGGAATCATAAGGGGTCTACAAGTTTTATACCTTTATCTATGACCTCAAAAAGGAGGCCAAGGAAAGATTAATCATATCTCTTGAGTCTAATGCAGACAAGGTCTGCATCAAAAAGGAATATCCAGGTGGTCCTTGCTATCAAAAAGTGTAGTGGGTTTAAGAATGCAGCATCAGTTATGACTTATCTGGACCAGCATAGCAATCGGGTTCAAGTGCCAATTTTTGAGGAAATCCGGAATGGGAATCAACTATGGGAGAAGATGAATCTTGTATGGGATACAGGGATGACGGTGGTTATTATGATGTTTAAATCTATTTTGTTTTGCGTTGTTTGTTATTTTGGTTCTTTTGAACTTGTTTGGAATTGTATGTTGGACATCGAACACCCTTAAACCTGGTTCTATATAATTAAAAAAATGATTTGCTACTGCTGTAGCAGACTGGGGGATGGAGTTCTTCATGTTATTTAGGCCAGGGTAGAGGCTGTGGACGTTGTGTTCTAGCTCAGGGAGGGTTCTCTTAGGGATCTCAGGTTACTACATAGGGCTGCGGTGTAGGTCAGACTTTCGTGGTAGAGAAGATTCATCAGGAGAAGGATCCTGGACCTTCTACAGTTCGAGGTACGATTTTAGTAGCCTCAGTTTTATCCTCTGCACTTTTCAATACAGGATATTCTCATAGATTTATTTCCATGCATACTGTGGAAATCCTTAGACTTACAATTTATACTTCTGAGGATATAATGATGCTAGACACTCCTTTGGGAAGTAGAACTGCTAGCACGCGTCAGTTCTTAGACTGCCCCCTCGAGGTTTGTGGGTGTCGTTTTTCATGGAGTCTCTATGTTTTGGAAATGGCAGGCTATGATGTCATTCTTGGGATGGACTGGTTAGTTCCCTTCAAGGCCTTTGTCGATTTCTATCGCCGCAGGGTGAGTTTCACATCACCAGAGGGCAGATCATTTTTCACAAGGGTGAATGGGATGTCCAGGAAAGTAGAGTTGGACCAGAGGATCATGGGTTGGGTGGTGTTACGGCCCAGATCAATAGCTTATATCTGGATGACCATGGGAGTTCTCAAATAATTTTTTCCTCCAGTGGTTGATCACTTTCCTGATGTCTTTCCATAAGACTTTTCAGGTTTTCCTTCGGAGCGAGAGGTAGACTTCTCTATTGAGCTTGTTCTAGGAGCAGCACCGGTGTCCATTCCTCCTTATAGGATGGATACACCTGAGTTGTAGGAGCTCAAGAAGTAGTTGGAGGAGTTGCAGGCAACAGGTTTCATCCGACCCATTACTTCTCCTTGGGGTTCGCCTGTCCTGCTTGCGAAGAAGGAAGAAGAAACCCTTAGGATTTGTGTTGATTATCGGAAGCCGAACTAGTTGACGGTCAAGAACCGAAATCTATTTCCTCAGATAGATGATCTCTTTGTTCTACTTTGAGGATCCAAAGTGTTCTCGAAGATAGAGTGGAGATCCGGCTACCATCAGTTGTGTGTCAGACCATCTGATATACCTCTTACAGTTTTCCGATGTAGGTATGGTCTGTATGAGTATTTGGTTATGTTTTTTGGTCTCACGAACGCGCCAGCAGTTTTCAGGGCGCTAATGAACATTTTTTTCCATCCTTACTTGGATTCCATCGTGGTGGTTTTCGTGGATGACATCTTGGTGTACTCTCACACTTGAGATGACCATGCTACCCATCATGAGATCATTATGAGTACATTGAGGGAGCATGAGTTATATGCTAAGCTCTCGAAGTGCCACTTTTGGATGGACGTGTTTCACTTCCTAGGTCATGTCATCTCAGAGACAGGATTATTAGTAGACCCAGAGAAGGTGATAGAAGTAGTTACCTGGGAGCAGCCGAAGAATTTGTTCGAGGTACGAAGTTTCTTAGGGATGGCTGGTTACTACAAGTGGTTTATACAGGACTTATCACGCTTAGCAGCGACACTGATGAGCTTGAATAAGAATGGGGGAAGTATGTTTGGTCAGAAGCATGTGATTCAGCCTATCAAGAGCTGAAGGGGAGATTGACTTCAGCAACGATTCTAGTTTTGTCAGAGCTAGGAAAGAGTTATACAGTTTTCTGTGATGCATCTGGTATCGGGCTTGGAGTAGTGCTTATTCAGGAGGATCGTGTTGTTGCGTATGGATCTCAGCAGTTGAGGCCACATGAGGGGAACTATCCTAAACAGGACCTGGAGTAGGCTACAGTTGTTCATGCTTTGCGTTGTTGGAGACAATATCTTCTAGTATAGCATGTTGTGGTATATACTGACCACAAGAACCTAAAATATATCTTCATGCAGCGTGACTTGAATCTGAGACAGCGGAGGTGGGTTGAGTACCTATAGTCTTTTGATTTCAAGCTTTCTTATACGCCTAGGAAAGGTAACGTTGTGGCAGACGCACTCAGCAGAAGGACATGGATACAGGCAGTTTAAGAGGCCAGTAGTGAGTGGCAGCTTATGGCTTAATTTTCTGAAATGCATTTGGAGGTGCATGACTGACAGGGTCATAATTTTATTTCTTTTGTAGCTGTTACATATACCCTTCTTGACTGAGTTCGAGTGAGACAACTATCAGATTCCGAAGGCCTAGTCCTGCGGGAAATCATGTCAGGAGAGGACCCTCTTCCCAGATGGACCATAGGCGAGGATGCGATCTTGCATTTCTAGGGACGCGTATGGGTACCAGTAGATATACATGAGGAAATAATACGGTACTTTCATTCCTTAGTCTGGGCAGTTCAACCTAGCTTCACCAAGATGTATCGTGATCTACACCAGCATTATTTGTGGCCAGGTATGAAGAGAGATGTTGTTGGTTTTGTCAAGAGATGTTCCACCTGTCAACAAGTGAAGGCAAAGCACCAGCGATGGGAAGGGATTTTACATCAGCTACCCATTACCAAGTTGAAGTGGAATGATGTCGCGATGGACTTCATGACAGTGTTATCGAGATCGCCTCGAGGGAATGACGTAGTATGGGATGTCATTGACAGGCTCATGGAGGTTTCTCACTTCTTGCCTATTAAGGAGACCTTTAGTGTCAATGAGCTTGGACGGTTGTACATCCGTGAGATTATACGCTTGCATGGGGTTCCGAATACTATCATTTCATATAGGGATGCCCGCTTCACATTGCATTTATAGCATCGGCTACAGAGGTCTTTGGGTAGACAGGTGATTCTGAGTACAGCTTACCATCCCCAGACAGATGGCCAGTTAGAGCACACGATTCAGGTGCTAGAGGACATGCTACGATCATGTGTTCTTGATTTTGGAGGTTCCTAGGAGTGACATATACCTCTAGTGGATTTTGCATATAATAATAGTTTTCAAGAAACTATTCAGATGGAACCTTACGAGACTTTGTACAGTAGACCATGACGATCACCATTGTGTTGGATGGAGGCAGGAGAGGCAGCTATGTTGGGACCTCGTCTTGTTTAGGAGACCACAAAATAGGTGGAGTTGATTCGGAAGAGGATGGATACTGCACAGTCTCGGCAGAAATATTATGTTGATCAACGGAGACGACCTTTGGAGTTCAAGGTTGGAGATCAAGAGTTTCTACGTGTTTCCCTGAGGTTGGGACACAAGAGGATCAGGAGATAGAATAAGATTTCACCGAGATACGTCTGTCCGTTTGAGGTCCTGGAGATAGTCAGTCTGGTTTCTTATAGGATTCAGTTACCTCAGAGGTACCAGGCTTTGGACGAAGTCACCCATGTTTCTCAACTTCTATGCTACTTCTCAGACCTGTCTCATGTTTTTTAACCCGAGGAGGCTGAGTTGGAGCAGGATGCATCTTTCAAGGAGCATCCTATCAGGATTGTTGATCGTAGTGAAAAGGTAGTCTGTGGCTGGTCTATTCCTCTGGTATGGGCGTTGTGGCCGCACGGCCGTGTACAGGACGAGACTTGGGAGAGGGAACTCGATATGTGATCACAGTGGCTAGAGTTGTTCGGGGATTCTTCTTCACCACCAAGTTAGGAAAATTAAGGGATGAATTTTTTTAAGGGGAAAGTTTGTAAGAACTCGGATCTTTGTTTCATGTATTTTTTTATGTTTCTGGTTGTTTTTTAGAAAAAGTATAAAATCTTCAAATTTTCTGAGTACACACTGTAAACTTTATGAGTAAATTCCGTGTAATTTTCCCCCACGCGAGGCTGTGTGCTGGCCTTGTCTAGGCCACACACACGGTGTGTAGCAGTGATGTGGAGGCCACTTAATGCGGTGTATGGAAAGGGACAGTTCATGCCTTGTAATCTTGAAGTACACGCCATGTACTTTTCTTATTATTTCATTAATCGGACCGGGGTCGCGACTTAAACCTATTTTCATCTTCTTCTCCACCTAATTATGTCCAAAGAATCTAAGGAGGAAAAACCATCTCCAAGCCACCGATCCATCACTAGTTATCTAAATCGAACGTCATCAGTTGCAATAGAATCACAGCGGTGAGTTCTTAGTTCTTCTTTGGCCACATTTCCTGATTCCTTACCTTGTGATAGTTATCTAAGGTTGAACGTTTTAGACATTTTTGCAGATCTTATCCATTCTAGTGTGATTCACAGGCCAACATCCAAGAATATTGATCTTCTAGGATCAAGGTAGGTGGTTTGTTGCCCTATATTTAATGTTTTTGAGTTTTTGGTGCAAAGTACCAGATACCCATGTATCGGGTATCTCGGGTTAGGGTTTTGATCCTGTATTGTAATCTGTCTTAGATTTCTTGTGTGCTTGAGACTATTAGATGAATAATTATTGCTTGTTATCATGTTGAGGATCACCCCATGGGTGTTTCCCCTTATTTTGGATGTTTACCGCCTTTTGGCTTAGGTTGCGTGCGCGACATACCTTGTTGCATTGATTGCCCGCCACGAGATATTTGATTGCATGTATTGCCTACTGTTTATATGATTTGATGCAATGTATCTATTATCCAAGTAGTTTTTGAACTTAATTAGGTCCGCTAACAGTCGATTACGCATGACTAGACTGCTCAGGGATGTGTGAACCTGGTGCGATAGACTAAAGAGGGAATTGACGATTAAGGGCTTCCCTGGAGAATCTGTTATAAATGAGTATCATTCACAGGACCTGTGGGAATTGGGCTTTGTGATTCCTTAGAGTGTCCTTAGTTACGTATCGAGACTATAGGGGGAATTATACGTAAGTGCTTCCTCAGAGAGTCCATAGCTATCATTGCAAGACCATAATGGAATTTATGGTGACTGCTTCATAGAGTGTATGTGCCTTTGTATGATTACTTGACTATAGGGGTATGCCAGTATGAGCCACCTAGAGATTCAGTGTGAATATTGTTTGGTTGTTTGTGACAATTCCACTAAGCCAAATAACAAGCTTGTGTTTTGTACGGCTTTTAGTTTAGGTGGTCAGCTAAGATACCTGTTGTGTTACTTGTTATGCTTTGGGAATATAGAGTTGTTGCTAGATTCATTGGGTGATAATTAAATGACTGAATTAAATTACTAATTAAATGTGTATGGTGATTTGTAGGGTTTTTTACTTAGTGTACTCATGTTTCTCTACTGCATATATTTCATTTACTTTTGCTAAATTGCTCACTAACAGTAGGGCAAAGACCTTGTGGTGATTTCCTACTGGGATTAGTCTCACACCTTGTTTGGGTCCTACTTTTTAGCCCAAACTGGTTATATGGTTGCAGGTGTGGATAAGGATTTTGGCCCTTCTACTTCAGGTACTTGATTGCTGGTTAGAGCTAGAGAGCATAGGACCGAGCCTAGGCTTGCGATGCTACTGGAGTAGCTGTTTACATTTAGTACTTGTTCTTAGTTGTATTTCAGCACGTTTTTGTGTTTGCTACTTTCCTTAGATACTTGTACATGTTGTATCATTTTCATCATTATTATATTATACATTACTTCCATTTTTTAGTTTCAGTCATTGTATGTTGTTTACTACTTCCTCTATTGACTGTTATTTCCTTTTCTTTGTATACCATACCAAATGAGGGCATAGTTTCCCCAATGTCTCACCAAGGCCCTCGCTGCAAGTTGATAGCCTCTGGCATTTGGGGAAACGCGCCTGAGGTCTTGTGGTGAACCGATTATCGGGCACCAGTTGAGTGGTTCCAGATTCAGGTCATTACAGTAATGAACCTTGATACAATGTTTGGAATATGGATAAAGGGTATACTCTATTGTAGGGATTTCCCCTTAGAGGTTGGCAGTTACCCTTTCTTGTGGAATCTATTTGTTCTCGAGATGACGGGCTTTGATGTTATTCTCTGGATGGACTGGTTGGTCCACTATCACGACTTTGTAGTATGTTATCACCGAAGGGGTTTTTTTACATCACCAGAAGACAACAATTTTCTTTTCAAAGGTGATTGGGATGTCCAGGCTAGAAGAGTGGGACCGAAGCATCATAGGCTAGGTGGAGTGACTGTCCAGATTTCAAATATTTTCCTGGAGGATCAGGGTTTTCTTCAAACTGATTTCCCTCTAGTAGGTGATCATTTTATGGAAGTCTTTCCTGATGAATTTTCTGGATTACCTCCTAAGAAGGAGGTAGAGTTTACAATATAGCTTATTCCAGGATCAGATCCAGTGTCCATTCCTCTATACAGGATGGAACCTACTGATCTTCTGGAGCTCAAGCAGTAGATAGGGGACTTAGAGGCCAAAGGTATTATACGACCTAGTACATCCTCTTGGGGTTCACATGTAATTTTATCTAAAAAGGTGGATCTAAATATATGTTTATGCATGAATTAAATAAGGTTGAACGAGCTTATGGTCAAGAACCAGTATCCACGTCTTCAAATAGATGATATGTTTGACCAGCTCCGAAGAGCAAAGGTGTTCTTTATGATCGACCTGAGATTGGGTTATCCTCAGTTGCAATTCAGACCATCAAACATACCTCGTAAAGCTTTCTATAGTAGGTATGGTATGCACAAGTATCTTGATATGTTGTTCATTGTTATGAACGTGCATGATGTTTTTATCGATTTGATGAATAGGTTTTTCCATACCTATTTGGACTCTTTTGTCGCGGTCTTTGTGGATGACATCTTGGTGTATACTCACACTCATAACGATCATGACAAACATCGTTATATCATTATGAGTACACTGAGAGAGCATCATATTTATGCCAAGCTTTCTAAATGCAACTTTTGGATCGCAAGGTCCACATCTTGGGCCATATTATTTCAGAATCAGGAGTATCTATTAACCCTAAAATGGTTAGTGTTGTTGTCTCCTGGGAGCATCCTAAGAACATTTTTTATATAAAGAGTTTCTTAGGGATCATTGGATATTGTAGGGGTTTCATACATGACTTCTCACATCTTTATTCACCTCTTACTGGACTTAAAAATAAGGTTGTTAAGTTGTATGGTCAGAAGCTTGCGAGAAATCCTTTTAGGATCTAAAAGTAAGCCTTGTCTCTGAACCTATTATAATTATTCCATAACCAGGTAAAGGTTATATCGTCTTCCTCGATGCATTATAAATTTTACTAAGATTAGTGATGATTAAGGAATAAAATGTTGTTGTGTACGGATATTGTAGTTGAGGCCTGATGAGATAAATTACCAGATGCACGACCTCGAGCTATGAGCAGTTGTCTCTGCCTTACAATGCTGGAGACATTATCTCTTGGGTGAGTGCTTTGTAGGTGTATACAGATCACCAAAGCCTCAAGTATATCTTTTCTCATCATGACATGATCCGCCAATAGTGAAGATAAGTTGAATATCTATAATGATTTGATTTTGATCTTTCCTATACGCAATGTGGTTGCAGATGTACTGAGTAGGAAAACTAAAACACAGGCCATATAGGAAGACATAGATGAATGGATGTTGATGGACCTCTTTTATGAACTTCATCTAAAGTTTGATGATAGTGATGAACAGTCGTACCACTCAGCCTTAACAGTTACCTCTTCCCTTCTTGAGAAGGTGAAGAGTAAGAATTTTTCAGATCCTAATGGTTTGGCTCTCTATGAGAGTATATCAGAAGATAACACACCTTTGGATAGGTCTTAGGACAGAGATGGCATTCTGCATCTATGTGAATGTATCTGGGTTCCTACATATGTTAGAGAAAATTTGATGAAACAATCCCATGCTTCTCAGGGGTAGTTCATCTAGTCATCTCGAAGATGTATCGAGATATATGATGCCAGTATTGGTGGCCTGGGATAAAAAATCATATTCCAGGCTTCATCACTAGGTGATCCACCTATCAGTAGGTGAAGGCAGAACAATAGAGACCTGCTGGCTTGTTATAGCCACTTCCAATCCTAGATTGGAAATGGAAAGATGTTTCTATGGATTTTATAGTTGACTTACCTCGGTCACCGAGGGGTAGTGAAGTTATATGGTTAGTCAATGACCGATTAATGAAATCATCCCACTTCATTCCTATTCAAGAGACTTTCTCAGTTGATAAGCAAGGAAGACTGTATGTCTGTGAGATCATACGACTACATGGTGTTCCACGTACTATCATTTCAGAAAGGGACGCTCATTTCACTTCACGATTATGGAAGGGTTTACATAAATCTATGAGAACTCAGGTGCTTCTAATCACAAATTTTCACCCTCAGACCGATGGAAAATCAGTATAGACAATACATGTTTTAGGGAATATTCTCTAAGAATTAATTCTTCATTTTAGCGATTCTTGGGAGAAGCATGTCCCTCTCGTCGAGTTCACGTATAATAAAAGTTTTCAGGTGATGAATCAGATGGATCTTTTTGAGGCCTTATATTGTTGGTCGTGTCATTCACCCTTGTGCTAGCTAGAAGTAGGTGAGGTATCCCTACTATGTCCTCGTCTTGTTCAGGAGACTTCAGAACAGGTCCAGTAGATCAGGAACCATATGACTAATGCTCAGTCTAGATAGAAATGGTATGTTGATATCCATCAATGACCTATTGAGTTTGAGGTTGGGGATCATGTTTTTTTTCAGGTATCGCCTAGGCAAGGGAATAGTTGGTAAAGAAATCAAGGGAATCTGTCTCCTTATTACGTCTGGCCATTTGAAATTCTAGAGAGAGTTGGGTCGGTAGCATATCAGTTGCTACTACCTCAGAGGTACCATTCCTTGCATGAAATCATTCATGTCTCACAACATCTCCAATATCATACTGACCCATCTCAAACCTTTGATCCTGAGGAAGTTGAGTTAGATGCCGATGTTACCTTTGAGGAGTATCTAGTACGCATTGTTGACCAAAGCATGAAGGCCCTCAATGGAAATTTTTTCCCTCTAGTACAGGTTCTATAGAAGTATGTCCGAGTGTAGGAAGAGACTTGGGAGAGTGAATCTGACGTACATGCCCAATTTCTAGAGTTTTTCTCAGATAGTGTTTCCTTTCCCTTGGAAGGAGAACTTGGGGCCTGTTTTTTTAAAGGGGGGAAGACTATAAGAACCCAGTTTTTCAATCAGGTGTGAATCTTTTAATTTTCTCTCTAAATCATTACATTGGAACTAATATAGATGCCTAATGAGTTATCAAATGTTCTAAGGGTGTCTGGGGATTCTTTGGAGATCAGAACACCTCTTTTTGGGAAAACAGACCAAGTCACACGGTTTGCGCATGGTTAGCACACGGTTTTCCTAACTGTGTGGAAGTTATTTTTCTAGAAAGTGGAACTGTCATGAACCCCTCCCCACAATGTGTACCCCTCCAAGGCTAGAAATGTGAGAAGGGAGATAATGACCCCTGAGTCCCGCCTCCAGTAGGCCCTAGGTTGGCGACTAGCACCGAGGGTACAGTGACACAAAAAATGAGAGGTGTTACCCTCTAAGAGAACAGATGCAGAAGAGAGATATAAGACAGACACCAATCAACTACAACTCAGAATGCAATATAAACGAAAACCCATGTACACATATGAAATTTCATGCAGAAGTACTACAATTGAAAGGGGAAAAAACTGCAAGTACCCAAAAGAAAGTAAAAACAGCAGCAACCACAAGCCCGAACATCTCCTGTAACCACAAGCTAGTAAACACCAGCCTAATCTCCAACCTGGTCCAAGTGACCTGAAAACAGTTTATATATATATATAGGGTGAGTATAATAGTATAATCAGTAGGATCCTCCCCAAAGCCTCTCTTTCAAAATTATAGATAGCATGCTAAAGAATAGTAAACAATAAGTGAAACTAACTCGTCACTTAAATAGGTATACTAAGTTCCCAACCTAACCATGGATACTCCCACCAAGTAATGCATACAAGAATATATCATATAATAAATAATATCAAGGGTACCCCACTACTACTTCCCCACTAGTTTTCCGCTTTTCCCCAACGTCGCACGTCCTGAGCATCTCCTCCAAAAATGTTTGCCCATAGACACCAAGGTGAAGCACCACAATATGCACCTCATGCAAAAAAACCACCACGTTCACACACCAAATTAACCTTGTATTTTCCGTGAGCCACCACGTCTCGCATAATGTGTATCATACGTTGGGTATTATTCCTAAATCCATTACAGGCCATACACTGATTAAGGATCCTCAATCCATCATAACCTATACATGTTACACCTATAGTAGTCCATAGAAAACTATATCCAGAATATATGTGTTTGAATAACAACAAGACATTACAACCCTCTACACACATATATGGGGAAAACTAACTAATTTTCCTACCAGCACAAACAACTACCAAGAGAAGAGAGTGGGGCCAAAGGGGGTTGTCATCCATCCATCCTCCCACCGGAATTTTGGGGAAACCCCCCCCCCCCCAGGGCTTAGAATCCCCGAGGTGTCAGTTTCCCTTACTGACAGGGTGGAGTAGCGTATAGAAACACAAAAAGTATAGAATATACTATCACTCACAACCACACTATGAGAATAACCTATTCATAGGCACACTACAGCTAACTTCTCTCAGACTCTGGGCTGCTACTTCTAAGACTAGGTATCCTATATGCACGCAACCATTTAAAGAGATTTATTAGATTACTTCATTCACTTTTTCAGTTCCACTTTACGTCAATTAATTATTTATTAATTAACCATGAACAATTCCACATTAAGTTTCATTAGTATCACACCCAAAGTCAATTGTTCCTTCTAAATTACAACATCATCATTATATTCCAGAAACTCCATTCCTATGGGTTAACACCATTTATTCAATTATTCATTATATAATTACATTCCCACATTCCCAGGCATTCTAAAAAAACATTCTATGCTACTAAACACAAGGGGGATCAACATGGTGAGTAGATGTACTACTCATCGAGTCTTTATCGCTTATATCAAGATCATATACCCATCCTTCCTTGAGAAGATAAACATGGAAAGAATGTGGCATACCCTGCGTTTCTTCGCCTCTTTCGGAAGAAGGGTAAGTAAAACCAGCAGCCTTGATCCGTGGGGAAAATTAAATCAGATAAACAACAAAATAAAGATCAGAAAACATCCAACAATCACATACATCCCATTCCATCATCCTTGGTGTCCTCCCCAACACCCACATGCATAAATCGATGCATCTTTCCACTCTAGGCTTCATCTGCTGCCATAACCAAAAACCTCCATGCCCCCACATATCACAATATCCATCCAAGATCACATCACAAAACAAGAAGCCGGAAAACAAACACCAAATTAATTGGGCTCTTGGACCTTTAACAATCAAGAGGGTAACTCAGAACCCATTAAGGAGTTATCAAACAATAAGGTATTTAATCCATGTTGAATTAACAGATTTGTTATTCATAGGTTCCAAATTCGGGAAACATAATCTGTAAGCTATCACAAATAAATGAACATGTTTACTACACCAATTTGATTAACATCAAATTATAATAAGAACCAGATTCATTTACATGCCTCTTTATCTTTATCCAAACAATTATCAATTAATCCTAGTTTACGTTCTTTACTGATTTCCATCAAGAAAAGCATTAATATAACAAAATCTATCAAAAACAAGATGCAAAAACATATGATTGATATCAATTTATTTATGAGGTTCAAATATTTATTATGTAAATTCCATTTTCTTCCTGTGGTATTAAAACATGCTAAAGATATAGTTGCACATAAAATAAAGAGAAGAAATGAATCCCCTACCTCAAATAGTTCCTCATGTTCATTATCCACACAACGGGTCATGATCCTCCTCTCGCGACAACTGCATCCACCTCAGGATGTCACGGTATGACAGCACTAACCAAACCCCAAGAAAAACCCCATTAGAAGAATGGAGATTACAAGCTATAATATGGAAAGCAGAAACAGGAGGAGATGATCCCAAAAGGAAAGGTGATAAAACATACCTTATATCGATGATTGATTGATACAACTTGATTCCCTCAAAATAGAGCAGAACCAATCCAAGGAGTAAATTTTTATTGTGAAACTCCTATGGGAAGGATTGAAAGGTTATAGCATCTCAAAGATGAGAACAAGGAGGAAGAACAAGGGAGGATGATATCTTGTCTATTTTGAAGATTTAATGGGGTGACAGTTTAAGATACGCTTAATTCCTTATTAAAAGCAGATCACATTAACCCTTGCAGTTTGACCAAGTAAAAACATCCCGAGCCATACGAATAATTAATATAGTGTTTATGGCCTTTGAATTGGCCTTAAGAGTCCTTAAAATAAGGCTTTAAATGTATTTCACGTCAAAGGAAACATCAAAGGGGTGAAAGTGTAAAAAGCTTGAAACACTGTACACCTACCGTTACTATACACCTACCATTACTATACAACTACTATTAGAGGTTACCAATAGAGGTTACCGATAGACCTCACAGTTCTAGAAACACTATAGACCTACCATTACTATACACCTACCTTTAATGTATACCTACTGTTAGAGGTTACTGATAGAGGTTACCGATAGACCGCACCATTCTGGAAACACTGTAGACCTACCGTTACTATACACCTACCGTTACTATACACCTACTGTTACTATACACCTACTGTTAGAGGTTACCGATAGACCTCAATGTTCTAGAAACACTATTCATGGAACATCACTGATAGAACTGTTCAAAAAACCACACTGATAGAACATTGTTCACTAAACCTCGTTGATAGAACACTGTTCACTAAACCTCACTGATAGAACACTCTTCACTGAACCTCACTGATAGAACACTGTTCACTAAACCTCACTGATAGAACACTATTCATTGAACCTCACTGATAGAACATTGTTCACTGAATTGGAAATTTGAGAAAAATTATTGGTGATAAGTCACCTTGACCTCTCGGAACACCTCAAACACTATATTTTCACAATGTAATGGACCAGAGAGGTCCGGACCATTACATTAGATACCTCTCAATTCATTCTCATTTTCAAGAATTCAAAACCAACCTAAAGAGACAAAAAAAGAAACGGGGCCGAACAACCTCCCATCGAGATACCTCTCAAAAGAGAGCAAGCCACAAAATCAACAAATGAAATTAATAAATAAAACATGAAAGTTCTAACCAAAAAAGGGAACATCATTACATGAAGAGAGTTAAACATCATACAACTCTGGGTACTGAGCACGTATCTGTGACTCACGTTCCCAGGCACTCTCTTCCATTCCACCGTGTTGCCAAAAGACACAAACTAAGGGGATATAATTCCAATGAAACACCTTCTCCTTGCGGTCTTGGATCTCCACAGGTCACTCCTCAAAGGTTACATCATCATCAACATCGATCTCTCCCCAATCGATGATGTGAGAGTCTTCATGAAGATAACGATGGAGCTGTGATACATGGAAAACATCATGTATCTTACTCATCTGTGGGGGAAGTGCTACTCGATACGCCACATCTCCAACACGAGCTAACACCTCGAAAGGCCCAAAAAACTAGGGAGAAAGCTTACTTTCACGACCAAATCTTCACTTCCCATGACGGGGAGTCACCTTCAGAAACACATGATCCCCAATATTAAACTCCAAGGGTCTCCTCCTTTGATCAACATATGATTTCTAATGATCTTGTGCTGTCTTCATCCTCTCATGAATCACCTGGACCATCTCTGCTGTATTCTGCACTAGTTCTGGTTTGAGAATTGGGGACTCTCCGACCCCAGTCCAGCACAATGTAGAATGGCTAGGCCGAACATACAAGGCTTCAAACGGCGCCATACTTATGGTGGAGTAAAAACTATTATTGTAAGTTAAACCCACCAAGGGTAATTTCCTCATCCATGAACCTCCAAAATCAAGAACACAAGAGCTTAACATATCTTCAAGAGTCTAGATGGTTCGCTCTGTCTAACTATCCATTTGAGGATGAGAAGCAGTGTTAAGGCATAGTAGAGAACCAAAAGAATGTTGGAGACCTCTCCACACCCAGGAGGTAAAATGAGTATCTTGATCAGAAATGATCATCCTAGGGACTCCATGAAGTATCACCACCTCCTCTAGATACTTCCTAGACAAAAATTCCACTGAGCTTGACTCCTTGATTGCTATAAAGTGGGCTGATTTTGTTAAATGATCCACTACCACCCAAATAGCATCATGCCCTCTTGGAGCTCGAGGTAAACTAGTAACAAAGTCCATTGAGATGTCGTCCCACTTCCACTGAGGAATCTCTAATGGCTGGAGAAGACCACCAGGAACACGGTGTTTAGCCTTCGCCTTCTGGAAAACTAAACATCGAGACACAAACTCTGCAACTGCACGCTTCATCCCAGGCCACCAAAACTGGCTATTCAAGGCTCGGTACATATTTTTCATTCTAGTATGCACTTCTAAAGGCGAACTATGAAACTCTCTGATAATCGTCTCGTGCATCATCAAGGGAACAAAAATCCTTCCCTGATACAACACTCAGTGTTGTTCATCCTACGACCAACCATCAGGGGCCACACCACAAACAACTCGGTCTCTCCAAACCTCCACCTCAAGATCTCCTAACTGGGAATCTTCTACCTTTTGCATCAAGGATGACTATACCATCATCTGAAAAAGACAACCTCTACCCCCAACTTCTTCAATATCAAGATGAAATGCTGACAGTTCTTCCATTGCTCTCTAAGAATCACCGGATTCATGTACAACATTGCTATGTGACTTTTAGCTCAGCGCATCAGCTACAACATTACCTTTTCCAGGTGTATACGATTTTTTTAATTAGTATTCATTCAAGAACTCCATCCACAGATGCTGTCATAAGTTCATGTCACGCTGGGAGAAAACATACCTCAAACTCTTATGATCGGTGAAAACCACAAAGCGCTCACCAATGAGGTAATGCCTCCACATCTTTAGAGAAAACACCACTGCTGCCAAATCAAGATCATGGGTGGCATAGTTTCATTCATCGGGATGAAACTATCGAGGCCCATAAGAAACAATTGACTTCTGCTTTATAAGAACACAGCCTAACCCCAGATGTGAAATATTGTAGAAAACATCAAACTGAACTCCCTCAGCTAGAAGACAAAGGACTGGAGCACTTACTGACTTCTCCTTTAGATACTCAAAAGCTTCCTGACACTAATCAGTCCATATGAATGCCTGGTCATTCCTAGTCAAAGTAGTTAGTGGAGTCACAACTCGTGAGAAATTGGATACGAACCTCCTATAGTAGCCTGCGAGACCAAAGAAGCTTCGCACATCTAACACTGTCTTAGGGGCTACCCAAGACACAGCTGATTCTATCTTCGATGGATCTACAACTAATCCCTGTTGGGACACAACATTCCCCAAGAAAGAGACTTCTCGAGACCAAAACTCACACTTTGACAACTTCCCCAATAGATGGTATTGGCGAAGAACTCTCAAAACGACTTGTAGATGCTCTGCATGATCCTCTCCAGATGTGGAGTACATAAGGATGTTTTCAACGAAAACTACCATGAACTCGTACAGGAACTCATGGAACATAGTATTCATCAATCCCAAGAATAGAACAGGAGAATTCGTTACACCAAATGGCATTACCACGAACTCATAATGCCCATGATGACAACGGAAAGCGGTCTTTGGGATATCCTCATCCTTCACACGCATCTGACGATATCTCGACCATAATTCTATCTTCGAGAACCAACTTTCACCTTTCAGTTGATCACATAAATCATCAATTCATTGAAGAGTATAGTGATTATTTATTTTCACTTTGTTTAAGCAACGATAATCGACACACAACAGCAAACTGCCATCAGCCATCTTCACGAACAAAACTGGTGCACCCCATGGTGACACATGAGGCTGAACAGTACCGCACTGTAACAGACCATCAAGCTATATACATAGTTCTCGTAACTCATAAGGGGCCATCCTATATGGATACATAGAGATAAGAGATGCTCCTGGCTATATCTCGTTCCCAAACTCGATCTCTCATCAAGGGTGTAATGCTATAACCTCTTCTGGAAAGGAATCAGGGTACTCCTCTGTGACCCAAGGAAATTCCAACTGTTGAACCTTTGAAGAACTCATCATCATCTCAGCCATCATGGATGATAAGGATGAAAGGCACCTATGACCCATCCGAGGATTTCTCTCACCAACAAACACCACTTGCTCTCCATCTGCACTAATGAAGATGACCTTCTTCCTGAATCAATCCATGATAGCCTTCTCCGAATACAACCAATCCATGCGGAGGATGACATAATATGTTTGTAATCCTAAACATAGGAAATATCCCAAAGAGTGGTGTTTCCCCAACATTAGCTCACAATATCTACATACTTCAAACAAGTTAGCTCAACCTCCAACTGGCGTAGTCAACGCCAAGGGAACTGAAAGCCTCTCTACCTAAAGTCCCAAAGCATGGACAAGGGTAGGTGATATGAAGGAGTGTGTCTCTCCTAAATCAAACAAGGCATACACCAAGGTATAAAACAAGAAAAGGGTACCTCGAACGACGTCTGGCTCACCTAGAGCTGGAAACGCTAGAGCATGAAGCTGACCACGACCTCCTCCACAGCCTCTCTGACCCTGATGACGACCACCACCATAGACGCGCTCTTCTCTCTAAGTATGGGGAGAATCATGGGGTTGTCCTCTACCTGGCCCATCTACCCTCTGCTGATCTAAAGCTGGTGCAACTGGCTACAGCTGCCTCGGCTGGAACAGTCTCAACAGAGGAACCTGGAATGTAGTGCCTAATGCATGATGACCGCTCTAAAAGGTTGAGCACTCCCGTTGCTGATTACCATGACCACCACAAGAAAAAAAAAGTGCTTGATCCCTTGGCATAGGCTTGATAGTTGCTGCCTCTGGAGAAACGAGATGTGAAGGGCTGGGACCTACCCCCGCTGAACAGAAATTCTTCAACCCTGGAAATCAAGAAAATCGGACCACAGCTCTTCTTCGTGAGGAATCACGCTAATTCCCATCTTGTGATGATCCTATCCTAGACAAAGTCCTTTCGACAACCTCTTCCCATACCAGTACCTCAAGATATTTTTTCAGTATAAATGGGGTGACCTGGAACTGGATCTATGGATGCAAAGACTCCTCGAAATGCATCACCCTGGCCTCCTCATCTAGAAGAAAGTCTAATGCATATCTTAAAAGGTTCCTGAAACAGATTCCAAAATCTCTAACACTGGAGCTCCCCTGTCGAACGGTAAGAAGCTTCTAGCGACTGGACGCCTTCATAGTCGAAGAAAGAAACTCGACTCTAAACCTATCTTGGAACTCCTCCAATGAGATCGCTAACTCCTCCCGATCCCTGAGAAACTAGAACCACCACTGCCTCGCTGCTCCATGCAGCATCATAACAACCAAGTACACCCAGTGATCCTTACGAGCATGAATCGAACTGAAGCCGATATCAACCTCCTCTAGCCAGTCTTTCGTGACTGCATCTAAAACAGATCCCTCATACTTCTACAGACTCTGGCACTGAAACTCTTGAAGTTTCTTCCTCCAAGTGTCCCCGTCATCAACCTCTACCCAACGGTGATCTTCTAGAATAGCCTGTAAGATATTTTCTATGAAAACCTAAAGAGGACGTCGACTTGGAGCCAGACCTGTAAAATAAAAATCGTTAAAGTTCCTAAATCTGGAATATGGAAGACTCAACATTAATTAATTAATTTTATTCTTTTATTCATTTTAAGTTAACCTATCCCAAAGTCTACCCATTAAAACATAGGCACAAAGAAAAATGATGCATGATCCTTTCCTAGGTCTCTACCTTGCAACTAGTATCACCTTGCTTAGTAGCCATTGTAAACTTAATGTTCCATACATCAGATCATAGGGGTCCCTAAACGCCTATGTCTCAGCCTGTCTCAAGTGTTTTACCTCACTTGCTAAACATGAATGACATTGTTTCGCTACCAACCCATGAAACCTCACCTGTGTCTAACTCCAAACTTCATCCTATCCCTCAACCAGACCTCTGATACCACTCTGTCATGACCCCCTCCCCACAAAGTGTACCCCTCCTGGGACAGCAATGTGAGAAGGGAGATAATGACCCCTGAGTCCCGCCTCCAGTAGGCCCTGGGTTGGCGACTAGCATCGAGGGTATAGTAACACACAAAATGGGAGGCATTACCCTCTAAGATAACACATGAAGAAGAGAGAGATAAGATAGAAACAAATCAAATCCAATAGAGATATCAATATAAATGAAATCGCAAGTACACATATGAAATGTCATGTAGAAGTACTACAACTGAAAGGGGAAAAAATGCAAGTACCTAGAAGAAAGTAAAAAAATCAGCAACCATAAGCCCAAAGAGATCCTACAACCACAAGCTAGTAAACACCAGCCTGATCTCCAACCTTCTCTAAGTGACCTAAAAAATAGTTTATATATACATAGGGTGAGTATAACATTATACTCAGTAGGATCCTCCCCGAAGCCTTTCGTGCAAAAGTAAAGAAAGAATTCTAAAGCAGAGTGAACAAAAAGTGAAACTAACTCATCACCTAAACAGGTATACTAAGTTCCCAAACTCACCATGGATACTCTCACAAAGTAACACATACAAAAATATATCATATAACAAAGAATATCAAGGGTACCCCGCTACTACTTCCCCACTGGTTTTCCCCAACGTCGCACGTGATGTGTATCTCTCTACAAAAAAGGCTTGCCCGTAGACACCTGGGAGAAGAACCACAATATGCATCTCATGCAACAAAACCACCACGTCCACACACCAAAGTAACCGGGTATTTTCTAGGAGCCACCACAACTCCAATAACGTGTATCATATGTTTGTTATTACACCTCAATCCATTACAGCCCATACACCGAGTAAGGATCTTCAATCCATCACAGCCTATACAAGTTACACCTATAGTAGTCCATAGAAAACTATATCCAGAATAAATGTGTGTGAATAACCACAAGCCATTACAGCCCTCTACACACATATATGGGGAAAACTAACCAATGTTCCTACCAGCACAACCAACTACCAAGAGAAGGGAGCAGGGACAAAGGGGGTAGTCTGCCATCCATCCTCCCACCAGAATGTTGGGGAAAACACCCCCCAGGGCTCATAATCCCCAGGGTGTCAGTTTCCCTTACTGACAGGGTGGATTAGCGTATAGAAACACAAAAAGTACAGAATATACTCTTACTCACAACCACCCTATGGGAATAACCTAGTCTTAGACACACTACAGCTAATGTCTCTTAGACTCTATGCTGCTACTTCTAAGACTAGGTATCCTATATACACACTACCATTTAAAGAGCTTTATTGGATTACTTCATTCCCTTTTTCAGTAACACTTTATGTCAATTAATTCTTTATTAATTAACCATGAACAATTCAACATTAAGTTTCATTAGTATCACACCCAAAATCAATTGTTCCTGCAAAATTACAGCCTCATCAATATGTTCCAGAAACTCCATTCCCATGGGTTAACAACATTTATTCATTCATTCATTATATAATTACTTTCCCACATTCCCAGTAATTCTAGAAAAACATTCTATGCTACTAAACACAAGGGGGCTCAAAATGGTGAGTAGATGTACTACCCGTCGAGTCATTGCCGCTTATAGCAAGAACATATACCCATCCTTCCTTGAGAATCTAAACCCGGAAAGCACATGGCATACCCAGCATGTCATCACCTCTTTTAGAAGAAGGGTATGTATGACCAACTACCTTGAGCAGTGGGGAAAAGTAAAGCAGATAAACAACCAAACAAAAATCAGAAAGCATCCAACAATCACATCCATCCCATTCCATCATCCTTGGTGTCCTCCTCGACACCCACATGAATAAACCAATGCATCTTGTGACTCTAGGCTTCATCTTCTACCACAACCAAAAGCCTCCATGCCCCCACATATCACAATAGCCATCCAGGATCACATCACAGCACAAGAAGTTGGAAAACGAACAACACCTTAATTGGGCTCTTGGCCCTTTAATAATCAAGAGGGTAACTCAGAACCCCTTAAGAAATTATCAAACAATAAGTTCTTTAATACATATTCAATTAACAGATTTGTTATTCATAGTTTCCAAATTCGAGAAACCTAATCAGTATGATATCAAAAATAAATGAACATGCTTACTGCACCAATTTGATAAACATCAAATTACAATAAGAACCATATTTGTTTACATGCATCTTTATCTTTATCCAAACAATTATCGACTAATCCCGGATTACATTCTTTACCGATTTCCATCAAGAACAAGCATAAATATCCCACAATCCATCAAAAATAAGAGGCAATAACATATGATTGATATCAATTTATTTATCCAGTTCAAATATTTATTATATCAATTCCATTGTCATCCAGTGGGATTAAAACGTGCTAAAGATACAATTTCACATAAAAGAAAGAGAGGCAATGAATCCCCTACCACAAACAGTTCCTCACATTCTTTATCCACACAATGGGTCACAATCCTCCTCTCACGAAAACTGCATCCATCTGAGGATTCCACTTTATGACAGCACCAACAAAACCACAAGAAAATCCCCATTAGAAGCATGGAGATTACATGCTATAATATAGAAAGGAGAAACAGGAGGGGATGATCCCCAAATGAACGACGATAAAACATACCTTATATCGATGATTGACTGATACAACTCGGTTGCATCAAAATAGAGCGGAACCAATCCGAGATGTAAAGTTTGATTGTGCAACTCCTACGAGAAGGATTGAAAGGTTCTAGAATCTCATAGTTGAGAACAAAGAGGAAGAACAAGGGAGGATGATATCCTGTCCCTTTTGAAGATTTAATGGGGTGACATTTTAAGATATGCTTAATTACAAATTAAAAGCGGATCGCATTAACTCATGCGGTTTGACCAAGTAAAAACATTCTGATCCATAGGAATAATTAATATATGATCTATGGTCTTTGAATCAGCCTTAAGAGTCCTTAAAATAAGGTTGTAAATGTACTTTATGTCAAAGGAAACCTCAAATGGGTGAAACTGTAGGAAGCTAGAAACATTGTACACCTACCGTTACTGTACACCTACCGTTACTGTAAACCTACCGTTAGAGTTTACCGATAGAGGTTATTGATAGACCTCACCATTCTGGAAACAATGTAGACCTACAGTTACTATACACCTACCGTTACTATACACCTACCATTAGAGGTTACCGATAAGGGTTACCGATAGACCTCACCATTCTCGAAACACTGTAGACCAACCGTTACTGTACACCTACTGTTACTGTACACCTAATATTAGAGGTTACCGATAGACCTCACTATTCTGGAAACACTACTCATGGAACCGCACTGATAGAACTGTTCACAAAACCTCACTAATAGAACATTTTTCACTAAACATCACTGATAGAACACTCTTCACGGAACCTCACTGACAGAACACTATTCATTTAACCTCACTGATAGAACACTGTTCAGTGAACCTCACTGATAGAACATTGTTCACTGAACCTCACTGATAGAACACTGTTCACTGAAACTCACTAATAGAACATTGTTCACTGAACCTCACCAAAAGAACATTGTTCACTAAATCCTCACTGATAGAACACTATTCACTGAACCTCACTAATAGAACAGTGTTAACTGAACCTCACCGATAGAACACTATTCATTGAAACTCACTGATAGAACACTGTTCGCTGGACCTCACTGATAGAACATTTTTCACTGAATCCCCATTGATAGAACACCATTCACTGAACCTCACTGATAGAACATTGTTCCCTAAATCTCACTGATAGAACACTGTTCACTGAATCCTCACTGATAGAACATTGTTCACTGAACCCCACTGATAGAACATTGTTCACTGAATTTGTAAATTTGGAAAAAATTATTGGGGATAAGTCACCTTGACCTCCCGAAACACCGCAAACACCAAATTTTCAGAAAGTAATGGACCGAAGAGGTCCGGGCCATTACATGAACCTTGCATGATTGGTGCATGACTGTGCAAGAAACCAGTATGAACACCCCCTTTCCCCAAGTTTTGGATAGAACCATCTGGAAGAGTCTGTGCATGGTTTGAAAAAACCATGTGGAAAAACCGTGCGCTAGAAAAAAAACCTATGTAAAATGTCCAAAATACCCTTAATGATCTATTATGCCAACCCCTTCCTCCCTAATCCATGCTTATGCAGGATTGAACTATTTCTCTCCCATTTTGAAGATTTTTTAAGATACAAACTTGGAATCTTGAGATCTTATTCACTCGACATCTGATCGAGCTTTCGTTCATCACGTTGGATGCACAATGGTAATTTCTCGAGTCCTCTTTATCCATTTTTCTTCCCTTTCACTCTTGACCTAGATATCTCCATGTGATAATTTTTCACCTTTTCTTAGATCTACTCCAATTCGAGAAAAATCAATGGTTGTTACTGGAGGATAGGGATCATACTACTCTAAGGTGGGTGGTCTATAACTCATCCCTAAAGTTTGTTGTTTTTGGAATGTTCATGTGGGGCCTCCCATTTTCATTGGAAATTTTTTCCTAAATTATTATGCCATGATTATACTTGTTAGAATCGTATAGTTATTATTTTTCCAAATATGTGACTATTTTTTTAGTGGTTTCACCCACAAATAAATCTACCACATGTCAAAGGTTATGTCATAATTGGGTTTTTAGTGTTTCTGCACGTTTAAGCCAACGTTCGGGTGTGCATTTACTTGAACTTCCTAAAGGTGAGTCTTCCTATCATAATTTGATTATTATTACTGAGAATTTCATAATGGAATTTACCATGTATGCTCACCACATGACCAGCCAAATGTAAGTGCTTACAAATGTTCATTAAATGTGAAATATGAAATGTGAAATGGAATGTATACTAATTATATAACTTGGCCTTTTCAAAAGAGATTTAATAAAGTATACATGTATGTAGGACCCCTTTCCAAGTTTATGGAAGGTAGAAGAGTGAACCTCAATAATTGAATAATCCTTAATGATTAACTAAGAATTATTTAAATGGTTGCAATGCTACTTGGTCTATCCACACTAATGTAATACAAGGCTTGGACTAATGGTTTCAACTCTACTTAACCTATCAACACTAATGGAAGGACGTACTTGAACCAAATGAATTATCACATGATTACAATATCAAATAGTAATGGACAAACATGATCTCACGTTGAATTCTAAGAGGAGAATACCATGGGTCTCGGGAACCCCACTCTGATTCAAGGATACAGTTTTCTTAGGTTGATACCCACCTAAAATCCAGTTCTTGTCTATTAAATGGATTCTCGGTATACTACCGTTGGGTCGAATTCTTATTCTAGGATACCTAGGATACACTCCTTGGATCCAGAAATGACATGTAACTTCCTTGGATACACTCCTTGGACCTAGTCCTTTCTTATCCATGTTTTACATGGGATTCACTCTTTGGACTCAATATGTGCCTTATGTGGAATTCCTTGGATTAAGTTCCTTGTATTACACACTTAACCCATAGCTATACTAAGATACTACTGAGTTGGATTTCTGTGAGTTTACGTTACCTTAGTTTTTACCCTGGAACTCTTTCACTAGATATCATTAACTGGTTTCCTTGTCATGTCTTGGGACCTTCACTTATTATACTATCATGAGACGATGTCAGTGTTGGTTATGCCTCATGTGAACTTTTAACATTAAATGGTAATTGATTAATTAATGAACCGGTTACATGTTCAGACACCAGCTGTGTGTTGAAACAGGTACTTGGTTGTTTAGTTTTTTTTGTACTGCTTTCTTTACATTATATATATATATTCATTCCTGCACACTATTATATTCCATTACAAGGACCGTATGTTATAGACACTGTTGGTGGTGGCCCACTGATATTTATCTCAGCCCCTCTTTGGGCATCGTTTCGTACCCGTAGTAGATTACATGGTTGCCGGTATTGACAAAGGGAAGCATACAACTTCCCATACTTGATTGTGTGCTGATAGGATGGCGCTTGATAGCAGATGACTGAGTAGGATCCCGGGATGCTTGGTGTAGACTTTGATTTCTTTTACCTTGTGGAACATGTTATGATTATGGTATTGAATATGTGCTTTCTAGTTTTCTAGTGACATTACATTACATCATCATTGTTCTTGTTGTTGCAGTTATTGTCATTCATGTTTACCTATTGCATCAGTTTTCTTCCCCTATTTATTTATATTGATTCCATTGTTTTCTATTTATTTATATCCCTTTCTGTTGTGATACACTCTGTTAATGAGGTCATAGTCTTCCCAGAGACATACCATAGGCCCTCACTTCTTGTCAAAAGCCTCTCTTATTTGTGAAGATGCGCTTGAGGTCATGTGCCCCACTGGGCTCGGGGAACCCGTTAAGTGGCATCCAGGTCCAGGTCGTCAGAATTTACTTTAATTAACAAGTCACCAGTAGGGTGTATAATAGACTTGTTCTTGATAGTGATCTTGTTAAGTTCATGATAATCAATAGAAATGTGCATTGAAAGTTTTTTATTCTTAACAAAAATAATAGGTTCACCCCATGGTGATGTACTATGGTGTATAAATCCCTTATCAAGATTCTCCTGAAGATTAATTTTTAATACCTACTACTCAATCGAGGACATTCTATATAAAGTCTTTAAAATAGGTGTAGCACTATGTTTGGGTTATATTGAAAAATCATATTCGAATTTAAGACAAAGTATACGAAATACATTAGGAAATACCTTATTATAATTATAAACAATAGGCACATAATTGATTTTGAATTCACACCCTCCCCCATCATTTGAGATAAATATCCCACATGAATAGATATTAAGACCAATATAATAGTGGTAACTTCCCTTGGATTTTCATGTTCATCATTGTATAAAAATGGTCAGAGGATGATTTGGACAATCAAACATGACTTTAATTCTTCTGAAATAGATATGGATCTATATAGAGATATCCAATCCATGCCCAAAATCACATAAAATTTACTTTGATGGAAAATCAAAAGGTTTTTAGGAAGCATATTTCCACACACTTCTGTTAGAGACTAGATATATACTTGAGGTGAAATCATCATACCATTAGAATTTTTAAGCTCTAGCTCAACATCTAGTCATTGAGTTGGAAATACGATACCCTTATAAAATTACTTTGATATAAAAGAGTTGTTAAATCCATAATCAAATAAAAAATTATCTGTTATAGAGTGGATGACAAGTATACCTTTTGACCACATTATTCTTGTAACTCACTTTAGTAGTTATGATGACATGGGATTTCCCTTTTTCTATGGGATTAAGAAGTTGTTTTCATCGATTTTCATCACTATACCTCAAATTCATGCATTGATTTGTGTAATTTATACAATCCTTGTAATTATAGCATTTTTGTGTGGGCGGAACATTTTTTTAATCCTTTTCACCACTCATTTAACTATATGGACTCTTCATATCAATTTGGAATTCTTTTGATCAACTACCTTATTTTATATAGTTAAAACATTTATTATACCATATAAGAAAATTTTCAACATGCTTCCTTTCACACTTATGATTTGAATGAATTAGTTCCTTTCCTCCATGGTTTTTCATATTATAATTTACAAAAAAATTAAATCCTTCTATTTTTGTCCCCAGAACAACAAGAATACATGGACTCGCCAATTTTCAATTCCAACATAAGAGAACATAGAACGATTTATTTATAGTTATTAATGTTGGTTACATCCAATGTATTTCATAGGATTAATCTTATGTAGTAAATAATTGGTCATATTATCTTTTTGGATCGATGTTAAAACCGAAAGTATAACACGCATGTCTAGTGAATTTTACACATAGTTACAAAAATATTTTTTATACTACTATTTTAGTTATATAAATTCCCATTAATTTTTTGTCTGAAGATTTTTTGGAAAATATATATAGAAAAATACCTTCTTAAACTCTTCCCATTCCATGGGGTCAATTTCCTCCTCTTTCCTTCTATTCTTATCAAGATTCCATGAATGATCTATTTCTCCTTCCAAATTCTATAATATCTAGATTTTTTTTTAATTTTTTGAAAACTAGAGAGTAGAAAATATATTTTTAGTGGTATAGATTCATTTATAACTATTATTTTATTAGAGGAACCATTGAATAAACGTTTATGTTTCCATATAAAATACTCAATAGTGATTTTTTCATTCCTTCTCCATTTGAAATATCATCATGATTCATGTTTTTTTTCATACTTGAGAGTGTTGGGTGAGCATAGTAATAAGATTTTGAATAATATATCTAATTTCATTTTATTTATTTTAAATATAGTCATTTTATATCCCATTATAATCATCACTATAATGAATTCTCCAAGGTCTATCTGTTGACTAAGAAAAAAAATAATAGTGTGAGTAACAATAATCATGGTGAGTTATCATGTAAAAATGAAAAATTATACATATGATGTCTGAATCAGAAAAACATATTTTAAATATTTGATACCAATTTTTTATCCTTGTTAATTCATGGTTGTAATCTTTCTAAATCCATCATAATGGATTATAATGAAAATGTGAATTAACCCAAGTGTATCCCTTAGGAGTTTCTATCCAGGTGTGTAGTCTTAGTACCACTAATCATACACCATTGATGATCGATTGAACACTCTATCCACCCCTTTAATATCTATTACCACAAGGTGCATATTTTCAAAATCCACATCCACTTACCAACAACTATATAGAGATTTATTTTCTATAAAAACACACTAAGATTGTATACTTTACCAAAGCTTCGGGATGTTATCCTATGGTAAGTATTATCCCCGAGGATTTAATGGTATTTCTCTAATATTAATATCTATTGATTAATTATACCCTTCTCTAATACAAACTGAGGTGATCCAATAATTCCATACATATATATATATTACATCATTTTAGGTTAATATTCAATATATATCATAAAAACATGCCTAAATCCATAAAAATTTAAAAAAAAATTGGAGACTAGATAATAATCATCCTATTTCATGAAATATCTTAAACAACTCCCATGGATGTCCTATTTAATTATACAGTTCTTATACATACCATACTTAAAACCTTTCTTTATTACCTTTGGAAAGGAAACATAACAAATGATGATGTTAGATACTCAATAAGGGTAAACATAATAGATATCAATCAAGGATTATAAGTGGTCATAAGAAAATAATAATGATATGATAACATGATGGTAACTTACAATAATAATACCCAATCATTCAAATATAATTAATTATAAATCATGTCATAGGAATTTAACATAAGAAAAATAAAAAATTCAAAAGTCTGTGGAATCATCAATAATCAATCATGATCCATGCGAACATATCATAATCATAGTATATAAGTTTTTTAAATATACATAAGCATAGAAGAACATTTCCTTGGTCAAGGATCAATAACAAGGATATCATATTGGATTAGGGTCACTCCACATCCCATCATTTATTTAGTTATGTTTCACTCCCAATACTATCATAGTGGATAGAATACTTTCCTAAAAATGGGTTCACTCCCCTTTTCACTCCTTATTATCTCATGAGATACACATCATTTCACAATACATTGGGGGGATATATAATTTCAATCCCAACCATCGGATAACCGTAGAAAATAAATGCAGCACAACATAATAAATAAATTCATTAATTCATCATACCGTAAACCTTGGTAATTAATTTATTTTCATTCCATCATTTCATCCTAGCATCACCCATATAAAATAAACGACTTTCATAAATATTTCATCATAAATTAGTTAAACCTTTGAAAAGAAACGGGTTTCATAGAATCATACATGAATTATAGTCATCATCATCATAAGTAATATAAAGAAACCAATTGGATGGTATCATAAGATCATATCCCTAATGGAGAATAAAAATCCATAAAGGATGTCTATATAGGTAAAAATACATTTAAATGACCATTTAAACAATTCTTGAGGAAAATTCCATTTTTATTCTAAAACCACTTATTTTATATTCAAAAACCATTGAAATATTAATAAAAACATATTATTTGAAAAAACCTGGAAATTTGAAAATGAAGCTTTAATTAAAAGAACTTTAATGAATTTTTTTTTGTTTTCCATGAATGTTTTGTTTCAATGGTTATGGTACTTGAACCTTGGTCATGGTTTGAACATTTATAAAATCTTAATCTTTAAATAAGTGTCATATTTATTAATTTTATTAACTTTTATAATCATTAATATAAGTTATATATGATAAATAACTTATGTCACTTTTTTGGATATGGTAGTCTGTACATATGCTTGAATGGAAAAATTGAAAAATGAACCACATCACTTCATGGAGGTGGTAGTCTAAACATATGAACAAATTTTTTTATTATTTTAAAATGAAGGGAAAGTAAAAAAATTAGAGAATAAATTATAATTATAGAATCATTATTATGTCATAATTATCAGATATAAACATCAAATACATCATAATAACCAATTATTAATCATGATGAGGAAAAAAATGGATTGATTTGTGATGCGGTAGTCCACATGTACGCACGAATGTTGATTTTATTTCCCATTTGATAGAGAATGAGATGGATAAAAGTTTCAAGATTAACATAATAATATCTAAATATATTTATTACACTATATTAATTATTTTATTGTGGATAAAATATGATTAGATATGGTGAAAGAATAAATTAAATTGAAAGTAGTCGGTTAAGATTTATACATCTTTATTGTAAAACCTCCTTTGGCTTAGACCTTAAGCATTAAAAGAATGTTATTTTGACTAAAAGAGGGCCACTAGGATAAGGATATGTATGTTAGGAAGAGATTATGGAAGGTATGGGTTGATCTAAAAGGATCATTATGTGGGAGGAAGAAATTATAGGTGGTATCCTTTTACAGTGCAGAGAGAGGACACTCATAAAAATTTTCAAAAATATTAAAATATATCATTGTATCACTCAAAAAAAGTGGCTATAAAAATCCAAATCCTAAAAAATAATTTGTATATGACTTAAATACCATCAACCAAAAAATTAAATTGTTTTTTTTATATTTTAATCCTTATCTATTAGGTCACTATCGGTAAACACATTTTATCCTTAATCGTGGAAAATCATTTTTAATGTTTTTATTATTCCTTATGACCAAAAATTAGTTCTAACTTATTAAATTATATTAATTATTATAAATGGAAATTTGTAATCCATTTTATAAGATTAAATTTTTTTATGTAGTATATTTTAATTTTAAAATAAGTGTTTAGAATGCAACAAAAACCATCTTTAGTAAAATTCATTTTTAAACATAAAACTGAGCTTAAATTCAATACTTTCCACTAATAAAGTATTAAATTAATTTTAAAATATTTTATTGAATAAATTATCAAAAAATTAATTAAAATAATTAAAAAATAGAGATTAATTTTACTTATGATGATATAAACACATTGTGTACATAAAAATACATTTTTCAAAAAAAACATTTATGTTTACCTTCAAGATATTCTTTAAATTTATAACTAATTAAAAACCAATGAATTTTTTTATACATTCATAAACAATAATAATTTATAATTTAGATAAAGTTATTAATATCTTCTAATCCCATTGGAATGTGATAGGATTCAAATTAAATAAAAATAATTTAATATCATATTACAGTTTTTTAAAACTCAGTGTTGCATGTAAATAAATTCATCAAAGAAATTAAATTTATTTAAATGGAAATGTATTATAAAATATAAGGGTATTACAACCCCAATGAATTTTTAGGGTGAATAAAACTCATATCATGTAATTGTTATAGTTAGTTCTTTAACTACAATGGCTCTATTGGATCTACTCAATAATTGCGTTTTAAAATTATATTAGAATAAAAAAATCAATGGTTAATTTGATCTCCTAATCTATAATATAGCCTGGTAGATCATTAAGAAATATAACCAAAATTTAATTTACTATAGGAACATCACTAATTGGAATTGTTCCTTTCATTTTAATGATATGTGTAAGAATATTATCATCCGTGTCTTAAATCAATTTCTTAGTTTCTTGATATGTCATCCCAGGTACGAACTCAATCTTATTTATAAATTGAAACACATTCTTAAAATTAAATATAATTTATTAATAACTGTGATATTTCTCATCATGATAAATTAAAATATAATCCATAACCAAAATAAAAACAAACTCTACTGAGGATAGGAAATTAATATATTTTGGAAATCAATTCCACATATACTAATAAGAAGGTATCTATAAATCCTTATTTCTTTAATACTTCCTAAATATGTTTTTACCAAAATTTCAATATCAATTTCATGAAGTGACATTACCTTTAGGTGTGAAAATATAAAGAAAGGAAATAATGTTTATAAGGAAAATAAAACAATACATTATCATAATTTGTGTAAAAAAAGTAATGTATGTGTTACAAATTCATTTGGTGGTCTAATATCACCTATAGTGGTAGCACATGAATATGCAACACTTTTTAGTTTTTATCTTTATGACTCCCACCTTTAGTAATGATCTTTTGATAAAAATGTTTTATACTGATTTGTTTTATTAACAGTAGATCATTTTACTATAAATTTACCATAAGGTTTCACATTATTGATCTGATTATAACTATTTTCTTGTAAATTTTTATCCAACTATTAAACATACCATACTGGTAACACATTCTTAATCCTATTATATATTTTTTTTAAACAATCTCTTAATTGAAACATTTAGTAGTCTTACCACAAAATGTATTTATTATTTATATTTCAAAACATTCCAACTTAACTGATTCTTATTCTTGATTTCATGGGATTTATAAGAATTAATAAATTCCATCTCAACCTTCTTTGCACATTAAATAATTACCTCATAACATTTCATTTCATGGTTGGTCAACTCCCTTCATAAAAATGGTATCAAACCTATGTAAAAATAATCAATTTTTTCACTCATAATAAAGAATATAATTTTATACATACCTTTCTAATGTGGTAAAAATTTCTTCATATGAAAAATTTAGGTCATATTCTCTTTAATTAAAATCTAAAATTTTAAATTCCATTCAATGTTGAATAAATTCAGAAAAATGTTATTCAAAAAAATATCCTTAAACAAGTCTACACTACGATATCAATTTTATTCTTATCCTTGATATTTTTAATTAAATACAACTATTTATTGAATGCACCATCAAAATGATATACTAAAAGAGTCACCTTTTATTTTCTCTTGAGCTCCTGAACCACTTCTTAAGGGTCCTTAATGCTCCAAAACCACCTTATAAAGTTTTTTAAAATCATGAAATTCCAAATATAATCTCATTTATCAAAATGGACGATCTAAAATATATGATATCATAATTCACTCTCAAATGTAACAACCTTTAATCCATGGTTTGTTATAAATTCCCCACCATTATACTTCTCATTCTCAAGAAGTCGTGGTAGGCCTATAACCACATCTCTAAACCTATCCCCATTATCAAAACACCATGCACTCAAAATATTCCTTATCTAAATTCACAATTTGTTCCCACTATGAAACTCCAAGAACCTAGCAAAGATAAACCATATCCCCTCAAAAAAATGTTTGAGTCCACCTCCCAATACCACCCCCGAAATACCCAATTCCATGATCTTAACATGGTTCCAAATTCACTGGTTTTATTTCCACAAAATATATCTAGTTTTACTTCCATCCACCTTTTCCTAGAATTGGTGACATCTCAAGCCAATGCATCAAAAAACCCCAACTAATTCATGTTTCTATACACATAGATGAATTATAAAATTTTATTGGAATTGGTACCAAATTATAAACCTAAATCCCATTATAAATACAAGGCTAGATTTCTAACCTCATTCTATAGATTCTATGCTCTCACACTAAGCAATGATGCACCACCAATTCAACTCACACTCATACCACATAAAACCACCATAATCCAAATGGAAATTCATCGAATCATCCTAAAAAAATAAATCTTGATTATGGTATTAACTAGGGAACCAAATTACATCATATCATACCACACACCAGCTTCCCAATGTCATCACGACCATCCATCGATTAGTCTTTCACTTCCTCCATGACTATTCTAAAATGGGGGTCACCCCTCCAAGGGTGGGTATAATGCTCCCCACTATAGGAGTATCATTATAATTACCTATAAACCAAAAACCTATCCGCATGGCCCCCATTACATCCCTCATTTTATGTATTGACTATATTTTCCAACCCACTCATACCCGAGCACCAACTTGAAACACTGACGATTTCACATCCCTGGACCACAAGGATGTTATTCACATCAAAAAATAATATCCAAAAGTGTGAAACTCACTTTATGTATTTCCTTAAACCATTACATTAGTTCTTACCCCAAAAAGTTATAGATACTATATTCATACTACTTTTCTTGATCCACATGAAAATTTCTCGAAACAAACCCTTAATATCATTCCTCAATGAAAAAAACCGTCAACGATAAACTCTCATTGAATATAACTTGGTAACTTGATCCATAAATAATTTCCCCTCTAACCACAGGGACATCATAAATTTTCATCATAAACTTAGGTCTCCATGCTTGAGAGTGTCTCACAAAACACCTCAGTCACCTCTCCATAAGCATGACCGCAAACCAAAACCACCATTGTGCAACCATCATAGTTCCACTACAATTTATCAATAAGAGTAACCAATAAACACTGGGACTTATCATGGATCAGTGACTAATCCAAAACCAAATCAGACATCAGGCATACCTAGTCTACACCTTCTCACATCATGAGACTTTTTTCAATAATCTTGTTAACACACACTCTCTTGAAAGTGTTTAGTTTCCTTCCAAGAACCTAGTCACAAGTCCTCAGTCATGATCCTTATCAATATCGACTGAACCCAATTGTTCCTAGCTCTTATAAAACCCACTCAAAACACCCAATTTAGGATCCCATGAGTCTTTTCCAATATAACCTAGGCTCGTGTGCCTAACACAATGATCATGCTTCACATATATGTTAGTTTCAACCAATAGATAAAGGAATATCACTCACTCCAAGGATAACCAAAAGACCCCTTACCACTTTGATTTTGTCTCATATACATGATTTTTATGCTATTATTTCTTTGTATGGACTAAAGTGAAACCTAGGAACTAATTGGGATAACCATCCAATAAATCCATCCCATTATCCCTACTATAATACCAGAAATGCTATATGCATTTCACATCCCAATCCAAGGAATACCACTCCTTAATTTATCCAAAAACCCTTAGGGTTTCCATCTCCTTATGATATCCTATTTCTATCCTTATAATAATCCCCAAGAATCACATTCATGTACCAAACTCTCCAAGGTTCTATCACTGAGGCATCCAATGCCTATATTAATACTCCAAAGGTCCCCATGTATTTCTGTAAGCAGGGACTAAATACTTCCCACCAGAGAAAAACCTACACTAATATACAAATTATATTACTTTAGATAATATTTCTTGGTTTCTGTCGGCTGAAATTTCATTCTATGTTATATAGGAAAAAACCCGTATATGTTGTTAGTGACACTTTAAAAAATTGAACCTTCATCAGAAAAAATCACACATACAGAGGAACATGTAATGTGATTAATACATTATTATCATGGTCTATGTACACAACCTATTTCCAATGTCCCAAGATCCAAATCCAAAAATAATATATTTTTTAATTCATAATGTTCAATAAACATCTCATCTATAATAGCACAAAGTAAGAATAGAAATCGTGTATCCCTGGAAACCAGGACATTCCATCAAAAAGGTTTTTATCACTCACTCATACATGGTTCATCACGATCTCTGACACATCCCTAGAAATCATGTCCACTACCTCCCCAAATAGTAATACAATGAAAAATAATCCCCTAATACCTATTTGTAACACCTCGCCCAAGGAACACTCAATAGTTCCAAGGTATAGTGTCGTCACGTGGTCTCATACGTGCCTCCCCATATGCCAAAGACTATAAACTAGATGATAGGGGATAATTTATACATTGAATAGACTATGAAAAAAAATAGAGGAATATAACATTATAAAATTAAACAAATAATATACATCACATAATCATAGTACTCATAAGTAAATAAAAAGAACAATATATAAATTGTCTCATGCATAAGAATACAAGTATAAAAACATTGTTCTCCCACTAGGTCGATCTAAAATAATAAATAAACTAAAATACAACACATGCACACCAATAACTTCATCGATCGCCATTCCTCACCTACCCGCCTCCAAACCTGCAGATCTACACTAGTATTATCAATCACACATCATGTTTTGAACTTAAAAAATATATATATAGTCTATATGTTCACCGTTGTTACTGTTCATGGTGTGAGAAATATATCTCACTAGGATATCACTAGGTTTCCCTAGTATACACCACCATATAAATTTATGAACAATAAATAAAATAAATAGGTCACACAAGTACCTTAGACATCATGTGTTAATTAGGTCATCATAACTCCCTATGTATCAAGTCACCATGTGCTAGCTAGGACACCATAGAACCTAATAAAACAGGCTTCAATATCATGTTGTAATATCTTAATCGCATCTCGTACCATCACATAGATACCCAACCCATTCATGAAGACTCATGGAATGACATCATCCAAAACTTAATCCCACTACCCATAAACATTGTGCAAGGTAATGAATCAAAAATCCATATCCCATAACTTCTCATGAATGGGGGGTACATATGTCTCATCATTTCATCCCGCAAATAATCCACCAAATAGATATTTGGACCAATCCACTCAAAAAAAGGTATAACATGTGCACAACTAATAAATCGATGTATGTAAAGGTCCTCAACCCAATACTCAAGTGTTAAGGAATAGTCATCCACCGATCCACACAACACTTGTAATTACTTAAAAAAATACACGATAGAACATGGAATGATTATCAAATCAACCAATATTAAAATTATCTTGGGATTTAACCTCAATAACACAAACCCAAGACTCATCAAGTCATGGTCAATCATCTACCCCAAACTAAGTCTCCAATGTCAAGGTCTTTCAGCACCAGCAGCATCGCTTAGGGCTGCATCATGAAACAATGACTCAATAGTTAATCCTAGGGATCTCATATTGTGGGAAATAGAACTTAACATGAGCAAGTCACACCTTACCACATATAGAAACAACTGGGTCCTCATAACCCATCTTGGTCTCACATCACTAAAACTATCTCATTCTCATCACTAGACGGTAATGTCACTACACTAGGAATTACCCCGACCTTGACCCCAAGAATTGTTCCATCCTCACTAAAACCCTAATCACTAATAGTCTTGAAACCTAGGGATTATCCCACTATAAACCTCTCTCATCCCCCTTTAAAACATCAATACAATTCCTTGAGAAATTCCTAGGACCCATTCCTAGGTCTTGTCTCACATATCTGAAAGGCGATGTCCCAACTAACACTTGTAGGAAACCTTCCACATCACAAGACATCTAGTCTTAAATGATTCATCTAAATCATGGTTCTCAACAAGATTGATCCACCCATAAGAGTGTGTCACCTATCAAGAGTGATACATATAGCTATGTCACTCTTCTTCACTGTCATAGGCCTCTCAACAAACCCAACTATCCCTAGGTAACCATCATAGGCTACACACATCTCCTCTCATACCTAAAGACCCTATAAGGATTTCTTCCATTATAATAATAACTCTATTACCTTTAAAACATATTCTATAGGTGATCTTAATCATAAAAGTTCTTAATATCACTTATCTAAAGCATAAGAGGAAAAACGACACACTATCTCATCTATGAAAGGCATCCCCAATCCGTGGACATCTACCTAAACCCATGAAACATGCATGAAATAGTAAACTCATACCGAACAATAATATGATCTTGTATCAAAAAGAAAAACCTACCACTAAGACAGAGTTATAATCCTCACCAATATTTTCCAATCCTCGGCCTAGCCTATGCATTTTTTTGTTAAGTCCATCCATGCCTACTTAAGGATCACCTACATTCTCAAGAACCTACCTTTTTTCATAAGAAATAAATAATTAATTATAAACATAATTAATTAATTAATTAATTTTATAAAATATTTATTAATCTTGGGAATGCTCATAGAGCGCCACTACATCAACAGAACCTCGACCAACCACACCCATAGAGAATATGTCACACTACGATTCCATCATACAAGAAATCCATATTATTAAACACCCGGTAAATCATTAATTTTCTTTTTATTTCAATAAAAATAAAAAATAATATTAGGATAGTGGATTACATACACAAATATTAATATCAAAAGCTGGTATATAGTCTCTCAGGATGTACTCTTAGAAATTCATGCAAACTCCCCATCAATCATCAAAGATTTTACTATGATCCCCTGAAATCTTTACCAAAACCTATCCTAATTAAACATAGAATAAATTCATTGAAGGAGGAATCCCAAAATGAAGATTCAATGGATACATACATGAAATAACCACTAAAATACCTAGGTCCATCCCATAAATATGGGGGTCAATAGAGAATGGTTATGGAGGATCTGTCTAAAAGTGGCCTTTACCATCTCATCCCTTTTCTAAATCCTAAGGTACCCTGATAAAGAGAAGAAAAGGTTTAATCCAGTTAAAAATACCCCAAACCATCCCCACTGGCTACAGGGTGGCCCCACTGGCTATCTTTTGTGGGATCATCGGTAGATATTGAGACACATAGGGCTATTGACATAATAGAAATCCCACCAACTTGTTGGACGGTGCCAATAGTGTACCCTTGAAAACATCAAGCACGTCTCTTACACTCTCTTAAACTCCCAAACTACCTATTGAGGGTATTTACTAGTCCAATTCCACCCTCTAGAGGTGTTAAAAATATTTGAACTCCATCATGAAGCTCATTTCTCATAATAAGATATCCACCAAATATAAAATTTAAATTCCCTCTCCAATATAATGACCCAAAATCGATAGTTCAATTCACAAAACATGATGCTTCCTCTATCTTAAAGGTAAAACCCATTATCAATTAATAGTTTAAAAAACACTTTATTATATGAGTTTTTGAGGTAGAACAACTCTCTTTTTATCACCCAGTCTACCACATGTCACTAAAAATATAATCATCATTGTAGAATGAGATAATAGGGTTCTCATAATGTAGCATGTGCAAAATAAAATCTCTATGCCTAGGAAAACAATATTTTCCATTACTCATAAATTTTACAAATCTAGGTTTGTGAACAAAGGAATTAAATATAGGCCTCTATGTTAATATTTAATTAAAGATGAAATTCATTTAAATGTGCCTCATTAAATCCAAGAACAATGTTCCACTACCCAACTATAGAAGAACGATCCAATGATATACATGATTTTAAACTTTTTTAAAGATGATACATATGGATTGATAAAATTTATATAATAATAATAGAGGAAACAAGATGAAAATCTCCCAAAACCTAACCTCATCAAACCCTATCTTCTATAGGATATTGGAGATGAATATATATATGAACCTAGTCATAGACTACAATGGGTTGAAGAATAGACAAGATAAGGATCGCTCAAGCTTAGAATTTCTAGATTAAAAAACAAAATCATAAGGGTTTAGTTAAATATAAATACTCTAAAAACCCAAATGATAATTTCACCCTCATTTAAAAAATGAAGTGGAAACTAAAGATAAATTTATGGCCATAAATATTCCATTATACTTATGGTGGTGATCCACCATAACTCTTGTTCCATTCCTATAGTGGGTCCCTTATCCCTTTCTTCAACAACCTCCTATAATTCTATTACCATACACTTCCAACTCCCTATAAATCGCAAAAATAAATCATTTAAAAATTCATTTCTTGGAAATAAAAATAAATAACTCACCCATAATGTTGAAGATCAGTAAAATATTCCCATTATCATATAATTTTCCCTAGGAAACATTAATATGCTTCTAAAGGGATCAATTTCATACATTGATCTATAAATTCTGATCCATGCCTACATGTATCATAAAAACAATGAAATTGTACCCATTATAACCATACTAAAGTAATTTATTCCCACATGTGACATTATCACTCTATTATATAATTCCCTGACCCTAGAAGCCTGAAGTTGGTGCATTATTATATTACATTGGCATGGTTATAATGAATAAAATCATGAAGGAATGATTAATTTAGAAGTTTTGGAACACCATATTACATACATGATACCAATAATACATTAGGAAAACAAAATAAATCATGGTACAATATAAAATGAAGTAAATTTCATACTTTAATGATTAGAAAATGTTTTATTCTTCCTAACCAGGTTAAAAGAAACATAATAAAGGGGTGAGCTCAGATGCTTAGTAAGGGTAAATAATATAGTAGAAGTAATCATAAACATAAACTCTAAGCATGGGGATCAACTAAAAACACACGCCTTTACAATATACTTTAGCATAATATGGTAATAATGAAAGATAAAATAATGGAAAAATTACCTATAAAAATGGTTTGGAACTATTGGTATAGGTACCCAAACCATTGGAATATAATATAATAATTGTTTGGTAATCTGTTGGGTGATTTGGAATTAGAAAAAACCTATCCCAATGGTTTGGAGAAAACAATTGGGAAAACCATTGGTAAAGACTTATCCCAACGGTTTCCCATCAGTTTCCCCAAACCATTGTGATAGGTCTTTCCCAACATTTTCCTAAACTGTTGGGATAGATAAATCTAAAAAAATTTATAGTAGAGGTTTGAACCCACAACCTCCACCTTATATATCAATAACATTACCACTATCCTATTGTTATTTTTGTTAATATATTTCGATAAATATATATATATATATATGTAATTTATATATTGATTTATTTGACGATATTCGAAAAAATAATTAATAAAAAATAAGGGTACCTATACCAATGATTTTCAAAACCATTGGGAAAGGTACTCACCTTTTCTAACCTTTTCCCAATGGTTTTCCCAAACCATTGAAAAAAGTGGTCTCAAAGTACCCTTCCTAACGGTTTGCCCAAACCAATGGTAAAAGTTATCTAAAAGTAAAATTTCTAAACATTTTTGTAAAATCTTTGGTAAAGGGGACTTATACCAAAGACTTGTAGAAACTGTTGGTATAGAAACGTTGGTATAGGTAGTATTTATAGTAGTGTTGACTAAATAATTACATAATAATACATAACCATGTATATTCTACTAGTAGAATAATCACTTGGACCATAAATTACTAATTTCATAATGAGGTAATTTATAATTCATGAAATCATAGCCATATTGTCAAGGCCTCATTCCAATACCCTACATAAATGGGTAAAACCCCAAACTAGTTTGTCTCGTGAGACCTATTGACCCACCAAGGGGCTATTGAGAGCCCAAATCGACACTTACTATGTCCAATGGATTCCTCTTTTGAAACGTATGAACATAATAAAAATTACATTCATATTTATACTAACATATCAAATATAAATAACTTTCCCCAATCATTAAACATAAATACTAACCATTTAGAGTAATATGGTGAATGGTATCACGATAACACATCCATAGTCAAAATAATCAGAATTACATCAGCAAAATATTATATATGATATCATAAAAGATAAACATGAATTATTTAAAAGATTAAATAATGAAAATTAATATAGATGAAGATACTTTTAAGATATTCTATTGAAAAAATCTTGAGGAAATAATCATTAAACATTCCAAAGTGTCTCATACCACCTCGAAACATTCAAATCATAATCCCTTAGAATATCATGTGAATAATGAGACTCTTGATATGATATAACAAAGGGAAGAAAATACACCATATTTAATGAATAAGTGGTTAACAATGCATATATATCACAAAAGTAAAATTGAGTTGAGAAAAATCCTTTCCACTTTGGAAAGAAGAGTTCTTCTGGAAAATCATTTTAATTTTTAATGAAATCAGATTGTAAACATGTATATCCCAGAAAAAAGGTAAGGTTATATAAATTATTTTTGTGGCATAAAAAATGTCCCACTAAATTGAAATCAGGTAAAAATAGTATTTAAATAAGCTTTAGATATAAAATAGTATAGTGCGGTTTAAGGAAAATATTAAAGAGTATTTTAAAGAAAAAAAGGAAGGTTTGTTTTAATAAAACAAGAAATGAGACAAGATAATTTTTCATGATAGAATTTGTGATTTTATAAAAAATAATTATTCATTAAAATATATTATATAGTTCACTTGAACATGGGTATGAATTCTATAAGTTCCCTTTAATCATGCTTATTTATCGAGAAAAATTGATATGAGAGTCATTTTAAAATATGTATATACATATAAAAGAAGGACGATCTGACCTGGATATATGATTTGAGAACATATACAAAGAATATATAACAAATATACAAAAAATTATTGAGAATTTCATTTTATTATAGGTAGATAAATAGTAACCCAAATGAGAAATGAGAGTTCTGGTAGAATCCCTTACCACATTGTAATCAATCGATTCATATGACCCAATGGCAATAGTCTTCAAATGATACATTGAATACCATGAAAATAAATATATTCATGATAAAATACATCAATGGCCCATATACATACAATATACACAATAAATAGTTCTGAATAAGGAATATCTCACAAAAATGGAAGTGAGACGAGAAAACCCTTACCATATGTATGAACATGTTATGTACATGACCTTAACATCATGGATAATCAAATTAAATACCTTAATTAATTTATTAGTAAACTTATATAAATTAATTTTATTTATTATAAATTTATTAAGTTCATTCTTGGACGTTTTGATGAGTTGGATTTTAATTTCTTCGTTCTAGAGCATTAATTTTCTTGGTTTTTATGATCATTTCACTTGTTTATATGTAATAGAGTTCATGTGGAATGGATATAGTACTTCAAATTTTAATTTATATATTATTACTGAAAATATATAATTATAAATGGTTTATATATCATTTTGTTACATTATATAAGGAGTAATCATTAGATAATTCATTTAGTGATAATCATTTAGATTTTTAATGTGATTTTTTATCAGAATGAACTAGTTTTGTTATATTATTTTGTATCATGTACAAATGATGGTTCTAGAATCATTACATAAGATACAATAAATATTTTATAGTCTGTCTCTACCATAAAATGGGTTCATGACCAACCTTGATTAACTAATTGAAGAACTAAAGTTTTTCGTCTACAAAGGTCGTAAATCAACACCTGCAAAAATGATGATTTTTTTTAAAATAAAAGTGATAGAGTAAGGATTTTGATGGAAGTTCTTACATTAACATGATATAATTCTATTATATAAATGAAATTAGAGTTATCATGATATTTTAGATATAGGAGTTTAGGATATTATAATAAAATAAAGGAACATGAAATGAAATTAAATGAAAAAGGAAGTGGATTTTACCTCTTGAATACGCCTCCTTGAGAATCTCTTTAAGGGAAGGGATTTTGGTATTTTGGAAACCCCAAAAGCTCCTACACATGGTAAGGGTCTAGGGAAGAGTATTTCATAATAACTTTTAGAATCTTTAAGGCTTAAAGGGGTGATGAGAAGAGGGAGTGAGGGGGTACTTTTTATAGTGGATGAGAGGGGTAATTTTTGAATCTCTTATTCATTATTTTATTATTTTTCTTAAGACAAGAAATAGTGTCGATTATTGTGAAAAAAATAGTAATAAGTGCATATGACTTGAAGAATTTGTTCACACATCATCCATACCTCACCTATGACTCAATAATCATATATTAAGAATTTATGGTTAATTATCGTATTTTACTACTAACTAAAAATTCAAGTATTTTAGACAAGTACAAAAAATTCACAATAATAATTTTTCAATGTGTAGAATTATAAAATGGAATGCATTTTATGGAAAAAATTATAAATATGTGAACTTTAATTTTTAAATAAAATCATTAATTACTTGGAAATAAAAATTTTAAATTTAAAACTGATTTTATAATACTTTCGAAAATTAAAAGTGGTCTCATAAAATTATCCTAAAAAAATAAGACAAATGAATATTTATTTTGGAATAAATTTTATGAAATTTAATTTTATTTCAAATCAATTTATTAATTTAAAATTGTAATTAAATATTTTTTACTCACAAAAATAACAATACTTAATTATTTATTTTTAAAACATTCACTCTCACTTAGAAGGTATATAAATTTTATTTACACTTTTTGGGTGAGGTTGTCATTAATAAGGGCCATATTACTATTTATAAAGGAAAAATTACTATTCATAATGGTTCATTACTATTCATAAGTGTCAAGTTACTATTCACTAAAAATTATGTTAAACCTATTAGACTCTAAAAAACATATGGATCGCAACGATGTATGTCTGTTTTTAAAAATTCAAATAAAACAAGTGGTAAAATTAAGTGCAATGGTTAGGTTATAACTATAATAAGGTTTTCTTTCATAAAGATTCGTTGTTGTGTCAATATACAAAATCTAATGAATTGAAATTGTTTTTGAAGAAATATACCATAAAATCTTGGGGTGTCATATTAATAGTGAATATATTGGTAAAATAATTTTGTATTTATCAAATTAATTATAATAGTCAACATATATATTATTTTTAAAATATTTAACTAAATAATATAACGTTAAAAATGAATTCATAAAAAATAATCAATTTCATATATTCATATTAAAATATTCTTTTACAAAAAAATAATACTATAAAATAGTATTTATTTTTTTAGAATATTTATTAATTAATTTGAAAGCTATAACATACAATTATTGATAAGTATTATTATTAATTAAAAGATTAAGTATAAATTATTATTTTTTATAACTTAATGTATCAAAAATTAAAAAACAAATTACTTGGGTGTTTCATTATCCCCCATCAATAGAATTGCACCCTCGCAATTCAAAACTTCACATCAAAAGTTAATGATTGATGCTTGAAAATTACCTTGTGGGAAACCCACATCATAAAGAGGGTTAATAAAATATCCTCTTAAAAATTTGATAATGTAAATTATGTGATTGCCACAAAAATTATACATTCAAATAGGGTTACATTAGTTCAATGTAAAAACATTGATGTGGAAGATAAATCCAACTATGAATTTCTAATGGAAATTGCTACAAAAAATGTTCATATTAAAGTTGATTACAACAAAACTAAAAACTATTATAACGAAAAAAAAGTTGATATTATCAAAGATTATGATAATAGGAAAATATTTTATTTAAGACTCTTTTTCATGAGTTGAGGAATTATTCCACTCTATAAGTGTATAAATATATGTTTCAATTTCATAAAAAAAATCTTATCATTTGACGGTGCCTTGAAGTAACTATATTTCATCTCTTAAAACAGGTTTTGTCATGAGGTGAAGTAATACATTAACCTCTAAAACCTCATATAACGATAAACTTAATTCATTCATAAATGGTTAAACATTCAAATATATACTGATTTAAAAAATTCTAATGAATGTCACATAATTTCCAAGATGAACTTATCTTTATCCCTTTATCAACATGAAGGAGCTCTAAATTTCAAATTCCAAACATGTGAATAACTTCATATGGAAATAACTCAAATTTCCATAATACTTTATTGGAATAAGGATTATTTTTTATTCCTTTAGTATGATACATGTTATTTGATATATTCCTTAAATCTAAAAGACTTGTAAACTCCATCGATGATACAATAGACCATTTGTCGACAAGTTAATAATTAGTTCCAAGGTAGTTAGTACTTATCCAAATCAATCATTTCATCATCATTATCTCCTCATCAAAAATATATTAATTGTTGTATTTACCCTAATAATTTTTTCCCAAAAAATAACTTTATACTGAATATATTTTCTTATTACCATTCAATATATGGTCTCAAATATTTAATGAACAAGTACTGCATTATAGTCTTCATATATTCTGTAATTCTTATAACTAGTAAATTACTAATAAAATATTCAAATGATATAATTCCTGAATAGAAATATTATTTATTCGACTTCATCTTTGGTAGTAGAATAACTTTATCAATATCCAATAGCATCATTTGGGGTATATTTCTTTGACACTTTGTACATTTATTTTCATAGTATCCCATCTCTTCATAGTTGAAGCATTGTATATTGGAAACCATTTTCTTACCCTTGAAATCAAACACATAGTTTCCTTCTTATCCACACATATAACAAACTCCCATTCCCTTCAAAAATTTTCTAGGGTGATTCTTTGCAGAGTTATCACATGTGGGGAAACACTTCATTCCCTTCTTCCCTTTATCCATATTTTCCTCTTTCATCCTTTTTTTATCTTTCTTCCCTTAAAATCCATAGGACTCGGAGAATTATTTACATATCTTGTTAACACATGATAATATTTCCTCATATGATGAGGATACCTTGGAGACTATTTACCTTATAAATGTTTTCTTAAGGCCATAAAATATATGATCCTTCTTACTCTATTCATCACGTGCATTGGTAGAGTTCTCATTCTTTCTGATATGGGCCATTTATAAAGAATTCCATATAATATATTATCACATAAATTTATGAATTTCTATAACTCTTAACATGGTATCGAACATAACATAAATTTATGTATCGCAAATCCTAAAACCATATACTTTGGTAACTTTGGAAACAAAAATCCTTAATAATGGTATGTAATAAAAATATGAATTATCCTAATAATATTCCCTAAAAGTGTCAAACCATGTGAATAGTAAGGCTCATTTTTTTGTACCAGGTTAACCCAAGTCAAGATCACAACACCTTTTGAGAGTTGTTACTACAAGGTACATCTCTTCCAGAACCAAATCCACTTGTAGTGCCTAGCCAGGGATGTATTTACTAATAAAATACACATAATCAATAACATTCCAAAATTATAGGATGTTCTTGTATACATTTCCTCAATGTCTATATTATTTTTTTCCATTAAAATATGTTTTCTAAATAATTATTCCATGGATTCTACAAAACTCCCTTTTATACCAACTGTAATGTCCTAACCCCAAAATCCTAGATCCAATGCATTATTTTATTACATTGGAATGATTACAAGGAATAAAATCCTAAGGGAATGACCAATTTAGCAGTCTTGAAAACCATATTACATACATTATACCCATAATACATTGAGAAAACAAAATAAAACATGATACAATATAAAATGAAATAAATTTCATCCTTAAAATCTTATATAATATTTTCTTCTTCATAACATGTGTAAAATAATCATAAGAAAGGGGTGATATTAGAAGATTATTATGTGTAAATAGTACAATATAATTAATCACAATCATAAACAGTAGGCATGGTGACCAACTAAAAACACATTATTTTAAAATATACATGAGAATAATATGGTAGGAAATAATGATAAATAAATAATGCCATAATAAAACATAACCATGGATATTCTACTAGTCAAATAATCTTATGGACCATAAATTTATTATTTCATAATGAGATAATTCATAATTAAGGAAATCATAACTATAATGTCAAGGCATAGTGCCAAGACCATACATAAATGGGTAAAAACCCAAACTAGTTTGTCTCATGAAACCTATTGATGCACCGAGGGGATATAGATGGCTCACTCGACTGTTAATAAGTCCAATTAATTCTTAATATATAATATTTGATCATAATCAACATATAAACTCATATTTATACTCACATATGAAATATAAATAACATTCCCCAATCATTAAACATAAACACTAACCATTCAGAGTAATATGGTGAATGGTATCAAGATAACATATCTATTGGAAAACTCATCAGATTCCCTATAACAACATACTGTAGATGATATCATAAGAGATAATACTAAATAATGTAAAACATTCAACAAATTAATTTCTACATAGATGAAGATAATTTTTTGTGAGGTCATTTAGAAATTCATGAGGAAATAATAATTAAACATTCTAAAGTGTCTCATACCACCTTGATACATTAAAATAATAATTCCTTAGAATATCATGAGAATAAAGAGACTCGTGATATGATATAATGAATGTTAGTAAATACACCACATTCAAGGAATAAGTGGTGAACAAGAAATAAATCTCACATAAGTAAAATTGAGATGAGAAAAATCCTTTTCACTTTGCAAAGAAGATTTTTTTTTGGAAAATCAATTGTATTTTTCATGAAATTAGGTTTTAAATATGTATATCCTAGAAAAAAAAATTTAAAGACAGAATTTTTTAGGCATAGATAATCTCCCTCTGATGTGAAATCATGTAAAAAGAGTTTTTAAAGACGCTTTAGAAACAAAACATCATAGTTTCGTTTAAGGAAACTATTAAAGAATATTTTAAAGGAGAAAGTAATGTTTTTTCATAAACAAATAAATGAACTAATATTTTTTTCATTATAAAATGTGTGATTTTAGAAAAAATAATGATGGATTAAAAAATCTTATATAGTGTATTTAGAAATGGGTAAGAATTTGGGAAGTTCCCTTTAATCAGGCATTTTATCAAGAAAAATTGAGAGGGGAACCATTTTAAAACATGTATATACCCATAAAAAGGATGATATAATATGGATATATGAGTTTTGAAATTATAAAAAAAATGGAACAAATATAAAAAAATAAAAAAGCATTACATTTGAGTAAAGGTAGATAACGAGTAACCTGAAGGAAAAAACAAGGGTTTGGGTAGAATCCCTTACCACATTGTAATCAATAGATTTATACGACCAAAAATTAATAGTCATAAAATAATACATTTAATACCATGAAAATAGATATATTAATGATATGATACATTAATGGTCAGTATACATACACCATACACAAGAAATAGTGTGGAATAAGGAATATCTCACAAAAATTTGATTGAGGTGAGAAAACCCTTACCTTATGTCCGAATGTGTTCTACCCTTGACCTTAACTTCATGGATAATAAAATTAAATCTGGTAATTAATTAATTAATAACATTATATTAATATATTTTGTTTAGTATAAATTTTTTATCTTCATTCATGGTATTTTGGTTGATTTATATACCTCAATTTCATTATTCCAGAGCATTAATTTTCTTGGTTTTCATGATCGGTTCCCTTATTTATAAGTAATGGAGTTCATGTGGAATGGATATAATTCTCCATATTTAATTTTATATTATTTATAAAGACACATAAGTTTAAATGGTTATATATATCATTTGGTTACATGGTATGAAGATGAATCATTAGATAATTCATTTAGTGATAATGATTTATATTTTTTCAGCGGTTTTTCGATCACAATGAACTAGTTTTGTTCTATTATTTAGTATCATGTAATAATTATGGTTGAAAAATAATTACATAATATATAATACATATTTTAGAATCTTTTTCAACCATAAAAATGGTTTCATGGCCATACTTGAAGAATAAATTGAAGAATTAAAGTTCTACGTCCATGAAGGTTGTAAATCGACACCTCCCAAATGATGATTTTGTTTTAAAAATAAAAGAGAGAGGGGAGAGTAAAGATATTTTTGATGGTTCTACCATTAAAATGATATAATTATATTATATATATTATATTGGAGTTATCATGATAATTTGTATATAGGATGTGAGCATAGGATAATAAAATAAAGGAACTTGAAATCAAATTAAAAGAAATAGGAAGTGAATTTTACCTCTTGAATACACCTCCTTTAGAATCTCTTTAAGGGTAGGGGCTTTGGACTTTTTGAAATACCAAGATCTCTTGGACATATGAAGTACCTATGGAAGAGTATTTCAGATGAACTTTGAGAATCTTTGACACATAGATGAGTGTGAAGAAGAGGGAGTGAGGGGTTGTTTTATAGTGTTGGGGAGGGGTAATTTCAAAGTTTCTTATTCATTATTTTATTACTTTTCTTTAGAAAAGAAAAGGTTTAGATTCGTGTGAAAAAATAGTAATAAGCACATTTTACTTCAAACCAACTGTGATTACATAATTCATACCACACCTACGACTCAATAAATCATGTATTAAGCATTTATGGTTAGTTATCATATTTTATTATTCCCAAAAAAAAATCATGTATTTTGGAAAAATCACAAAAGTTCACCTTAACCATATATCTACATATAGAATTAAATTATGGACTCAATTTTATCAAAATAATGTTCCAAATATGTAAAATTTAATTTTCAAATAAAATCATTATTTTCTTGAAAATATACAGATTTTAAATTTGAAACTAATTTTATAAAACTTTGGATAATTAACTGAGGCCTCATAAAATAATCCAAAAATTATATGATGAAAAAATAATTTTTTGGAATAAATTTTATTTTATATAAATTTATTAATTAACCATTTTAATTAAATATTTATTACTCACAAAAATAAAAACTACTTAATTATTAATTTTTAAAACATTCACAGTCATTTATAAGGAGCCTAATTTATAAATAGACTATCATGGATGATGATTCTATTCATAATGGTCATATTAATATTCATAAGGGTAACATTACTATTCATAAGGGCAACATTGCTATTCATAATGGTACATTACTATTCATAAGCGTCATATTACTATTCACTAGAAATTTAGTTGATCCTATTATACTCTAAAAGTCATACAGATCTCAACGGTGTATGTCATTTTTTAAAAATTGAAATAAAAAAAGTGGAAAATTCATTTTAATAGCTAGGTTATAATTATAACAATGTTTTGTTTCATAGAGACTCGGTATTTTGTGCATATAAGCTATCTAATGAATTGAAATTATTCATGAAGAAATATACCATAAAATCATGGGGTATCATATTAATAGTGAATATATTTGTAACATAATTTAGTATTAATAAAAAAATTATAACCTTCATTATATATTATTCATAAAATAATAAATTATATAATATATTGATAAAAATGAATTTCGTAAAAATAATCAAATAAATATATTCGTATTAAAATATTCTTTTAGACAAAATAGTAATCTAAAATAGTATTTTTTTAGTAAATTAAATAATTAATTTGAAAACTATAAATTATAATTATTTATAATTATTATTATTTATTAAAATACGTAATTTTTTATTTATTATTTTTTCAGACTTAATTTATTTAAAATTATAAAACAAATTTGTGTGGTGTAACATATTTGATGATAAGAATGGTGTTTTTTATATAAAAAATCATCAACTTCCAATTTCCAATCATTAAACAAAATAACATGAGTAGGATATTTCATGTAAAAGACATGGAATACATTTTGTATTATATTATTCCAAGAATAGAATGAAAAATTTGAATCATTTTGAGTCACTAATATGTCTTATTTGGTATTTTATTTATTTATCTATATATTCTGGGAGTTCTCTATAGTTGGAGGTCAAAAATTTTAAATTTTAGAGAAATAGGTATGGGTGTATGGGTAGTTCATGTTTTGTACTAACCATGATTTTATCCATGTGAGAGGGGTGTTTGGGGGATGGTGTGGTTTTACATATTATCTAAATGTTTTTTCAAAATGATGTTGTTGTTTCCAAAAATCAATAGGGAATTATTTTTGGTAGATAGTCGCACCTTCACAGTTGGTGCACGGTTTAACAAACCGTGCATCTAAATAGTGAAAACCTTTTTTAAATAATTTAAAAGTGCAATTTTATCTAAATTACCTTAATGATTTAAAACATAACTCTCACTTATTTCCCATTTTAGTATAACAACCTCACATATATATTGTAGAACTCTTCTCCCCTTCATTTCTTAGTGGATTCTATTGTTTATTAGATGATTTTACATGAGGTGATATTTATTTATCCTTTATTTTTTTCTCCACCCTTCTATTTCCTTATCCGTCCATTTTAATTCAGTTTTAGAAACACTAGAAGCCCATGGGAGATGTGCCTATGGTTAGGTATGTGGGGTTTTAGTTTTTTTATGGTGATTTAGGTTCTTTATGGCCCTTATTTATCAATTATAGTGTTTTCTGTCAAATTTTATGAGTTTTAATATAGTTTCAAGGTATGTGTTTCTACCTAAGGGTGTTTTTATATGGATTATCTTTAATTATTTCTTTAATTTGGTTCTTATTTATTAAATTTCCCTCAAATTCTATTAACGATTAAAGTTTATCCATGATTTATTTCTTCTTTTAATTTTTTTGTAAATTTGATGGTTTTAAATAGGTTTTAAAAAGGGGTTGGTTTTGATATATTTAAAATGCTTGACAAAATAGGACAAAGAATATTTATTGTTTAAAAAGGTTTTATAAAGAGGTTTTGGAAAAAAATCATTTGATTAGCTCTTGATTATTATGGGCATGTGTTGTTTATGGAATTATTTTTTTCAATGATTTATGTGATTATAAATTATGTAGCACATGGTATAACTTGTTTGTATGGGTGAGATAGATAATTAAATCTTTAGTCTTGGTTGTAAACTAGCTAGGGAATGTTTCCTGGGTGGATAGATATATCACATGGGAGTAATGTTGGGATTGGGGGACACTGAGGGGGATCCCAATTTTTTTCTCACTTATCCAACTAGTGAACCCTACGCAATACTAATTCATGATAGACCCCATTGGTTATAGACCATGATGCATGCCACTCATGAATTATTTGATTTAGATTTCTTATGTTTTATACCAAATCCCCCTTATTTGGATACATATTTATATTTATTATTATACATATGTCATGTTATGAAGAGTTGAGAATATTTATTCTATGTGTGTTATCTCCTTGTTATTTGAACCCTATATATTCATACTTTTGAAGAATTCATTATTTTTTAAAAATAAAGTGATCTTTAATGAACGTTTTATAAAATTAAATTCTTTTAAATCGGATTTCAAACTAGATCTATTGGTTTTCATTGATAAATTTCTTATGTAGATTCATGGTGGAATCTCACTAGGATTTTCCACACACTATACATATGTCATTAGGTGTATGTAGACATGGTTTTACATGACATTGGTAAAGATAATATAACCATTTCATTTGTTTTCTCCTGTCAATTGCTGATAACCTTTGTTGGTTTGGGATAGAGGATATTATGGTCACATGTAGTTTCACTTGTTTGTATAATTTTTCATATTTTGTATCAATTGGTTTTATTTTATAAGGATCATTGGTGTTGGTATCATTTTGGTATTTTTTATGTTAACTAATTATTATTGTATAGAAGTTATTTGATTATAAATTGTAACGTTATTTTGTTTTTGATATCTATTCTAGATTTAACATATTACACTCTCTTTAGGTATTTTAAATTTTTTAGATAGTTTATTTGATGGTGTGGAAATCCAAATTATGGAAGGTTCGTGATGGATTTATAGAAGGAATATATAATTTGTTTTTTAGATTCTACAGTCAAGATCATTCCCATTTGTTGTATGTTGATTCCCTGATTCTTTTCTCCATCCTATAGTGATCGGGGACATGCTTCAATCCTTACAGCGAGTTGGGATGGGTGATGGGTTGGGTTGACCCATGATGGTTTATTAGAAAATTATATCATAACCATCTCGTTAATTTGAGGTTGTTGGTAACAAAAATATAGGACTATTGGTCCTTGATAGGTAGGTATGAAGGAGTGTTTGGCTAGCTCTGTATCTTTGAAAACCTGAAGTTACCTATGGAGGTTCGGAAATGTGTCTTGAAATTAGGTTTTATTTTGATTTTATATCATGTTTTTTAATGTGTATCCATACTAGTTATATCACACCCCGACCGGTGCGTTTATTTTATTTTATGATTTATTTGATTTTAAATTATTTTTTTGGGGTTTGAGGTAAGTCCTGGACTAAATTTCTGAGTCTTTGATAAAAAAATGCACATTTGGGTTCGACAACGTTGGATGCGCGGGCGGAGCGCGACGCCGCGCGGCTTCACCCATGCAATTAATTGGCCTTTCGTTAATTTTAATATTATTAAAGATGATATAAATTCATTTATTATTTTTATTTTATTATTAGTGGTTACTTTTATTATTATTATTTATGTTTGACACAAATTTCTATTTCATAAGTTTTATTAGTATTATTGTTATTAATGAGGTTTATAATAATGATTATTGTTATTAATAATAGTACTAAATTTTTATTATTACAATTAGAATTAATTGAGATTTTTATGGAGGTATATTAATAGATTAATGCTTTATTTATTTATTTATTCAGTATTATTATTTTTCTTTTCTTATCATTTATGTTTCTTTTTTTTTCTTTCTATTCTCTTTCCCCCTAACCCTAGCAGCCCACCCTTTTTATTCTTTTTCCTCTCCCTCGCAGGAGTCGCCACCCCCTTCTTCTTCTCCCCCGCTGCATCCCTCCTCATTTCCTCCTGCTACCCATCACCCCCCTACCCGGCTCCTCCCCAACGCTCCGTCCGCACCCCTCGCCCCCCAGCACCCGGCCAACCTCTTGCATCCAGCTCACGCGCCCCACTGCTCACCTCCGCTTGTTCCCACTTCTCCACCCACTAGGTGACCTCCCCTCTCCAGTGCTCGCTGCCCCTCGCTCTGTCTCGCCCCCTGCAAGCCCTCCGACCAAGCTCTGGCGAGCCCCGTCGTCGGCCAGCAGCCTCCTTCCCCTCACACACAGCCTAGCCTCACCCCTCTTCTTCAGCCGCCACCTCTTTCCTCTATCCGTAGAAGCCCTGAACCCTACTCCTGTTCTTCTTCCTCTAGCGCGCCCCCCTGCATGCGCCGATTCTCCTCTCCTCCAGCAGCCGTAGAACCCGGTTCCCTTCCTCCTCTGTCTGCCACCGCACAACAGCCCAGCCGCACACACCCTCCTCTCCTTGCGCAGCCAACCACTAGCGTCGCTCCCTCCCTCCTGCACGCCACGACCCTCGGACCTCCCAACCATCGACCTCGCACAACAGCCGTGTAGCCGGCTTACCCTCTCCCCTACTAGATCCCCCGCTCAGCCTCCTCTGCTCCTTGCTCAAGCCCGCAGCATCCCTCGGCCCGCCGCACCAACTCCCGTCGGGCTCTTTGAAGCACCCCCCAGCCAGGTTTCTTTTTATTTATTTATTTATTTTTAATTTTATTATTATTATTATTATTACTCTTATTATTATTATTATTATTGTTGTTGTTATTGTTATTGTTATTGTTATTATTATTATTACTCTTATTATTAATAATATTATTATTGTATTTATTATTATAATAATTATTATAAATATTGTTATTATTATTATTATTATTATTATTGTTATTATTATCTTATTATTATTATTATTATTATCATTATTAATATTCTAATTATTATTATTATTATTATTACTATTATTATTATTAATATTGTTATTATTATTGCTATTTTTTTTAATAATATTAATATTATTATTATTATTATTATTCTTGCTTTGACCTTTTCTTTTTTTGGGGGTTATCAAATTATGTTCTCTTTTGGTAGGATTATTGTTTTAGAACCCGTGCGGAGCGATTCCGAGTTTGCGTAGTCGTCGCACATCAGTTTCGAGGTGAGCGCTTCTCCTCGATGTTTGGTTTCGCGTGCTCTAGTGAGTTTTTTGTATGTTTCTGAGTCCTTGATATTGATTATGTAGAGTGTTGGAATTTATCACGTGGTTTTGGACACACGTTGTGTCATCGTGCCTTGGTTCTGAGGTTGTTTTATCGTCGCTCTTGACCTTGAGGTAGGTTCCCTTTGCACTGTTTTTAAAATTTAAGTTATATTATTTCATGCTGTTTGCGCACCCTAATTGTTCAAAATAAATATTTTATTAATTTTAATAAATACGAGATAATATACGATAATTAATTTTTAATATAAGATAGTTAATTTTTAAATGATTATTTAGTGTAAAAAGAGCCGTTTATTTTATACACGACACATGAAATATCTTTTTGACGAGCGGACACCCAATAATGAAAGAATGTCTGTTTGGCCTTTAAACATAATTTACGGAATATAAAATAGAGTTCTGGTTTAATGAGAAATGATTTCTTTTGAAGCGTTAACAAGTACTTCGGTTCTTTTGAAAATTTGTCTACTTGGCTCTTAAAGGTTATTTGGAAAAAAAATAAAATGGTTTGGTTTGGTTTGGTTTATAAAAATATTTTCAGCCGGTGAAGTAGTGTTTTTGGGGTTATTTAAATGATTTAAACTGGGTTTTGTCTTATAAAGAAGTTGTACTTTTTCTTGAGTAGTGATTGTGAAATGTATTTAATGCCTATTTGGCACTTTATGGAAAGCGATGAAAATGTTTTGATAAAAACCCTCTTAGGACAACTCTCATGCCTTGGTTGCAATTGATTGTTTGGGAGGCTACACTTAGAGGTTCCCAGGTACTTGAGTAGTTAAAGGCAAGAGGTTGTTCCACGGAGTGGCTCGGGGTGATGCCTGTTGTGCTTTATATATATATGTATAAGATTGGATGCTCGGTTGGCATTAGTTGACTCACCCCTTTTCCAAACACTTGAGACATGGGAATCTAGCTTATTGAGAGAATATTCTTAGAATGATTGCTGCACTGGTAGGTTGTTGTACTGACCAGTGGCCCATAGTTGGTGAATATATTGGGTTTATTACTATGGGATTTTCCCTCGACCTGCCTGAGAGAGGATGGTCGAGCGTGTTGTGCATTTTGATTTCATCATGACATGTCGATAAGGATGATTTCTCATGTATTGGTGTCTTCTGGTTTATTCTCGATCTCCTAGGTTCACCCATGTCTATTCAGCTTTTTTTGCTGCAGTAGTGATTATGATGCTCACATGTATACCTACATTTCCCTTGCTGTGTGCTTTACATTATGCATTCTGGTGTATTGTTTTCCTTGGAAAGTGGTCAATTGCTTTTGATCAGGATTCTAAAAATGGTTTTCAAATGAAAGTGTTTAATCCTCTTTGTGCAAATTTGAAAATATTAACATCACGTTTTCTTTTCCTAAAAAGCCATTGACACTAATGAAATGAACCTAAATTTGGAAATGGTAAAGGGTAATGGTTCTTAATTTGTTTTTAAGTAGAATACTTAGAAAGTCATACTTTCATAAATTGTAGTTCAAACTTGAAATGATGTTTCTTTTATTTTAAAGGTAGTGCATTGGGAATAGATATCGGGCTAGCCTACTGAGTTTTAATACTCACGCCTATAGTTATTTTCTATTTTTAGTTTTGTGCAGGCTACACCTTGATAGTGCTCGCTTAGGGCGGTGCTTGATCATTGAGTCGGAGAGTGACCCGCGAGGTCACACGGAGTTAGTTCGAACGTCGTGTTTGGTCAGTTTTTTTTTTCTTCTATTCTTGTTTAGTCACTTTGTTTGGTTTATCTTTTCTATGATACTTTGTATTATCTTTGCAGAATTGTTTATTTATATTGGGAAAAATCGTTGCCACAACCTCTGTTGATGCCCTGGCGCTTGTTGCCAGCCCGGGAGGATCGGGAACGCCTCTCGGGCCTTGTCGCCGGCCGACTCGGGTGACCGGTTCAGGGTCGACCCGGGTTGGTTCGTGAAAAAATGGTATCACAGGAGGTCGACTCTTAGCAGACCTCGCTTTTCAGAGTTCCCTTTGTTATTTGGGATGTCAAGATAGACGGAGTAGGATCGTAGGGACTCAAGGGGTAGGAGCGGGAAGAGGGCCGCGAACTCTTTCTCGTTCTGGTCCTTGGTTTTCCATGGGAAGTCCTGTTTAATTTGTTTATTTGGGTTGTTATGGAAAATTTTTGTGATTTGGATACGACAAAGGGAGTTTCGGCCACTAGTCCTCCTAACCCGCAAGGCCTGGAAAGCCATGCAGAGCTAGGGGCATGGTCCAAGAAGGCTCTCTATGTCAGTGATGTGTTTGGCATATGGCCGCCAACCATATGGTCAAGTCACCCACTGACACAAGTCCCCTATTTGAGTTGTTTTGGGTTTCCCTTGATTTCTGAAAGTGGTTTGAATCATAAAATTTGGTTTAAAAAACATGGTTGTTTGAAATGACATGTTTAATTTGTAGATTTTTTAAAAGAAGTGGTATGAATGATTTGCTTTTGGGAAAAGTAAAGTTTATTTGTTTGGCCTTGGTGTTCCTATGAGTGCTCACATGCATAGTGGTATGTTGGAAATGTGGATGGATTTTAGGTATGGTGGATGGATGCCCGGGGTGGCACAAATACATGCTTGTGAGTGAGACTCAGATGGATACCAATGGCGAGGGTTTAACCCACTAATCTTGTTTTAAATTTAATATGTTTTAAAAGAGAAAAGTTTTGATGTTATGATAACTTTATTTCTTGTGTTTTTAACTTATCACCTATGAAGTTTTTGATTTTAAGGTTTTTATTCACTCATTGAGTTGGCCTTGATTGTGTTTTTGACTTTTCCTTGTCCAGTTATTATCCTTTTGAAGCTTCGATGGGTGATCGTAGTGCGGTTGATCAACCTAAGGATTTTATGCTGGAGTTTCGGAAGTTGGATCCACCTCTCTTTTATGGTCAAGCAGAAACATCCATGGCAGAGGAGTGGATGTGGAAGATTGAAAGGGACTTTAGCCTCATTGAGTTGCCCGAGTCGTTGAAGGTCAAGTTTTCAACCTTCATGCTTGACGGTTCACCGTGGATGTGGTGGAATTCGGTGTCTCGGAAAAAGCCCCGTCAAGATATTACATGGGATTTCTTCAAGGCTTTGTTCATTTTCCAATATTTCTCCGAGGAAGAAAGGGTGAGAAAGGGGATGAAGATGTGTTGTCTGCAGCTGGGCAACGGATCTGTGTTAGAATATTTCCATCGCTTTGTGGATCTAGTCCCTTATGATTCAGAGTATGCCATGAATGACCCCATGAAGGCTCGATGCTTTGAGTCGGGTCTCCACCCTGATCTATAGTTGAAGGTGTCAGAGTCCAACCTAACTTCATTTGTCTATGTGGAAAGACATGCTTTTCATGTCGAATCCGCGATGGCAGGAGTGCTCAATGTAGTTCTCCCTCCTTCGATCCCTATGAGCAGTGGTGAAGATTCTGGAAAGGAAATGAGTAAGAAAATAGAAGTGGGTGGATCAGGTCGTGGAATCAAGAGGCCGCAAGATCATTCATCAACCTCTTCTGAGTGAGAGATTATTGTGTGTTATCAGTGTGGCAAGAGGGGTCACAAGAATTCATCATTCCCAAGCACTCCGAAGCCCTGCCAAGCATGTGGACGCTTAGGTCACTTGCGATAATTTTGTCGGGGCGTTGTAAGGAAGCGTCGTAGATGAAGTTCTCAGAAGAAGTTCTCAGAAGTAATGTGTTTTTGGGTCTTTGTTCAGAGTTTCTAGTGTAAGTTTCCTTTCAGTTTAAGGGTTATTTTATCATTGTAGTTGTACTAATGGTGTTTTCGGCTTGAAATGTATGGGAATGTCATGGGTCTTTTGATGAACTTCGGCTTTCAATGCTGGTATGTTTTTAAATTTTAAAATCTAGTCCATTCTTTTTGTCAAATAAAAAGATGTATGTTTCTCATTGGTATTATCAGAACCTGACTGCAAGGCAGAAGATGCTTCATCCATTAGAGCTCCAGCCAAAAGGTCTCGGAGTGAATCCAGAGTGTAGTTAGGAACCCCCAATGAATTTTAAGGAGTCTGGTTAAAGTCGTGCCTCTATCATCATGGTGAGATAGTTCTGGTGTTGCTGCTCTAGTTTCTCTATCGTTTTAGTTTTTCTCTTGTCACGAAGCGCACGATGGACTTAACCCTCACACAATGTCGATAATTGTGTCTTTTTGTTTGTATGTGAGGTGTCAATTGGTGGTCATGCGTGGACAACCCATGTGAATCAGTTGCGACTTTGGGTTGTGTTTATCACGAAGTGATGGGTCGTGAGCAGTCGTACGTCGTAGTTTCAGTGATCCGATCCTTGGGCCCACCCTCCCCGCCCCTGGAGTAAGGGTTTTTGGTTTTCACAGACTTTTCAAACTAACTGTTGTCCCTTTCAGACGGGAGTGAGTGGTTTAAATGTTCTTGTTGTGCTCTTTCTAGCTTGAATAAGGCCTGGTGCAGGTCTAAGTTCGTCTTCTGGTTGGGCGCTAGTAGGTTAGTCCTTTATGGTGGGGAGACCCACCATGAGTCTCTTTGGGTTCTCTCTTATGTCATTATCAGATGATAGTTGAGTGCTTATGGTGCGGATCCCGTTCAAGGCTCCCCTCTGTTGGTGATTTATTTTGGGAAATGAGGTTCAGTCCCGCTAGTAGTCGTTGTTGTGTCCTTGGGATAAGAGGTTGGATGGTGTTGTGTGGAACCCTTAGGTGTTGATAGATCGGCTGGATAGTGTGGTGGCTTTCTGGGGGAAAAAAGCGTTATGGTGGGGAGAATTGTCAAACCTCGACCGGTGTGTTTATTTTTTTTTTATGATTTATTTGATTTAAATTATTTTTCTGGGGTTTGAGGTAAGTCCCGGACTAAATTTCTGAGTCTTTGATAAGAAACGCACATTTGGGTTCGACAACGTTGGACGAGCGGGCGGAGCGCGACGCCGCGCGGCTTCGCCCATGAAATTACATGGCCTTTCATTAATTTTAATATTATTAAAGATGATATAAATTCATTTATTATTTTTATTTTATTATTAGTGGTTACTTTTATTATTATTATTAAATTTTGACACAAATTTCAATTACATAAGTTTTATTAGAATTATTGTTATCAATGAGGTTTATAATAATGATTATTGTTATTAATAATAGTACTAAATTTTTATTATTACAATTAGAATTTATTGAGGTTTTTATGGAGTTATATTAATAGATTAATGCTTTATTTATTTATTTTTTCATTATTATTATTTTTCTTTTCTTTTCATTTATGTTTTTTTTTCATTCTATTCTATTTCCCCCTAACCCTAGCGGCCCACCCTTTTTATTCTTTTTCTTCTCCATCGCAGGAGCCACCACCCCCTTCTTCTTCTCCCCCACTGCATCCCTCCTCATTTCCTCATGCTACCCATCGCCCCCCCTACTCGGCTTCTCCCCAGTGCGTCGTCCGCACCCCGCGCCCCCCAACATCCGGCCAACCTCCTGCATCCAGCTCCCGCGCCCCACTGCTCACCTCCACCTGTGCCCGCTTCTCCACCTACCAGGCGACCTCCCCTTTCCGGTGCTCGCTGCCCCTGGCTCTGTCTCGCCCCCTGTAAGCCCTCCGACCGAGCTTCGGCGAGCCCCTCTGTCGGCTGGCAGCCTCCTTCCCCTCACACATAGCCCAACCGCACCCCTCTTCTTCAGCCACCACCTCTTTCCTCTGTCCGTTGAAGCCCTGAACCCTACTCCAGTTCTTCTTCCTCTAGCGCACCCCCTGCATGCGCCAACCCTCCTCTCCTCCAGCAGTCGTAGCACCCGGTTCCCTCCATCCTCTGTCTGCCACCGCACAACATCCCAACCGCACACACCCTCTTCTCCTTGCACAGCCAACCACTAGCGTCGCTCCCTCCCTCCTGCACGCCACAGCCCTCGGACCTCCCTACCATCGACCTCGCACAGCATCCGTGTAGCCGGCTTACCCTCTCCCCTGCTAGATCCCCTGCTCAGCCTCCTCTGATCCTTTCTCAAGCCCGCAGCATCCCTCGGCCCGTCGCACCAACTCCCGCCGGGCTCTTTGCAGCACCCCCCCAGCCATGTTTCTTTTTATTTATTTATTTATTTATTTATTTTTTAATTATTATTATTATTATTATTATTACTCTTATTATTATTATTATTATTATTATTATTATTGTTGTTGTTGTTGTTGTTGTTATTATTATTACTCTTATTAATAATAATAATATTATTGTATTTATTATTATAATAATTATAATAATTATTGTTATTATTATTATTAATATTGTTATTGTTATTAGTGTCTTATTATTATTATTATTATTATTGTTATCATTATTCATATTCATATTCTTATTATTATTATTATTATTTTTATTATTATTTTTATTTTTTATTATTATTATTAATCTTATTATTGTTATTATTATTATTATTATTATTATTATTATTATTGCTTTGACCTTTTCTTTGTTTGGGGGTTATCAAATTATGTTCGTTTTTGGTAGGATTATTGTTTTATAACCTGTGCGGAGCGATTCCGAGTTTGCGTCGTCGTCACTCTTCAGTTTCGAGGTGAGCATTTCTCCCCGATGTTTGGTTTCGAGTGCTCTAATGAGTTTTTTATATGTGTCTGAGTCCTTGATATTGGTTATGAAAAGTGTTGGACTTTATCACGTGGTTTCGGACACACGTTGTGTCATCGCGCCTTGGTTCTGAGGTTGTTTTGTCGTCGCGCTTGATCTTGAGGTAGGTTCCCTTTGCACTGCTTTTAAAATTTAAGTTACATTATTTAATACTGTTTGAGCACCCTAATTGTTCAAAATACATATTTTATTAATTTTAATAAATATGAGATAATATATGATAATTAATTTTTAATATAATATTGTTAGTTTTTAAATGATTATTTAGTGTAAAAAGAGCCGTTTATTTTATACACGACACATGAAATATCTTCTGGATGAGAGAACACCCAATAATGAAATAATTCTCGTTTGGATTTTAAACATAATTTAAGGAATAAAAAATAGATTTCTGGTTTAATGAGAAATGATTTCTTTTGAAGCGTGAGCAAGTACTTTGGTTCTTTTGAGAAGTTGTCGAGTTGGCTCTTAAAGGTTATTTGGAAAAAAATAAAATGTTTTGGTTTGGTTTGGTTTATAAAAATATTTTCAGCCTGTGAAGTAGTGTTTTTGGGGTTCTTTAAATGGTTTTAAACTGGGTTTTGTCTTATAAAGAAGTTGTACTTTTTATTGAGTAGGGATTGTGAAATGTATTTAATGCCCGTTTGGATCTTTATAGAAAGCGCTGAAAATGTTTTGATAAAACCCATCTTAGGACAACTCCCATTCCTTGGTTGCAATTGATTTTTTGGGAGGCTGTACTTAGAGGATCCCAGGTACTTGAGTAGTTAAAGGCAAGAGGTTGTTCCACGGAGTGGCTCGGGGTGATGCCTGTTTTGCTTTATATATATATGTATATGATTGGATGCTCGGTTGGCATCAGTTGGCTCACCCCTTTTCCAAACACTTGAGACATGGGAATCTGGCATATTGAGAGAATATTCTAAGAATGATTGCTGCACTGGTAGGTTGTGGTAATGACCAGTGGCCCATAGTAGGTGGATATATTGGGTTTATTACTATGGGATTTTCCCTCGACCTTCCTGAGAGAGAATGGTCGAGCGTGTTGTGCGTTTTGATTTCATCGTGACATGTCGATAAGGATGATTTATCATGTATTGGTGTCTTCTGGTTTATTCTCGATCTCCTAGGTTCACCCATGTCTATTCAGCTTTTGTTGCTGCAGTAGTGATTATGATGCTCACATGTATACCTACATTTCCCTTGCGGTGTGATTTACTTTATGCATTCTGGTGTATTGTTTTCCTTCGAAAGTGCTAAATTGCTTTTGATTAGGATTCTAAAAATGGTTTTCAAATGAAAGTGTTTAATCCTCTTTGTGAGAATTTGAAAATATAAACATCACTTTCTCTTTTCCTAAAAATCCATTGACACTAATGAAATGAACCCAAATTTGGAAATGGTAAAGGGTAATGGTTCGTACTTTGTTTTTAAGTAGAATACTTAGAAAGGCATACTTTCATAAATTGTAGTTCAAACATGAAATGATGTTACTTTTATTTTAAAGGTAGTGCATTGGGAATAGATATCGTGCTAGCCTACTGAGTTTTAATACTCACGCCTATAGTTATTTTGTGTTTTTAGTGTTGTGCAGGCTACACCTTGTGAGCACTCGCCTAGGGCGGTGCTTGATCTTCGATTTGGAGAGTGACCCACGAGGTCACATGGAGTTAGTTCGGACGTCATGTTTGGTTAGTTTTATTTTTCTTATATTCCTATTTAGTCAATTTTTTTGATGCTCTGTATTATCTTTGTAGACTTATTTATTTATATTGGGAAAAATCGTTCCCACAACCTCTGTTGATGCCCTGACCCTTGTTGCCAGTCCGGGAGGATCGATAATGCCTCTCGGGCATTGTCGCGGGCCGACTCGGGTGACTGGTTCAAGGTTGACCCGGGTTGGTTCGTGACAAAATGGTATCAGAGGAGGTCGACTCTTAGCAGACCTCGCTTTTTAGAGCGCCCTTTGTTATTTGGGATGTCAAGATAGACGGAGTATGATCGTAGGGACTCAAGGGGTAGGAGCGGGAAGGGCATCGTGAACTCTTTCTCGTTCTGGTCCTTGGGATTCCATGGGAAGTCCGGTTTAATTTGTTTATTTGGGTTTTTATGGAAAACCTTTGTGACTGGGAAACGACAAAGGGAGTTTGGGCCACTAGTCCTCCTAACCTGCACGGCCTGGAAAGCCATGCAGAGCTAGGGGCATGGTCCAAGAAGGCTCTCTGTGTCAGTGACGAGTTTGGCATATGGCCGCCAACCATATGGTCTAGTCACCCACTGACACAAGTCCCCTGTTTGAGTTGTTTTGGGTTTCCCTTGATTTCTGAAAGTGGATTGAATCGGAAAAGTTGGTTTTGAAAAAAAATGGTTGTTTGAAATGACATGTTTAATTTGTATATTTTTTTAAAATAAGTGGAATGAATGATTTGCTTTTAGTAAAAGTAAAGTTTCTTTGTTTGGCCTTGGTGTTCCTATGAGTGCTCACATGCATAGTGGTATGTTGGAAATGTGGATGGATTTCTGGTATGGTGGATGGATGCCCGGGGTGGCACAAATACATGCATGTGAGTGAGACTCAGATGGGTACCAATGGCGACGGTTTAACCCACTAAGCTTGTTTTAAATTAAAGATGTTTTCAAAGACAAAAGGTTTGATGTTATGATAACTTGATTTCTTGTGTTTTGAACTTATCACCTATGCAGTGTTTGATTTTGAGGTTTTTATTCACTCATTGATTTGGCTTTGATTGGGTTTTTGACTTTTCCTTGTCCAGCTGTTATCCTTTTAAATCTTCGATTGGTGATCGTAGTGCGGTTGATCATCCTAAAGATTTTATGCTTGAGTTTCGGAAGTTGGATCCACCTATATTTTGTAGTCAAGCAGAAACATCCATGGCAGAGGAGTGGATACAGAAGATTGAAAGTTACTTTAGCCTCATTGAGTTGCCCGAGTCGTGGAAGGTCAAGTTTTCGACCTTCATGCTTGATGGTTCACCATGGATGTGGTGGAAGTCGGTGTCTCGGAACAAGCGATGTCAAGATATTACTTGGGAGTTCTTAAAAGCTTTTTTCATTCGCTAGTATTTCTATGAGGAAGAACAGTTGAGAAAGGGGATGAAGATGTGTTATCTGCAGCAGGGCGACGGATCCGTGTTAGAATATTTCCATCGCTTTGTGGAGCTAGTCCCTTATGATTCAGAGTATGCCATGAATGACCCCATGAAGGCTCGATGCTTCGAGGCGGGTCTCCACCCTGATCTACAGTTGAAGGTGTCAGAGTCCAACCTAACTTATTTTTTCGATGTGGCAAGACAAGATTTTCTTGTCGAAGCCACGATGGAAGGAGTGCTCGAAGTAGTTCTCCCTCCTTTGATCCCTATGAGCAGTGGTGAAGATTCTGGAAAGGAAATGAGTAAGAAAATAGAAGTG